>JBBUKS010000002.1:313380-334733 GCA_038050645.1 Hedychium gardnerianum | reverse complement strand
TTTCGAGATCTCCTGTTCTAAAGGTTGATTGCTTAACATCACACCCACTGCAATCTTCCTTGGTACTCCAAGCTCTGGTGTATGTTCCCATCGGCGACAATGACCTGTTTTCTCATGGCCATAGCAGTAGACCGAGTGTTGTACTTTGCCTGCAACTTTGATTATCGGAGAGCGTCTCGGCGTCGTAGAAGTAGTGCTTGCAGTCGGAATAACAGAGATGAAATCAAGCGCAGTAGAAGAACAAAAGAATGAATGAGTCAGTTCTTCGGCTCGTAACTCGAGGTCTTCTTTTATAAGAGATATTTGGTCTACTGTTCTTTCAGTCGACTGATCCTTCTATCTGTCGACTGAACCCCGCATCTTTCCTTCTTTGCTCTGATCCGATCTGTCCGATTCTATAAATCACGTTGTTCGGTCGACTAATCCCATTGATTCGTCAACTGAACCTGAATCTTCCTTTTTGTGTTGATTTGATCTGATCTCTGACGTTACCAAATTTGGATCGGTTGACTGATCCATCTTATTCGTTGACCGAACCGACTATTTAACCATATTTGCTAATTCGAATCTGATTTGTGCCACGCTGGCCGAATCGGTCGATTGAACTACACATTTGATCAACCGAACCTTCGGTCAACCCAAAACTTTATTTATTTACAAAACAAAGTTAACACAACAATAATGGTATTCCTATAAAAACAGAATTAGATAAATATGCATGAGTATGACAGTTAGGACTGTCTTGATCTCAACTTAGAAATCTTTGTTGGTTTCTTCAATTAAATCAGCGCCTAAGGTTTTTCCCTATCAGGACACAACCTCACTAGACTCCCTCCAGGAGCTTACCTCAACTCATCTGTCAAACATCGGATCCTCTAGACATGTTTGGACTTTAACTGCTCAGCATCTAATCGACCTGATCCACTAAAACTTTCCCGTATCACCAACTTAGCATAATAACAATAGTAATGCAAAATAGTATTAGCAAGCCTATTAGGTTTATCAAAATTCGCTGGTCTGGTCGACCACACGAGGTCGACCGAAAACCTTTCAATCACACATGCTTGGAATTCACTCCTCCGAGACTTCTCTTTACCTAGGATTACCTCCCACTAGGATTTTTCTTTTGCTTAGAGTTCACTCATTTAAGACTTATCATTACATAAGGTTACCTCCCCTTAGGGACCTAGGGTTATCTCCCCCTAGGATTTTTCTCTTGCTTAGAGTTCATTCCTTTAAAACTTTTCATTACTTAGGATTATCTTCCCCTAGGGACCTAGGGTTACCTTCCTCTAGGGTTTTTCTTTTGTCAAGCCTTAAGTCCTCCAGACCCGCTTGGACGTACAAGTCACTCGGTATACTACTCACTCTTATCTAACCTCCAATTAAGATTTTCTCTTACCTAACCGCAATTAGAACTTTTCCTTGTCTAATCGCAGTTAGAACTTTCTCTTTGTTAGTCATCCGGTCAACCTTAACCTGACTAGACTTCTCACATGACTAAGTCAACCTTCACTAGACTTTATTAAACATATTGTCAAACAAATATCAAAACTCAATTCAACTAACAACTACTATAACATGTTTAGGATGAGTTTGAAGTTTAGGATTTATATTGTAGAAGCTACCCACTAGCTACTACAGCATGTAAAAGTTACCTAGTAGCTTGTATATTATATTTAGGATGAGTTTAAGATTTAGAATTTAGAATTTTTAAATATTATCATATTAAAATTCTATTTATTAACTTATCAAAATTACTTAATTTTATCAAAAATCACATTAAATTAATTAAAATCAATTTTAAAATAATTACAAAAAATATTATATAACTGCTGTAACCCTAAATTCTAAATCATAAATTCACTTTAAAAATATTATAGCAATTACTAAATATCTTTTACACGTGATAACAGCTCTTAGTAACTCTAAATGTTATAACAACTAGCCATAACTAGAGCGAGTATTCGATTAAAATCGATTCGAACTGAATCAAATTTATCAAATCGAATCGAACCGATTTTTTTTTTACAAATCGAACCGATCGAATTTTTCGATAAAACCAAACCGAACCGAACCAAAAAAAATATCGGTTTAACCGAATTTTTTAATTGTGATAAAAAAAATTCGGTTGAGTTTAATAAAATTTCGATTTAGGTCTAAAAAAATCGATTTAAAATTTTGATTCGATGAAAAATTCAGTTTATTCAGTCTATTCGGTTAACCGAATAAGAAATTTTAAAACCGAAATCGAACCGAATTAATCGATTTTTTTGGGAAAAAAAACCAAATTTTTGGAAAAAATCAAATCAAATTTTTAAATTCGATCGGTTAAATCGAAATTTTGCTCACCCTTAACCATAACTGTTACAAGAGCTCTATGTGTTATAACAACTCTCCATTAAAATTTTCCGATATACTCAATTAGATTGATGAAAAACATCATTCCATATTCGACGTTATTCAACTTGATTAATTATTTTTATAATAATACTGGATCAAAGAATATTTTTGAAATAAAATCACTATTTTTTTTTAAATTGCTCATTGGATGTTTCTCTTAATTTGATATGCACTCTTGATTTGTACCCAATAAACTTTTATCTTTTGAGCCATATGTATTCTATGGAATGGTATGAAAAATGGTTATGCAAGATAATAGAAGAACAATTATTCCATAACAATTCTTACTCTAAATTTATTCTCGCAATTAAACATAAAAATTGTTGTTCTTTGAGAATATATATAAAAACAAACTAATTATTCATGAAACCAGAATTCACCACGAGTGATAAAGAATGCAACAAGCATACATTCCATAAATTAGTACAAGGGTTTCACAGATGAGTTTTGGTGAAGGAAAGATCAAGAGCTTCACTTAGATCATCCTTGAATGTGCCAATACAAAAGGCAATTGCTAGGAAAACTTTAGAGAAGTGTCAAAGGCATTATAAGCTTTTGCACCTCGTCACAGTCGAAAATTGGTCATGCAACAGCGAGCAACACTAAGAAAGGGCATGTTATTGTAGTTTACAATGCAGGGATAAATCGTGGAAACCCTAGCACATTGGCGGATGCGAGGGAAGTTCAGTGGCATTTCGAGATCTCCTGTTCTAAAGGTTGATTGCTTAACATCACACCCACTGCAATCTTCCTTGGTACTCCAAGCTCTGATGTATGTTCCCATCGACGACAATGACCTGTTTTCTCATGGCCATAGCAGTAGACCGAGTGTTGTACTTTGCCTGCAACTTAGGTGGAGTCATTTGGTTCTCCATGGAACGCATCTCAGTTTTGACTTCGCTCAAGAACTCGTCTCCCACATCTCCATCTTCATCCATGCGCAGTTTTCTTGCGTACCACCTGAAACCCTGAGAGTAAAAGGGAAAACGGGGAAAGAGATCAGCTCCACAAAAAGCAAATTAATGCCCCAGATAGGAGTGAAGTAGAACACCATCATCATATCAGTATCAAGAAAAGAGGCTTTGTGATGACTCATAATGGTTAGTACTGAGAGAACATGAACGACCCGCCTATAGAACATTTCAAGAAACACGAAGTTAAAAAGACAACACAAAGATAAGAACATGATCGAAAAGCCTACTTCATATAGAGTTAGATATATATAAATAATTTGATGATGAAATACTGATGATGCAATAATGAGGAAGTACGAGCGGGCTGTGATGACCAGATCAGTAAACAAACTAGAAAGTATTGAGTCCCTGCACTCAACTAAAGTGATAAGAGGACAAATATCACTACAATAAGAGAAACTACAAGGGTTAAATTTGGTTTTAAAAACAATGGAATGGCAAGTTGGAGCTTTGCCTAATTACTCGATCTTTTCCTGTATAAAATACTGCAAAATATTTTAGGGCTTTAATCATACACGACGTAGGTTCAATGGTTTTATGGTATGTAGAAATGTCTAAATTGGCTGTGCAAGGATATAGGCATAAAGATAGTGCGAGAGACTAGCTTGCTCTCCTGAGATTAACAAAAGTCTTTTGGTGCAGTAACTAAATGCAACTTTGGATAGCTAATATTTCAATGATTCAATCCACATAACATTCATGAAGGAACAAAAGTGTTTTTTATGCTTGAAAAGAATCAATCACCTATCATTCTTTTTCACCTCTAATATTTGGGCACTAAAACATGATGCTTAATATCCCACTTTTAATATGACTGTTTCTGAATCTACTCATTTAGGGGGATAAACCCTGAGATGTAATCTTCTGTTAATCCTACAAATATCTGCTTCTGATTCATCAGCATGAATATAATTGCACCAACAAAACCCTACAAACTTTAGCTGAAGAAAATACAGTAAGGATCCATTTCATCTCTTTTTCAATTATTCATCTTTTCTCTATATTTTGAAACATGAAAGATAGTTTAGTGAACTAAAAAGAGTATAATCAGCAGTCATTTTATTGCAATTTGATAATCCTCTCGAGTATCATTCTGTCTGTAGCAGTTCTCCCACATAAATTGTTTTCAATGTTCATACACCAACAAACCAGCCAGGAAGAGATTCTAGTCTTCTAGAGTAAATGTAACTTATAAAATTAGTAACATTGATCCCCAAATCTACTTCATTGATACTTGTAGATATCTTAACACTTACCACCCAATTTAATGAACCAATCTGCAACTACTCTAAATTTCTGTCAGGATTCATTCTTGTTCACGATCGAACTCCTGAAGAATGGAAACCTCAAAGATTTCAGAGAAACAATAACAAGCACAAAAAAGGTCCGACCTTTTCATCCACCAACAAGCCAGTCAGAGCGAGAGTCCTTCAATCTTCTAGAGTCAATGTAACTGATAATATTAGTAAAATTGTTCCCTACATATACTTCATTGATACTTACGGAAACCCTTAACGCTTAAACCCAATTTATTGAACCAATCTGCGATCGAACCGCTAAAGAAGAGAAAGTTCAAAGACACAAGAAATCAAAGTTCAAATACATTACTCCGTTCATACACCAATGCGCCAGCTAGGGAGAGACTCTAGTCGTCGAGAGTAAATGTAACTGAGAATATTGGTGAAATTGTACCCTAAATCTACTTCATTAATACTTCCAGATATCTTAACGCCCGTCGCCCAATTTAACGGACCAGCCTGCGACTACCCTTAAAGAAGAGAAAGTTAAAAAATCGAAGAGAAAAAAAAAAGCACCAAAAAAAATGTCCGATCTTTCTTGCATAAAATGGCAACTGGATTAGAAGAAAAGGGGGCGAAAAAAGTTTACCTGGACTCCGCCTTCGCCGGGATCGCAAGGAACAAGGACGGAACCGAGGTTGGGACGCTCGACGGAGACCGGCACCTGAACGCCGAACCCTCCAGCAGCGGTTCGGGCCGAGGGGTCGGCGCCGTTGCGGCCGGCGCCGTCGTCCGCGCCGCCGCTGCCTTCGCCTTTTCGGCGCCGGGTGTCCACCCCCTCCTCCTCGTCATCCCGAGACAGGCCGAGAAAGCCGGCGATCCGTCGGAAGAGTCCCATGGGAGAGATCCTCGCGACGCCGCCTCCTACAAAAACGAAGGATTCGAGTGCGTGTAGCTGTGAGGTTGCACTGTGAAATGTAAATAATAAAATAACGAGTAGGATTAATAAATAAAAGTATTTTAAATTCTTAATTAGTGAAAATTTTACAATCTCCTTATTTTATATATAATAAATAAGAAAAATATAAAATGGATAAAAATTATAAATTATTCATTAATAATATTTATGAATTATGTTTATTAATAAATTTTTTATTAAACTTATAAATAAATAAATAGTATCAAGTTCATTAATCACTTAAATAAATTTAAAATTGAGAATTTAATAGCATTTAAATAAATTAACTACAAGCTCATAAAAAATCAAAATAAACTTAAACAACTATTTTAATTATTTATTTTATTTTAATCCAACTTCACCTCATTAAAAAAAACAAGTTAATCCATACAAAGCTATTAGTTTACCGTCATAATTTAGAACACAAGGAAAACATATTCGTTTAAATTTGTATGGTGTTTGAATCATAAACTTTCAGCAGTCAGTTTATTCATAGTGACAAAAAGTAAAATATTCGCTCCCAACATTTTTATAAATTCATCTCAAAATCAACACAAAAGAAGTAAATCATAAAACTAATCTAATTAATTCAAATAATAATTAATACATAAAAAAAGACAGCTATTAATTAAAATTTAATTTTTAAATTTCATAATAATAACATCTTATATATTAATCTTCAATCCATCCCACGTGGACCCGTCTCATTTATGAGTATCAGATTTAGACAAGTCAGGCAATAAGAGTCCATGTGCTAATGCTTATCGACTATAATCAAATTAAAGGTGAGATTTTTATTTTTACTTTCTATCTGCTAATTAAATTGTATTCTTTGTCACAGAGAAGGCGAGCAATTGCATCATGGCAGCACAAATCATGCTCAGACCAAGTCGAGCAGAGCTAGAAGTTGCTGGTGAAGGATTGACTGCAGGGTCGACATCTCGTCCGAGGGAAGGAGAAACCGCCGGCGGAGAAAGAACAGGGGCCGGCGCTGGTTCAGCCGACACAGGAGTCAGCGGAGGCGGCGGCTGAGGAGGCTGAGGCGGCAGCATTACGGCTGCTATTCCATGGCACCTAAAGGTAAATCCAGCAATGCAGACATCAGGGTAAACAAGCAGCGTGTCATTCAGGTAGAATTCTCTACGGCCACGGTTGGTGATCTCGATCGTGTTGCCGGCGAGGTACGTGGGCAGGACAGTTCCGGTGGGGAGGCAGGCCAAGTGGCGAAAGGGCAGAGGGGCAGGGATGGCATGAGCAAGGAGGAAGTCGAGGATCTTGTCCTCGGCGATGGCTAGCTTGGAGAGAGTGCGGTCACTAGGCATGAGGAAGGTGGCATTGCAAGGGAGCTTGTCGCGGACCATGTTGACAAGCATGGTGAAGGAGAAGAAACCGGCCCGCTGCATCTCATGGGTCGCCAAGGAGAGACCACCGTCGTGCATCAGCACCGGTAGTGGTCGGGTTAGGGAGGAGTTTGTTGGCGACGGTGGTAGGGTGTGGGAGGAGACCTCGGCGAGAAGGCAGAGGATAGTGAATGGAAACAGAAGAGTAGTCATGGCAGATGATTTTGCTGAAGGGCTGTTGTGGCACAGACGAAGTTATAGAATGGTGTCACACTGGTGTCATGGGTTATCTACCAACGAGCATGCATAAGGTGTTACAGGTTTCACCACCGGTTTAGGGTTTACGACGAACAGAAAACATGTCAAATTTAAAAGTGCAGCAGGGAACAAAGTCTGGAACAAAAAAGTCTAAAGATATAAAGAACTCACGAGCCCACAACTGGTGGTTTATAGTAAAAACCATGATGACAAAAATCTTCTACTTATTTCTTCTCTTCCTTTTCGGCTTCCGCAGCCTTCTTCAGCCTTGCGCCAACCTGCCTCTGGTTCATCCGCTCAACGCGAAGCTTGGCATAAGCTTTGAACGATTTCATTTCATCAGTAACTTTAACAAGCTCCACGGATTGCGGCTTCTGACGAAGGATGGGGAGGATTGGACCTTCGACTTGGGTAGCAGTTGCCAGTTCCTCAGCAGTGGAGTCTCCAGCCTGCATAAGAATGAAAAATCAAAATTTAGAAAAATTGAGAGATAAAGTGAAAGAGAAATACAAATTCGCTTTGGAGTACATGAAAAAGAAGGCTATAGATAATGCAACTATGAATCCCATGGAGAGTTCAAACATAGCTAGATGTGACAAGGAATGGAGTTGAAACTCACCTTGAATTTGTGTGGGCGCCTTGGGAAGATGACAAGCTTGGCTTTGTATGTTTTCAGCCTTTGCACATTCGCTTGGAGACCCTCGAGGGATCGATTCTTTCGCCTGTGATCGACTGCAATGCCAATAGTCGGTGCGAGCTTCTTGGAGATGCCAGCAGCCTGCAACCATAGAAGATGAAACAATAACAATATATTGTGCATTAGCAAATGAAGAAACTTTAATCAGAAAACTATAGTTAAGAAACATTTATACATTCATGAATGATATATATATATATATATATGCTTAAAGTTTGAGTTTTATTCAGAAAACTGTAATTAAAAACATCTATACATTCATGCATGAAAATATATCTATCCAAAGTACAATTTCATTCAGTCTGTCCCAACAGCTCTGGTCAACCCAAAATAACCATGAATTCTAAATGCAGGCTTTCAAAGTAGTACACTAGTTTTTCATGCTTTCTTCAGGATGGTATATCGCATTTGTGGTCTTCCAGTAGAATGAGATCACAGCAGAGCCTCACATCAGTAAAATAAGTGAAAGATAATAAAATACAGCAATTGAGATATTTTGTAGAGGTTAAAGCGTTATGATTTGTATAAAAGTTAGTCCTGTTAAGAATGACTGCCAATGACAACTAATAGTTGTCTTCACGCCACCTTCCAGAAGAGAATAGAAGATCTAAATTTCAGACGTCATGCTTTCAAAACCCAACTATCAAAGAGGGAGGTGAAAATATATAATGTATTGTTCTACATCTACTACCTATCAACTAACAATAAGCAAATTCATGGAATGTAAACAATCAACAATCCCACATGACACTGAACTATTAAAGAAATGAACTTGGCAAATTAACAATAAGAATTCATGCAAAAACATTCAGTATGACAAGAAGATATTCCAGACAAATACAATTCTAATATTTATCATACAATATTTATGTACATCTCCCTAAAGCTGTAAAGGGGCTTGAACATTTGTTTTTGCTTAGTGTTTTTTTGTGTGTGTGTGTGTGTGTGTGTGTGTGTAGAAAACCCAAAGAAGATATTGAAAAAAAGGGCTTGTTTAAAATGCCTATTGATTGCCAAAATCAGCTGTTTCTGGCACTGAAATAATCTGATAGTTCACTATTAAAGTTTCATCAATTGGGTCTCCCGTTAAACATTTTATTCTGCTTAGTACGTATCTAGGCTTTGTTCAAAAGGTATACCACACTAGTTAATACAGAATTCTGTGATAGGTTTGCCTACAACTAAAGGTAACTAGGATACACAGAATTTAACCAAACAGTGAAAAAAGCAATACATTTATACATATACCATTATTACACATCAATATATCTGTTTCTTCTGGATACATATTGAACATGTTTTTAAAATCTAAAGTACCATCAAAGCTAGCTCAAACCATTGTGAATAAGCTTGTAGTTGAACTAAAGCTTGTTTATGAAGTAGCATCAATACTTGTCAACAAATTCAACTTATGTTGGGCTTCCAAACTGCTAGGGGCAAACAACATTTCCGAAAATGAGCTAAAAAATGAATTTGAATTCAATAACAACTTACACAGCATATTCAGTTTAAGAAGCAAACATGAAATATTTTGAACACCAGTCATCCACAACCCTCCCGTAACAGCAATATGATACAAAACAGAAGGTGCATTGCAGGTAACAAATATCTCATGGTATCCAATAAAGTTAGTGAAATATCAGCATTAACATAACAAATAATTAAACCATCATGCACCTTCAGTTCTTCGAGGGTAAAACCCCTGCCAGCTCTTGATTTCATATTGTACTTGAGTGTGGGGCATTGCACGACAGGACGGAGGGGGCCAGAAGTTGGACGGGGGAAAATCTTGGCAGCTTTCTTCTGCCGAGCTGTATGAAAAATGCTACCATCAGTTGGATAGAAGATACAACAATAAAAATGCAAAATCCTCTTAAGCCACTAACCAAACAAGATAATTCACGAGAGTGTCTAGCTTAAAACCATAAAATACCATAAATTCTCTAGTAGCAGAAGATAGTGAGTAAATGAAATGAGAAAACAAACCAATGCGTCTCCTTGTTTTACGAGCAGGCTGGTCGAACCAGGTCTTTACATAGTTCTGCCAATGCTTCCTGAAATGGCTGTTAGGCACAACATTGTTATGCTTCACCATGGCTTAAACCTATAGCCAACACAGAATTAGATGAACAGATTCAATTAAAGGTTATAAACTTACGGTTGTAATACACAAATTTTTGAAGAGAAAATATATTGCACAACAAACAGAAATCTATCATCGAAAAAGCAAAACCCAACATCCCATGCTTCTTAATCTCAATTCGAAAAAAAAAACGTAGAAAAAGCTTTAAAAAAAAATGGTTCTTCAATAGCCCTCAAAAACGAAAATTTTTGTACCAAAAAACAAATCATAAATAGATCACAAAATGGTCAAATTCTAAGACGAGACGCAAAACAAAACCTCGGAACAGTTAATTTAAGGGAGCAAGCTCTACTGCAATCCGTAGACCATTTGAATAAAGCAGATATAGAAAAATGGAATAGACCGTGCTCATGAAGCACAAGCAAGAAGCCTACCTTGCTGCTCTTTTGGCTCCGCCGCAGTGGATAGCAACTCCGCGCCGGCTTGCTGAAGATGGGATTTTAAAGAGCGAAGGGGCGAGCTCGATGCCTCTAAAAACCCTAGGCCCAGAGAAAAGCAATGACCAATGTGGACTAGAAAATGGGCCGGACGAGGCTCATGGGCCCATTAATTTATGATTGGGTCGGGGATTGGGTTAGGTTGAACCGGAACGCACTCGTCGATTAACTTAAAAATAAAACTGCAATTTATGAGCGGGTGTATTCTAATAAAAATAAATAAAATGATGATTTTTTTTTAATGAATTCATATATTTTTGTTAATTTTTAAAATTATAAAAGGTTAATGCATATGGCACTAAATACTAATAAACGTTTAAAAACAATTTATTAAACGAGTCCATTTCTATCATTTATTTGCATAATTAGATTTTATCACATATTTTGTAAATCTTTTTTGCATCTAGAATATGTAGCATTTCTTGTTTGAATTGAGAGAAACAACTAAAAAAGGGAAGAAGTCCTATCTAAATTGCTCATTTTTATTATTTTTTAAAAAAATCAAACGATTTATTTGTATTGTACTAGACAAACATTAATGAATAAAGAGAAATAACAATAAACTACAAAGAGGCTCATTAGTAATCGTTGCTCTGTTTAAATCACAGGACCCATCAGGTTTCCTGGGAACAAAATTAACAAGACAGCCAATGAAATTTACTTGAGTTCAATAAAAATAAGAACAGCAGATTACTGAAACAGTTTTGATCCACCATAGCAAAGAAAGGCATGCATGCTCCAAACAAGTTCTTCTCCAATAGAGATCATCTTCCATTTCAATCATCTGCAAGTCGAGAATCAGAAATCAAAATGCCGCGATAAGAAGCACTCATAGCGATCTCAAGAACAGACTCACCATTGGGTGACCTGGAAGAGGTAGTAGAGAAATCAGAGGAGGAAGCCATGGGAAAGGACATCGAGAGCTGAGTGGTCGAGAAGGATGTGCGGTTGGATCTGTCTTCCTCGATGTCGGACCATGAGTCTCTTGCTTTCGGCCACTCGTCAAAGAACGGCCGGAGGAATTGGCTTTCGTGCTTCGGCTCCGTCGAACCAAACTCACTACTCATGAAAGATTGCTGCTGCTGCTGCTGTTGCTGTTGCTGTTGCTGTCTTGAAGTTGAACTGCCAGTAACCTGGCCAATATTATCTTGAAGCGACTGAAGCTGAGGGTAAGAGCTCTGGAGGAGAGAAGAAGGTTCTCTAGTTTTCAACAGGGGAAACGAAGGAACTCGCGAAGGTGTCAAGCACCATGAACTGTCCACTGAATCCAGAACGAGGTTCCTTGCATTTCCAGTAGTTTCTAAGAAGAAACTGTGTTCGTCCACACCAGGTTTAACGCCAGAGAAGTACCTGCAACTTCCAGACGAATGAATATTTGCATATGCACATCGAAAGAACGATTTAGATGGTAATCTTTTAAAAGAAGCAAGCTATGAAACTGAAACAAGGTGAACTAGATCATTCGATCGTGTTTTTGCAAGAACTTATTGATAACATGAACTATTTGGCTTTACTTCATTCACTCTACCTAAGATTATTGTACTCCATCAGCAGAAATAATGCCAGCTTAAGGTACCAACCTGTTAGCAAAAGGACCAGTGTCCATGGACAGCTGAGTCAAACTGGAGCCACCAAGGCACAAGCTTTGGGCATTGACATGACTGGCAACAGAATGCTGGGGATTAATGCTCTGCGAGTTTCCCCCACCACTACCACCAGCACCACTGCTGCTCGCAGCGGTGACTGTAGTTGAAGATGACTGCAGTTGGGAGGCAGATTGTGATTGCGATTGTGATTCCACAGGCTTTCTTGAACGGTTGCGACCGCGATGCATGTGACGCTCACAATACTTGGAGTCAGGGTGGGCGTCCTTGGAGCAGCGCCACTTCTTCCCATCTGTTCGCCGGCACCGCCCAGGCTCAGGGTCCAGCTTCTTTCCGTAGTAGGAACAGTAAGCTACTGAACTCAAAGAAACAACAAACCATATGAACAGTCTCATTCACGCAGTCAACAGGAAGCCGAAGAATGAATTTAGCATTTGGGATGGGAAGTAAACAAAAGAATAAAAGTCTCGTAGAGGAAAACAAACAGAAACTCTGATTGGAAACAGTTGCAGGAAGGAAACTTGAATATTAAAAACAAATAAAGGGAGATCACTTCATCCACAGGTGTTGAGAATAAAAGCCAGAAATAACCGAAGCTAAGTTTCGAAACTGCAAATCCACCCTGTGTAAAGATCACATTTGTTTGTTTTTTTTTGTTTTTTTTTTTACTTAATCTCGCTAAAACCACGCAGATCGAAGTCGCAAATGATAGCCGGAACAAAAAACAAAGCGATTTAGATCTTAAAAAAGGACGAAAGGATACGAACAGCGTCGTTTAAACTAAACCACAAAGGGGGAACAAGGAAAGGGCTTACGAGCAGGATGGTGCCAGTATCGACCAGGTAGGGCTTCGAAGCTCCTCCTGATAGGAATCAAGAGCTCGGGCGGCACGGGCACCCCGGCCGTCAGGTACTTGTAGATCAGCGCCTGGTGCTCCAGCTCCTGCCACTGCGCCGCCGTGAAGGGCGGCCGCACCCCGAACCCCGCCACCGCTGCCGCCGAGGTGTTCATCGGAAAACCCGAAAGGCCGAGAGGGAGAGACGATTACAAGGAAAAGGAGGCGCCTTTGAGCTCACCCATGGCAGCAGGTGGCCGTCGTGGTCGGGCCTCCCGCCGGCAAGGCAGCAACGCAGAGCTCCGCCATTTAACTGTCAACAAGGAAGAGGAACGGAGGGGCGTCGGTAGATAGATAAGTTGATGGATAAAAGGGAAGATTTTCAAGGAGAAGAGGAGGAGAGAGGTGAGAGGTTAATCAAGGGCGGAGAAGAGATAGAGATGGTGATAGGAGATGATATTGGGATGGGAGCAGGGGGGGGTGGGAGGACTGTGTCCCTATCTGAATCTTTGGGCTTCTCAGTGTGCGTTGGGAAGGGAGACAGTATCTGTTTCTGAGCAGGAAAGAGAAACGACTCAAAACAGGTAATTTTTTTTACTTTTTGCTGCTAGTAACATTTTAATTCTCGACAAGCATTTGATGACTAACTATTGTTAAATCAACAAAGATGAACCAAATCTTTGCATGAGGAATCAGACCTCTTCCAGAGGGGCTTTATAAGGCTCTTAGTTGTGCACAGCCAGCCACTCAGCCAGTGCAAGAGATTTTATCATGGAAGTCCATGGGCAACGCTGATGAACCCTAAAGTTCAAACCGAGTGGATGCCAACTTTGTCTCAAGTAGTCGGACAGCCTTTGTTCCCTTGCCAAGGAATTTATCTCTTTTTTAACTTGAGTGGTAGTAAGGTCGCTGGCATCTTCTTGTGTGTGGCATAGTGAACTAACCTTTTGCTTCCGAGCATCTGCTACTACAATGTTGTGTCTGGGGAGAGGAAAAAAGCTCTCTTGCTTCATATCTTTGTGAGTGGGATCAGTGACTGCAATAAGGGCAATCATCATCCCTAAGCCATGACTTGCCCATCACTTCAGTTAGATGTCACGGGCCCCATTCCATTCTTTCTGTGCTGCTTTGCGAGGTGAAGGGAAAACAAAATGAAACAACCAGTAGCTGGTTCAATCAGTGCCATTGTGGGGGTAAACACTGATAATGCAGAAGAAGAAAAAAGTCTATGGGCTGGATCACTGGGACAAGGGGGACCATCTACATGTTGTCGGTGGTTGAGGAGCTGACGATGAGAGATGGGGGTAATAGAAGCGAGATAACCCTCAAGAATGTGCTCCAATGAGTTATTTCTTGAAAACAACCAGCTGCACCTTGTAATGGAGGAACATATCAGGTCAATAAATCAGCACAGTGGTGATAGTGCCAAACCAGGCTCCAAGCAGAACTTCACTGTCACTGATGCCCTAATTTGGAGAAAAGAGTGAGGGTGAAAATGGCACAACAAACCCGCCCCCCACCCACCAATATATATATATATCATGCTGATTACTAACCCAACATTTTACAAGTAGTTGACGAAGCCCTGGATCTTTATTGCCAGGAGAGGTAATATACCTATGAAGAACCAATGGAGGCAAATTGAGTACCATGTTCCAGCTTTTCTGAAAAATAATCTATTAGCTGAGTATAGTCTGAATGTCTCGAGAGTAAAATATTATGAATTGGAAGCATTGTTTGAATGAGTCTTTACAGAGCCTTCTTTTACAACACCTCAAAAATTCGAGCAACTCGCTAAGCAGCAACCGGCCTGAAGCTTTCTCACCATTTGCTATCAGAGGAGATACTCCAAGGATTACTGTGATATAATATTTGGACCAATCCTGCACCCGGAATGAAGCAAAAAGAACCTGTCTCAGTAATTCACTTCATCTAGTATTCGTTAGAAAGACCAGCGCACTTGGATAACTGAAGACCGGTGCTGAATGTTCACAAGAAATGCCAAATGTACCGTCTGGGTTGAAGTGGATCAGAAGAGTATGGTTTTCAGGATCAAGAGGACAAGCATGATGAGGCACAATAAAATAAGCACAGTGGCACACATGACCATTCCACCTTTTTTCTGTGTTCTCTCTGCCTGCAGAAATCTACGACTGATTAGGACAGTAGAGTTGGTTACAAATTCTATACGGTCGAACAACATCAAATACACGTGACAGAATACAATTTCTACAAATGTAGGGAATGCAGTTTAAAACAAAGATGTAGAAGCAGAATTCAAACTGCTTAACTAAGCATGTATTAGAGGGTTCAAACATTAATATCTTCTCTAGTGTCGCAAAACATTAACCTGAAGAGTACATATAAAGAGGTGTTTCTAATTGGTCAAGAAAAGATGTAGGCTATAACCAGCTAATCATTCTTGTCATTTCTCTTGGTTCAGTTGACGTGCATGTTCTAGAGTCTAGACCATGCTACAGACGTATAAAGTTCGCTGAGGTTTCTTTCTGTCTATATCTCAGAGGACACTACGTGTTCACTCTTATAGACAGTTAATTTATCTTTTATTGGAAATAACAGTATATAAAGATAAATACTGATGCCCTTTAATGCTATTACTACCAAAAAGACATCATTGTTTGGAGAAAAAGAACACTAATAAAATGGCAATTCATAAGAGTTAGGCAACTGATAAAACTTATATAAATGTAATATAGAGTCAAGATTCAAGAATGTGAAAATGCGAAGAACAATGAGAAAAGAAGCACGAGCAAATGTGATAAAAAAACATAGAGCATGGGCCAAGCCAGGAACATATACACATTATGTGCTTATTATTTATGAGATTCCATAACCTATATTAATGAAAGAGACAATTACCTATCCATCTCCATTTGACTCATGGACATCCAACAAATTTCTTGTATGGCATCAAACAAAATTTACTTCATAGTCACATATAACCAGCAAAAAAAGAGGCAATTTTTTATATTTTCTACGGCTAACATAACCAACTCACATCTTTTAGTACAATAGAGAGAGGCAAAGAACAAAAGCACAAGACAAAAAAGCAATCAGACAGAGAACCTTCTCTAACTGTTTAAAGCCCTCTTCCACTGAACTTGCAACATTCTGTACATTGTAATCAATCCGGTCAACTATGGTTCCCTGTTAATATCACATGTATCATAACATGCTGCATGGTATCCACATAAACTCCAGGTCACTGAGTATCAGAAGAAAAGCTTACTTGATCTATGACAAGGACTGAGAGATCTTTCATGATCTGAACAAGTTCATTCACTGATTCAACAACCTTTAAAAAAAAATATCCATAAAGTCATGAAACATTTAGATGATACTAATACTCATAGCCATTGAACCTCATAACACCAACCCACAAATGAATAAGATTGATTTACTGACCCAGGCAATCCAAATGTTTCAAATTATGTTACCTGTGCAATCTCCCTTTCCCTCTCTCTTGTGAATGCTTCATTTTTCTTCAGTGTGGAAATTTGAACATCACTAAAACCCTGCAAAAAGGTTCAAAACCAAAGAAAAAAAAGATCAGCACAGAAATTAAGGTATTAACATGTGATCTGGAGACAGTCTTATGCTTAATCACGGAAGAAGAAAAAAATCCGCACACTTGAGTCAACAAATCATTAAGAAGTTTTGAACTAATAGCTGTCTGAGCTGCCCATTAGACATTCATTTCATACCTAAACTCTGAACCTACTGACAAAGAAAAAGAAAGAATTACCACATCACTAAAGGCATCTTCTAACTTGTGTCTAATTCCATTGCGATTCATCTCCAAATCAAAACCATCTTGTCCCTAAAGTCATAAAAAAGAACCTTTATACTTTAAAAATACATAAAATCAATTGTTAGAAAGAGACAAATTCAGATCCACAAACCTCCTGTTGATGTTGGAGATGTTTTAAATAAGATGACTGTTTCTTTCTGAACTCCATCGAGAGGTTTTGGAGGTCGGTTGCAAGAGACCGCTGAGGAGAACACAAGAAACATGTGAAAAGTTTGTCAAACAACATGTATAAACACTAACAGTTGCCAGTGAAGTGCTTCATCATTGAATCAAGTTTGAAATGTGATCGGAAGGAAACCATCCACACATTTCTTAATCAACTGAAGGTGATCAGTGATCATGCTAAAAAATTAACTTCATATTAAAAAAATTTGATTCCAAAATTGCATATGGACGTACTTAGCCAAAAATAAGAAATAACGATCAAGAATCAAGAAAAGAAACTCAATGAAGAACTATACTAGACCTGAACATTTTTCCGGACAGTTGAATCTTCAGAAGGATCGCTGGAGGAAAGTTTTTGTAGTCTCTTCTCAGATTTCTTCAACAAATCTGTTATTTCATGACTTAGAAGTTCAATGGCATGTTGATCCTCTTTCCCATCTCCAAAAGAAGGCATCAATGCTTTCGCATGGGCCTTGGCTAACTCTGCCATTTTTGTCCGAGCACGCTGCATGTTTGCAGCTAATTCTTCAGAAACATCCACCCATGCTGGAGGTAAACCAATCATAGCAGCGCCTGTACTGCAATAAGCTAACTGCATGTTTAATTGGTTCCTGGCATTTTGAATATCTGTAGAAATTGAGCGGTATTGTGAATATCATCACAAGGATTCCATCTTTTAAGTAAAGCTTTCACAATTTTTAACTAAAAAGATGAAACAAATAGGGATGAAAAGGAACATAAAAAAGCTCATTAATTTGTTTTGCCTCACAAAAGTTCTGAAAGAACACAACAATTCTTAATTAAATCCAAAAAGAATTAGATTTTTCAAGCAGAGAAAAGCAAAAAGTCATATAATCATTTGCCAAGAGAATGCTTATACCACAATATTAGATTTGTCAAGGACATTTAAGGCTGAATTAACATTTCTAGGTGTAAAGGAATTCAGTTAATTCTGATTGCAATTTATGCAGGATAAGAGACTAAACAGGGGTCTCCTAAAACCCTCAAACCTAAACCATAAAAAATTATGTAAATATGTATAATTGAATTTTATTACAAAAAATAAAAGCATTGCAAAGTTAACAATTTATATATGTTAGAGCATGTAAAACACAGCTTCATGATGATGATATATGTTAGTGTGCATGAGGAAGTTTTTTAGTAAGGACAAAGGATGATTTTTTTCTCTTTCAACCTGAGATAAGGATGGGAATATAATATATTGATCCACAAAAAAATTGTCATCTAGATATTTATCTACTACATCAACTTTTCGTATATGATGTCCTTTCATCAGCAAACCATGGTTGGTACATCACTCTCTAATAAAGTTTTAAGTTCATCAGGATAACATGGAGATCTTGTAAGACTCCAAAAGTTACACTCCATTTTCAACCATCCCACCTCTATCCTATGAATAGTATCTTTCGTAAAATTATTTTTGAATGACAAAATTATGTGCCATTGTGACATGTCAAGAAGGATAAAGCAACCCATTTTTAAATTGGAAAGATAGGTCTGAATCTTTATATGTTTGTAATATTCATCCAACTCTGAACCCCCATATTACAGAATATTCTGAACACCTAGATCGATGGTTTAAAATCTCGACCAATGCTGAAGTTACGGACTTACGGTACCGACCGGAATAATACAATTTCGATACCGTATCGTGTCGTGTTGATATGATTTCGGTATTTTTTTAAATATAAAATATATTCATTAAAAATAAAAAAATTAATCTAAATATTTAAAAATATAAAATATAAAATATTTTTTTAATATATATACTAAGTTATTTAATTAAACCTAACTAAAGCTTGGCCCTCTTGTTTTGCCGTGTTCCACGACGCTCTTGGGCTCGCTTGACTCGTCCGGAGGCATCGCCGGGCTCGCGCGACGCGTCTGAACGCGTCCCGCTCCTGTTCCGTCGTGTTCCACAACACTCCCAAGCTCGCAAGAAGCGTCTAGATGCGTCGTCGAGCTCGCATGAAGCGTCCGGAAGCGTCATCAGGCTCGCGTGACGCTTTCGGACAAGTCGCCGGGCTCGCACAATGCGTCCGCGGGGCTCGGGGCGCGCTGGCACCGAAGGTGTGCCGGTCTACAGGTAGAACGAAATGTTCCGCCTGTATCAAGCAACACATCTCGAGATTTTAATTCATACCTAGAACCATACATAGTTTGTACCAAAGGACATAGCTTTGAACCTGTCTATATATTCTCTTATTTTCTTATCTATTGGATTTACACAATGAATAATATACTAGTTTTTTCTTAACCTTATATTATGTGAGTCTGACTCTAGAATGAGTATCCAATATGGATATAGATTCATAGATATTTTTATTTTTTTTATGCGACAAATATTAATATCAACTATCCAAGTGACATTGTTCAAGAATTCAGTTCTTTGAATCAACTAATCCTGGAGCCCAGCCCCACGGACGTTTTCCACCGGCCACTGGATCAAATCGGGAAGCGCTCACAGAGGTCCATCCAAGTAGCCAGCATTCTTAGATTTATCGTCCCACTGGAAGAAAAATCCCTGAAGTGACATTGTCCTAATGTTAGTATTTGAAATGGATATGAAGGGGCAGATGAAGAGTCCAATATCCAAGACCTCACATATCTCTCTCATCTTTTATTAACTAAATATTTTGACGTGTTATTTGTCAACTATTCATACATTGAATAGTAAGCATAGTTAATAACACTACAGTTTTTTCAAATTTTCCTTTTAGCCTAAGGAGATTTGATGATTTTAAAGAATTTCAAAAGTTCGTCCCTATTTTAATCGCCCGTCCTTGATTATCTAAATCCTATACATTAAGACATGCTAAAGAACATAGATGTTTCAGAAGACTTCACCACACAACCATTACAAAAACCCAAGAAGCATACCAAATTGCAATTAAAAAATTCGTTTTCATCTTCCAGAACAATCAAATAGTATGAGTAAGATTTAGCAAATCAGCTATACTAAATTCTATCACCTGGCGATCCATCTGTTGTGTAACCTTTACCCTTGTGAGTGTAAGAAGCTAATACTTCGAAGCTAAACGACATAGACATCCAATTCGTATCACGTTGTCCATTTTGCTTTTGTTATGACCACAACTAATAATCCACAATGAACACTCTATCTCGAATAATGATCTCGACTAATGATCCACAATCAAATTTCGATAACCTAAACAACCAAGTACCAGGCCGTGCACACACTCTATCTCCACCCTAACGATAATTGGCCCTAATCTTCCCAAGTCAAGGAGATGATACGAGAAAAACGACAGATGGCTAAGTAATAATTTCAGAAGGAACTACGAGATCTATGTGATTCCAAAGTGCCCACATGGCACGCAACATTCACAATACATGATGAAAGAGAGAGAGAGAGAGAGAGAGACACAAAACGAAGGAATCAACAACGAACAGAGAGATCCGACCTGGATCCGGCAGGGTCTTCAGTGCTGAGTGGCGCGTAGGAGCGATCGGGGCGGAGGAGCGAGGCGCTCACCAGCTCGATCACGGGCCCGCCGCCAACGACGGAGAAGGAGGAGGATGTCGACGGGCCGGAGAGCGAAGTTGGGAAAGGGGATCGGACGTTGCGGAGGGCGTCGCGGTACTTCCGGTAGATGGGCGTCCGGTTCCTGGTCGCCATGTCCAGAGACGCGGTAGAAGAGAAGGTCGAAAGGGAAGAACGCAGCGGCAGACAAGAACTCGGAACTAAAGCAGTCTTTTTAACGCATTCTTCACGGCCCATTAAGGGAGGCCCATTTTGTATGGATAAATTTTAAACTAAAATTATGAAACTAAATATTACGAAACAATTAATTAGATATTGAACCTAAATTATCAATTTAATTTCATAAATTGTTTTTTATTAATTATCAGAATAAAAATATTTAGAAGACTCATTAAAAGAGATTTATCCAAATAATCAACATTCATTCAAGAAACAAATTCTTATTCTACACTGTAATTAAAACTTATTTTTTTTTAATTATTTATTAAAAATTTTAATCATTTTACCGTTACCCGATATTATGAAACAATTAACGATGTATAAGTTGGTGGGCATCCGTATGGAGCGATGTGCACCACTAGGCGCCTGGCAAATATCTGCACCAGCTAAATATCTGCACCAGCCAATGGCTTCCCTTCTTCCATATCTCCTGCGCCTCGCTCGCTACACGCTCTTCCCTCAGCCTCCAATACAAATAACTACGGGGAGAGAGACAGACGGTGGAAAAGCGAAAAAAACAAAATTTATCGAAATCTGCAGCAGTTCGTCCACACGACCGCTACGTTCTGGTGCGTACACACCCCTCCTTGATTCTCTTCTCGCGATTTGTTCTTCCTTGTACAGATCGAGCTTCGGGTTTTGCTTTTCTCTTGTGCCGATCGATACTCTTTTTCTACTTTCTTGGTTTGAGGATTACCTTTTTGTTGGAGCTCGAAGAGACGAG
>JBBUKS010000002.1:294739-312388 GCA_038050645.1 Hedychium gardnerianum | reverse complement strand
TCATAATTGTTGCAACTTTGGAGTCAATTATTTTGATATCACACCTTCAGACCATTTTCAGTGTCTCTATTCCATGACAATAGATTCAGAATTCTTGATAACGAATTGTTTGGCACTGCAGCTCAGATGAGATGTTTTTAGTTAAACAAGATTTTTGATCAAGTGATAATGATTGCAGGCATTTTGGGCCAGGTGATGGCTACAGCAACAGTTATTGGACTAAGCACAGGAAAGAGGCTTTCGACTTCTTCATTCTGTCCAACTGACCTTGCAGAGAAATTATTCCCTGCTGCAGATCACAATATGCTACCATTTTCTGTCTCCTCCACAAAATGTACCATAGTTTCACAGAAATCTTCCCATTTTGGGCCAAATGTCCCACCGACCAGATACATACGATCAATCAAGGCACTGAAAGAACAAGCCAATACTTTGGCTCCTTCAACTAGTGCAACATGGTCTGAGAGTCCTGACCTTGAATCTTCTCTTGAGATCCTCATTTTGCTACAGAAGTCTATGTTGGAGAAGCAATTGGAACTTCCTTTCATGGATACAACTCCTAATTTTGTTCCCAGGGTATCTCAGATACCTGTCATTACTCGTTCAGGGATATCTGCTCGCGAGAGGAGAATAGCTTGTAGAAGGAAATGTTTTGCTCGTAATGATAATACAGGACCTACAAGCATGAAACCATTAAACTTTAGTGTTAGTCCTGAGTTAATTAAGTCTGATGTAAGTGGTTATGTACGGGGTACTGTTAATGAAAACTTGCTGACACATGCAGAAGTGGTTAATCTGTCAAAGAAAATAAAAGCCGGTATGCGTTTAGAGGAACACAGGTCAAAGTAAGTAACTTCTCCCATCAGAATCCATGTTTGACAAATCAGTGTCCTTTTACTATAGATCAAACAACAAGAGCCAACTGAAGCATTATTACTTGTCTATTTATATTTGATATCATTGACAAAGAAAAAGAAACAAATCAGTTGTTTAGTGCAATTGACTATGTACTCCAGTCTATTTTCATTAGAATCACTAATTCTGCAACATGTTAAGCTTCACTAAATGTATTTTGTTTACATATTTAGATGAAAACAGGATACTCTGAGGTTTTCTATATAATGCCATATGAGACATCAAGAAAGGTTAAGATCTTGCAATGGTATAAGCTAACTACTTATGCGTGTTTGGAGGAGTGAGTGGCTTTACATTTACAATCATGAGATATCTACTACATGAGTTTATTCTTTATCCCTTCTTTTTCTTCTCTCATTAACTCAAACTTTCCATCAAGATTTCTCTCTTTACAGAATTCAACTTGATCATTTCCTAGAAAAGCAATGATCGTAACACCAAGTACTTCTTGATGAGCTCTAATACGATCAGTATTAAGTAAGCATCGCTTGTAAAATATGAGCAAAACAAATCCCTCTGGAGCCCAAACTAGAAGCGGCCATAAACAAGAATGTGTTGACTAATTCAAATGCATCATTCATAGTTGTTGAAATAACTGAATTGGTAGTTACTTTGTCAAATTTTTTTTTGGGGGGCGGGGGGGGGATCTGTGTGTGCGTGTCTAGAATAATCCTACTGCCATTAGCTATCTTCTCTTCCTATTGTTGTTTGTGGAATATAATTGAGCTATTTATGTTTTCAGGTTAAAAGTAAAATTGGGAGTTGAACCAACGGACAAACAATTGGCTTCTTCTCTTAGGATATCACCTTTTGAATTGCAGAAAAGAATGTTTGAATCTTCTCTAGCACGAGAAAAGCTTGCAATGAGTAATGTTCGCCTAGTTATGTCAATTGCACAGAAATATGATTACATGGGGACAGCTATGGCTGACCTTACCCAGGTGATCCTTTCATTATTGAATTTTTCACGTTACCCAGTCTTACACTACACTTACATTCCTTCACACTATAGTCTTCAAATCTTTGTGCTAATATAATTTCTTATTTCTTAGGCTGGTTTGATTGGCTTACTTCGTGGGATAGAAAAATTTGATTCTTCTAAAGGCTTCAAAATTTCTACTTATGTATATTGGTGGATACGGCAGGTAAATTAAATTATTGATTTAGTTGATAACAACAGCATATTATGCTTGATAGTTTGATTGTAAACTTTCTTGCATATCTGTAATAATGTGCATATATCAATGATCAATCCATTGAGCTATTGCTATTTTTCAATGGTCATTTTACTGTTGAACTCCAATTTGATTTCCAGTCTTTTAATAAGGGTTGTATTTCTTTCTAGGGTGTCACAAGAGCACTGTTTAAGAACTCCAAGACACTGAGATTGCCTATCCATTTGCATGAGAGATTAACATCAATTAAGCACGCAAAAGTTAGGCTGGAAGAGAAGGGAATTGCACCATCTATTGATGTAAGTTAAAATTCATCTTACTGCTTGATGGTTTCAGTTATGATTGCAAGTGTCTGGATTTGGATATTTTTACAGTTAAGCATACTTAAAATAATCTATTTTCCATTCTTATTTATATGTATCCGAAAATTAGGCCACTTCAATACCCTAATTTCTTTTCCATCCTACCTTCTTGATGATCTTGACTTTAGAATGCCACCTTCTAGTAGTCGTTCTCAATTCAATCCCATAAGCACTCACTTTTTTGATCATTCAACCTTGTTCTCTTACACTTAACCAGTAGCTCAATATTGCAAAACTCAAATTAGGACATTATTCCTTACTCTTAAGTAAGTTGCACATTTTACACTTCTTTGTTGTATTCTTGTGGAAATCAATTGCACAACACTGGACTTCAAATTCTATGGAGCTTTTCGCAAGTGGTTAATTACTTTTATCCCTTCTTCAGAAAATTGCTGAGTCCCTGAATATGTCACAGAAGAAAGTAAGGAACGCTACAGAGGTATGAGCTCACAGTTATGGGACAGTTCTGTTCCCATTTCTTGTCTTTGATTTGTAACTTGATAGTAACTTAGGAGCGACTAATATTGAGTTATTTCTAAATGTAGGCTGTAAATAAAGTTCTCTCTCTTGATAGAGAAGCCTTTCCATCACTGAATGGCATTCCTGGCGAAACTTTACACAGTGTAAGTTTAGCATTTCAATTCTGTAGATAAAGCATTTATTGATTTTAATTTCTGAAGTTTATAAACTTTCTTAATACTGTTTCCTTTTCAGTATATTGCAGATACTAAACTCGATAATATCCCCTGGCATGGTTTCGATGAATGGTCCCTTAAGGTATTTCTATTATCTATGATTGTTGTGGAATTTCACTTGCCTTAAATTTTCATGTTCCATTCTTTACTACTGAGTAAATAAAAACTTTGTTAGACATGTAAACCTAAATTTATGGTTATATTGTCTCCACCACACAATTCTGATAGCATATAAGTTTCCTCAGGATGAAGTCAATAAGCTTTTGAATACAACACTGAGCGAGAGGGAGAGAGATATCATAAGATTATATCATGGTATCGACAGTGATTGCCATACATGGGAGGAAATCGGCAAAAAGTAAGTAGCATGCTTATGTCAAACTTGTTCACATTTGTTTTGTATGACCGATTAACTCAAGACAAGCATATTTAGCAGCATTTTCCTATGAATGTGTTGCTTCCTCCCTAAGAGAATTTGATAATGCATGTTGAAAAATGCAACTTTTGCTTCCTCTTGATAGGAAAATTTGCATTTTGTAGTACTTTTTAAACTGGTTTACTATCAAAGGAAGGATTTCTTTATTCGGCATCTCTCTTTCTAAAGCTTTGAGATAAACTCATGAGACTAATAGTACATTCATAACATTGTTCAAGTTCCTTCTAAAACTGGAAGCTGTTGATGTGAGTTAAGATGATATTGCTAATAACATTGCAATGTCTGTCAAACTATTTTACTTTGTCGATGCAATGTAGATACTTCCACTGAATGTATCATGCTGATGCTTGCTAAGAACTTTATTCTCTTCATCAGGTTCGGCTTGTCGAGAGAGCGTGTCAGACAAGTTGGGCTTGTCGCCATGGAGAAACTGAAACATGTAGCGCGAAGAAGAAGATTGGAGGCAATGCTGAAACACTGAAAAGAAAACAAAAGTGTATTTGGTGAGTAGGCACTTGAGGATGCTTGTGTATATCAAAAGAAAGGCAAAAGTGTATATTTACATTGAATTTTCACTTAGATTAATTATACTCAACATTATACATACTTGCACTGAGAATTTATGATGTGAAAGTGTTTGATTAATCTTTGTATATAGTATAGTTATTTACATTAGACATATTTTTAAAGGAATTTAAATGTAGCAAAATGAAAAAACGGTATGATTTCCTCGAATGAAATTTGTCCTTGATTAAGGGGAGATGCTGAAGGATAAAAAATAGTCTAATTAATAAAGATTGAGGTAAAACATAATTTACTAAATTCTGAGGGGTCAAATGAGAAAGTTAGTTCTCTCTTCCATGGAAGATTTGGGGCCCGCTGTTTTGTCAAGTAATGAAGCAGGTAAACGGACGAGTCGTTTTTCCATTGACCGCCGGCTACGCCGCGTTCAGCCCGACGTCGCTGGGTCGCGTGATAAGAAGTTGGAATTCGACGAAGGGGGGTTAGGGTTCGGTGGGAGCTTCGATGGCGGAGGGAGAGAGGAGGGCGACGGTGGGTGCGATGGAGGCTGAGGCTTCGACGTCGACGGTGGAAGGAAGGATGGAGATAGGGCGGACGGCGGTGATGCTTGTGTGCGGCAGCCTGGTCTACTACCACTGCGCCTACCGAGGGTCGAGTCTTCTCTCCCTCGTCTCTGACGTTCTCCTCGTCCTCCTTTGCTCGCTCGCCATCCTCGGAATGCTCTTCCGCCAGATGAACATCACGTAATTCCCTTCCTTCCCATTTCGTCCCAATAAAGTTATGTTGCATAGTCGATTTGTGATCGAACCTTATTCGCCTGCCTTATTAACCTGTTTAAGTTTTAGGAATTCTCTTCTAGTTAATATAATGATTGGAAACTAATTGTCGAAGGATCAAGGTAAGGTTGAGGTTTTGTGGAAAAACAAATCCAGTTCGGGGTTGTTTGTCCGTACTCACATTTGTTTTCTTTTTTGGGCCAGTTGTTTGTATCTGCACCATAGAGAAGCAAGGTGAGATTTGTTTCATGTTTGACCCCTTAGTTTAATCTCAGATGGATATAGTGAGTTAATAAGGGAATTTATAAGCTTAGATAAGTACAACACTATTAACTTGAGCTTAAAGAGTTTAGGTCAGTGATTTGGCCTAACAAATTAATGGATTAGCTATCTTATGGATTGTAAAATTTAGTATCAGAATGAATTATTCCTAGGCATGGATTTGTAGAATCTCAATTCATTTCTAGGCCTGACTTTCTTAGAATTTCACTGAGGCGTTTAAAAGGATTGTCAATTCACATGCCACCAACTTGATATTGAACTATGAGTTGCACTTTGGGTTTTGATGGGGAGCATCAAGTCTTAAGTGAGATAAATGTTTAATCCCACATGGAGAGTCTGGGCTATAAAAGGATTCCAAAGCTTTGATGAGTGAACTTTTTTTGGTTTGAGCTTTGGCATTTTGAGTAGTGCTTGAGCCTTACAAGTTACTAGTTAAGTTCTATCATCTAGATAGATTGTATTGGTGTACATCCTTCGAACACTAAGCTTATCATGAAAACAGCTTACAGTAAGCTAGTTGTTCAAGGGCCAGCTGTTTATATTATGACATTTTAGTTTGATCCCACATGAAGATTTTTGAGCTGATTAAAAATGTTTAAGAGCTTAGATGCATGAACTACTATCGACGTAGGCTTAAATATTTTGGGACAATGATTAGTCCCAATAAAGTTATTGAGTCATTTCTTTCATCTATCTTGGTCTTTATAATCTGACTATAAGTAGTAAGTTTGGAATTTTTCCCCCCTAAGAGTCACATATGGGAAGCATGTTTTAAGAGTGAGCGGGGAAAGAATTTTAGTTAGTGTGTTGTGTATTAACTTGTAAGATGCAAATATTGGGTTGTACCTTGTGGAGCTGATTGATCGTTTGATTTGTCAAATGCTTTGTATGATTCATTTCTAATACTCAAATGGAGATTCTCTATAATCTGGAGGCGATGACTAAAAAATGATATTTTTCAGTTGGCATCTTTGGATGGGTGGCCAACAGATTACATATTAATAGGTGGCCAACTAATGTAACCACGCATTCAGCTACTTCTTTCTCTCCTTTTACTTTGTTTGTTTTGTCCTTCCTTTCTTGCTCACATCTTCAATTACAACTGCTGGATGTAACTTCATTTCTAAACTGAAGTGTACATGCCAAGAATAGTTCCTCGTGTTTGTTGAAAAGAACATTTTTAGTTACAGTTGACATAAAGTAAATTCATAAAGGTTGTTTTAATTGCTTTTTTTCAAAGAAAAATAATTATTGAACACGGCCAGTGCATGCTTGCCTTTCTCTAATTCTACATGATACTGAATGTCTATGTCTTATTTCTGAGTTTTACTTTAGGGATGTACCAGAAGATGATTCTCGCTCTAATGTATGATTTTTCTTCACAACTTCACAGAGTTCCTGTGGATCCGCTTGAATGGCAAATATCTCAGGACACGGCAAATGCCATTGTTGCTTGTTTGGCTAATACCGTTGGGGCTGCAGAGTCGGTGTTGAGAGTTGCTGCAACAGGGCATGATAAGAGACTGTTCTTTAAGGTATTTACCTAATTACCTTAGATTTAGAATCTGTAGTTAGTACTTTTGGTACCTTCATGGTATATTTAAAAGATTATTCACTGTGGCTGCATCCATGCTTCACAGTATGATGTATACCGTATATGCAACATTATTATGTTCTGAATAAATGACTAAACTAGAGACTATGCATCTTGCATGTCATATATGGTTATATATTGTTGAAGTCTTCAATCAGTTTATCTAAAGAGTCCAACAAGAATGAGAATGCTCCCGTGGCTAAATCTCTAATTTATCCGTCAGAACAAATACGGATCATTGTTGAAGTGTGCTTGATGTGAGTTGTAATTGCTTCAGAGGAAAATCAACTCTCTCAATCAAAGAGAACCTTCAGATTAACAAAAACAACTAATATTGTACATAATCTATTGTGAAATTTCTGAGATAAAGTTCATTAGTTTTGTGTCATTCCATGATGGAACGTCCAAAGTATGATGCGTAGTCAAAGCACCTGCGGAATTACATGAAGGCATGATGGAACATGTGCCCTTCCTAAAATTTTGAAACATCAAAAGTAGGAGGAATTATATTAGACTAGCTGTCCTTATAGTGAGAGTTTTATACCGGTACAAAGCATTCATCATTTCATTATTGATGCATTCCATCGCACAAGACCTTGACTTCTCCATCGATAAAGATGACCTTTTTATTCAAACAAACAAAAAAAAATATTCCATAACAATGGCTAGGGTGGAGAAACCTTGTCTTCTCAAAGATCTACTATTATTAGCAGAAACAAACCTTACTATTAATTCTTAGCCTATTTTATAAAGCTTTACTATTAATCCAACTAACTAAAGGTCAAAAAACGTACAACACAATTTAATATTGTTATTAATTCATTAGATGATAAAAATTTACATCTTTATCCAATATTTATAAGAGCCTAATAAAATAAAATTCAAATACCAATCCAACAGCAAAAATTAAGATTCAGTTATGATAACATTTTAATAATTTATATTATGCTGATGCTAATCATACTCGCAGTAATCCTCATCTTCATCATTAAATTAATAATTAATTTAAATTTATACAATTATTTTGTATTTTTTTAAATAATGTTATCTACAATGATTGAATCCATTAATTTCTTTTATTATTTAAATGGAGCCCTACCCAAATGATAGTTTTCACCATTACCATTGTCGTCTTGCTTATTGCATTTCCACAATTTCTTAGTCCATAAGCATGTTTTGCTTTGTTTTCTCATTTTATTCAAATTCAGTTGTGGATGTCGAATGAAATCTGAGCTGATCAAGCCACTGGCTTGAGCACAGTTCGAAGTTTGCATGGCATTTCCTCTACTGAAGGATTAAGCTGCAGCACTAAACAAGAAGGTTAGCTCCATGAGACTTCAAAATGAGAAGCCAAGGCGGATTCCTTTAAATCATAGTTTTAGAAATTGAATCAAAAATAAAACTGAAAAAGCTCCAGGCTAGTCTTTCACTGGTCAGATTAGTGGTCATTGGTTGAATTGCATATCTAACAGAAAACTATCCCAGAAGTAGTTGACAAGGTTCTTACCAACTGAAGTAGCCGACGCCCTCGGACAAGCTAACTTATTGGACATCACTAATTCACCGGCCAATTACATAATTGTTACATCGCTAATTTTTGTAACTACGCTTTAAATATCATCCTGTTCCTATTCCTCCACTTGCTGTTTTCTTTCCTTTTCTTTATTTCTGAAGACGCCTGACTACAGTGGAACCATTTAACACTAGGAGAAGTTTTTTTATCCTTCTTTTTCCTGGATTACTCAAGACAAATTACTTGAAACCTAACAACTAGGATTGAAAAATACTAGCTTCATGGCCTTTTTGCTACTTGTAGTTCTTAGTTCGCACAGCTTTGTTTCAAATGCAAACATGTTAGTTTTGCATTGAGCACCAACTCAAAATGCCAATGCTCCTTGTATCTCTTGAGCATTAACAACTCCTCTCTGGCATACTGATTTTCAAAAATAGAACTCTCCAAATCACGCTTATATGCCAAGCATAGCACAAGGTCATATATAAGTAATTCATGTTCAAACACTACATGATACGAGGTTTTATCTTAGAGTTCTTATTTTGATTAACTCTACATGCTAGAACACTTATTCGGGTTGTTGAAACTATCATTTCCCAGGTAGCTCTCGCGCTGTACCTGTTGGCTGTTTTGGGACGGGTTGCCTCAGGTGCCACAATTGCTTATGTTGGTAAAGTTTTCACTTGGTCTCTATTTTTTCTTGTTTTGTAAACCCTTTCATGTTAGCTTATTTACTTCATATTTGCTCTTCTTTGTTAGGAGCGTTTACAGTTTTTTTATTTATCCCTTGGATAAGAAATTCCAAAACCAAATCAGAAAATGCCAGTTAAAACATCCAAATTGATACTATAGTTGTTTCAGTTTAGTTTAAAACCAAATTGAAATTATCTATTTGGTTTCCATTTGGTTCAATTTTAAGTTGTTAATTGACAAAATAAACATCCATGAAAAATATTTAGAGTAAGGATCTGGTATATAACAATTAAAACATTGTAGTTTAAGATTTATACCAAACGATGAGCACAACAAATCTATAAAAAGTAAAAGAATATACTGATTAACATATTAATTTAACTATATACAACTTATATATGTCTATAGCAAATCTCTATGGCTTGGTTCAATTTTAAAAACTGTTTGTGTATGCTCAAACTGAAACAGAACTACAACCAATAATTTCACCTAGATTACAAATCAAAATCAAATTGATAAAACCAATATATCAAAATTTTCAATTTAATTCAGTTTCATTTATGGATTTATATGGCTAATTGACAGCAACAAGTGGATTTGTTATGGCTAAACTATAATGTCGGGAATTGTTCTACTTCTACAGGATTGTGCCTCTCATGCCTGTACTTCTTTGCCCAAAGTTCTGGTCTAACGTCTAGCTATCCTACCCAATTTCTGAAGAAAAGAGAAACCACTGGAGCTGGAGTTCAGGATGCCATGTAACCTATAGATTTATTTTTTTTCCAGTCTTTCATTTTTGGTATTGTGGTTATTCCTTTTGTGTTCATCATTCGACACATACAAGGGGACTTTATCATAACCTCCTCTTCCGAGATTGTTCAAAGCAATAAATCAAGTGTGTAAACATATAACAGACCTCGGCTGTGTGTGTGTGTATATATACTGAAAAATGTTTGAAGTGATGTACAACTGAGAGTCTGTTTTTCATTGGTTAGATATGTCTGTCAATATGTTATCCTCTCCTGAAAAAATCATAGCGTTTGAATGTTTCTAGAAACGAAGCTTTCGACGCTTCAAGAGAGGAGAAATTGGTAGCGCGAGCATTCAAATAGCATGGAGAACTACTGATGATTCTCCTCCCTGATCCTTAATTCGTGTTTCAATGCTCGTTAAAAATAGTGTAACAATTATTGTTATTGTACTCGTCTCTATAAAAATAGTTTCAATTTAAAAAGATAATTTACCTGAGAATTTATGAAAATAAGTTGTACAATTTACACAATAAGACTTTTTTTAACAGTTAGTTTATCCACTATAGTTAAAAGTTCTAAATTGTCGATAAAAATAAATAAAACACGCACTTAAAATTTCATGATTTAAATATTTTATATAAAAACATTCTTGTAATAACTATAATCATTTTCTAATATATTTGATACTAATTGTTTGGTCGACATAGGAAAAATCAATTTTTATACGAGAAAGGGATCTGTCCTCGTACGTGAAGCTCAAGTTGCATCGTTACATCGTAACCAGCTCCTCTACGGCGTCATGTGATTGTTCGCCGGCGCCATTTTCCCCTACGTCGTCGACCTTCCATAGGAGCGCCATCACCTCGAACATCAGCAGCGGCAGGCTTCCGGCGGTGGCTAACTAATTGAGTGTTGCTGTCGTGAGCGAAATCAGCAGCAGCAGCGGCTCATTTGACATCTCAACACCAAAACCTAGTATCAAACCATTGATATAAATCGCAAATCAGTTCATGCAAAATCAATGACGAAATCAAAGATCACATAATAAAAATGCAAACTAAATGCAAACAATTTAAAAACATTGGAAGAAATTAAAGCGACACAGAAATGTTGCAACTCCGGTTGAGCAAGAAGGCTAAGGCTTTGAGCACGTCCACAGCCATCGTGCGGCAGTTTCTTTCTGTAGGCACCGTGCAAAAGGTTGCTCGTTACCTAATCAACCAAGCACCCGTTGTCTGAAGTAATGCCGTTCTTCCAACCAAACACAACCAAAAGAAAGTAGAGAAATAGCAAAGCGAAAAAAAAGAAGGAAACGGATCGAGAATAGGCGGAAAAATAAATCTTTTGGGGGAAAATGTGGCCAGGTATAGCCAAAAGAAAGTAGAGAAATAGCAATGCGATAAAAGGAGGAACGGGATCAAGAAAAGGAGGAAAATTTAAAAAAAATGGCGAAAATGTGGCGAGGTCCTGTGGCGGTGGACGATGCACGAGACATCCAAAGCTATCTTCGCCTGGCGAAATCATAACGGCTCCTTGCGTCAGACAGGACCGCAATGGATCATCAAGCACCTTCTGTTTGACTCTCTTTAGGAGTCGATTACTGTGAGAGAGAGAGAGAGGACAACTTGGAGCTTACAAATCTAGAAAGAAAAGAAGGCCGGAAATTACCAGCCATCTTTTCTCCAGCGATCCTCGCCTACGATGACTGCTTTTTGGCCGTCGAGAGGGAAGATGACGGAGCGACCGCAGTCGCCGCCGCGAGTTGCAGTGAGGTATCTAGGGTTTCATCGAAATCATATCGGCTCCGTGCGGCAGAAAGGTTTGCCGCCATAGATCACCAAGCGCCTGCTGTTTGACTCTTTTTAGAAGTCGATTATCGAAAGAGGAGAACTCGAAAGGAAGCTCACCGAGTATCGAGAGAGAATCAGACAAGAGACGTCAGCCACCTTTCCCCCGGCGATCGCCATGGCCGACGGCTGCTTTCGGCCTTCGAGAACGAAAATGGGACAGAGAAGCAAACGCCGGCGTGAGTTCAGAAGGATTTAGGGCTTTTGGAACCTTTAATAGAGTTATGGGTTGGTCCGGGCCGTCCATTCAATCCTATAATGGACCCCAAATTGGGCCCAGTGGACAGCCCATTTTGTTCTCGGACTAATGAACCTTTCAACAGTCGCCAGCCGGTTCCAGTCGACATGCCATTTTTAGGGCAATATCTCCACTGCATTTAAAAAAAGAGAGAGAGAGAGAGAAATTAATTAATTAATAAATATAACAATAATAACAATCAAACCTTTATCGACTAGATTGACATCCATTTTACAGAAACAAGTACCAAATATGTTCAGGATGACATGTATAGCTCAAAAACTAACAAAGAAAGAGTCAATCTGAAGGCATTGTGTGGCCTTTGTTATTGGTCTTCCAAGAAGATAGATCACAACTGGTAGAATATAACTTTGCATAATGCATAATAATGATCACTAAAAAGTAAGTATTCTACAAAACAAAGTAGTATTTACTGAAGTTGAGTGGCAAGGATAGATGTGTAGATCTCAGATTGTATCAAATAGTTTCCAATTAAGTTACATGGATCAACTAATAGAAGGACCAGTGCAACTCTTAGAAACAGGTTATCAAGGAAAAAAACATCTTATAAGAAAACATATGGGTGCTGGTTGGCACCTAGTTGAGGACAATAGAAATCGAAAATGATCTCTTAAATACTAACAGACGCTTAACTTGAACCATGAATCCATCTTCTCATGTTTGGACTGAGAAACGTAAGCATCAACTGTAATTAAGAACAGATAAAGAAAATATACAATGGTTAGAATATGAGAGTTAATTGAATAATAAAGACCTTTAATGAGGATCCAGTTTTTTTCCTTCAGGATACTTCCACTTACCTCTCTTTTTCGGTCGAGCCCTGATGATCATCTTGGTAATTAGTGTGGCTGAAAGAAATAGCAAAAAGTCCTCTTCACTTCATAATCACCAAACTATCTATAATTAATAAGAATACAAACAACATCTCCAGTGATTGGTAGAAATAATAGAATCATCATCCATCCCCATTACAAGTGATATTTTGGATGAAAATATGAGACAGGCAAGCACAAAGAGATTTGTTAAGTCATAAAGGCCACCTGTGATCAGCAAAAAACTAAGGACGAGTACGAGAGACTTGAATGGAATCCGGAGACAGGAAGGGTGCATGGAAGAATGGAATGTTACAATTCATGAACGCAAGAGACAAATCCTGCTCCATTTTACTATGATAGAGTCACCATCTTTGTCGTTGTCAAGCCGTGTTTGGGATTGGCTACAATAACACGAGTTAGTACTAGAAGAAAATGACAACAGATATCACGAAAATAAATGATAAAGCTATGAGATCTTCTGAGAGTTCCTTCCAGGTAATATTAAAAAATTGTCTTTTGCAACCACATCCTTTTACTGGCAGTAGGTTCTTCAAAGATTGTAATTGTAGGAAGTAAATTTACAGTTTAAGCTATCAAACAATCCAATATCCAAACTTTTAACTCTCAATTGTTTCTACAGGTAAGCATTATATACAATGGTTTCTTAGAAACTTTGAGAATGATATAGTGTTGCTCCTGGTCTACTATGTGTCCAAAAGGTAACAATGTGAGCAGTTCAACCTATATAGATAAATGGATGTCACATGCTTTAGTCAGAAAAGGTGCATCAACAGAATAGCAAGTGTGAGCCCAACTATCTTCAAGTATTTTAAGAACTTATCACACTAAAGAACAACCAATGATATGAAATTTCAGGATGCTAATATTGCAAATCTAATTGATATGAGTTAGGGAAAAATGATTCACAAGAAAAAAAATATTGAAAACTCAGAAAACCGAAAGAAAATTTAGATTATAATCCCATAACAGTAAAATAAGTACACGGGACCTTGCAGGGACGTTTTGGGAAATGTAGGGTAATGAAATGGCACAGCCTTTTCTTCAAAAGGAATCACATTAATAAAACTACTATAGAAATTCATGCAGTTAATGTTACAGACAGTCACTCCTGCAAATCCTACATGACTGGCTTTCATCTGTATCAATCAACATCACACACTACTACATTAGTATTCTGCAAAACTGATCTCTAATTATGCTGTGAACCATGTTAAAGCTTCGCGTCTCGTGTACAGGTGGAACATGCCTCGTTATGGTTTCCAAACAAATAATAATGAGCCAACATTCCCTCTTTCTGAGGCTGACTTATTTTGATCCACTTGAACTCACCAGTAGTATATATATAAAAGAATGGTGCTCTACTCCGTGCTAATGCTCCAATAGATATGGGAAGTAAAAATAAAACAATTCTCGAGGTTCTTAAAGATCCACCATAAAAGAATTGACAGAACAAAGGAAACCCTGGAACTGTCTTATTCTTCATTTGATTTGAAGTATATTTTTTCAAGTAGCACTGGCCAATCTTCGCCTAGTTGCTGCGGATTCAACTCCATTGTCACCTTAAAATCCTCCACAGACATGGAGTTGCATGTATTCTTCCTTTGTGTGTGCTCTGAAGACACTGGATTATTCTGTACATAAGTATGATTGCCAGGCCGGACACCATTTATGGGGTTGACCTGAGCTTGCTGCTTGAAGCTTGAATGCCTCGGATGGTTCAGTCTTGCTCCTACTAATTCAGTGCATGACCTAATTAGGCGCTTCAAATAAGCATCAATGGCTTTATTTAATAGATTAGCGCAGTCCAATTCAACTCCCACCAAGCCATGTGCTTCTGCTATTTTCTCCATCCTTTTCTTCAGAGCCGTAGCGTCGCATAATTCTCCAGAGTAAAAGCTACAGCCGAGACTACAACTGCTAGAATCAATTACTGAAGTGAAAGATCTTTGTGCCCCACCTACACTTGCAGAACAGAAAGGAATCCCAAGTGGGGCCTGTAGAGGATCTCTCTTGGAGTTAAAGTCACCAGTTTGTCGCAATTCTTTTGCATCCTCCACAGTCACATCATCAACCACACCATTGATCTCACGAACAGCTTCAGCTTGATTTCTAGGTGTAATGCATTCTGCCCTCGGTCTCTTCATAGGTGGTTCAGAGGAATCATCTTGCTGCTGCATGGGTCTTTTTAAACGGGAAGAAGCAAGGAATCCATTCTCTCTAACAGTATTGTTCTCTGATGACACTGAAGATTGAAGAGCAACTTCTGTTCTTCCATTCTGTATGAGAGAAGCACCAGGGTGTTCTTTGGTTCTCTCATCATGGTTGAACAATTTGGCCTTGTGGGTTGGCGTCGGCGAGATGTGCCCATTGGTCAATACAGTGTTTTTTGAAAATGATGGTGCAGCTACATGATTAACCACATTTGCACCATGGGATGGTTTCTTTCCAACAGCCTTAAAAGCAGCCTTATCAAGGGAAATTCTGGGTGGGATTTTTGCCTGTAAACCATTTGTAAGGATTGCGCGAATAAGTTGATTGTGCAAAGAGATATTCTCCGGGCCAAGGATAGGAATGCAGAACTTGTTGAAATCTGACTTGGTCAGCTTCTGAGCCAACAACCCATTCAAAAAAACAAAATATCGCTGTGATCGCTCACGCCCAAGATTTTTAACCATCTGCATCTTAAGATCTTTGACATTGATCCGGCTGTACTGCAAAGGCTCTGATGTCGGCATCTCTCAGTGAACTGCAGCCATGTATCTTAGAAAATCAACTCTGAGCTACAAAATGCCCTTGTTGTCTTCGAATCAAATAAACTAAATCTTGAGGCACTTCCAAAATATTGAAGGAGGAAGAACGAGTCTCATCGATCCCATCTCAAAACAAGCTGGTCAAAATCTCATCTTCGGGCCACAAAACCCTAGACCAAAAACGGGGGAAACCACCACTAGAAGGCAATGTTCCCGAGCTCCAATCTAGTTGAAAGACTCGATCTTGAAGTAAATTACAATCAAGTCGGGCCAAAACCCTAGAAGAACTGGACCCAACTCGAGAAGCAAAAGATTCCGGGGTCAGGAGCTCGAGAATGATCACATTGCATATTGCCTCCGGAACCCTAATCCGCACTCTGCGATCGGCGAGCCGTCAGAAGCGGCGCGTCAGGGCGGGACGGGAAGATTTCGAAGCGGAAGCGGAGGAAAAAGGGCAAATAAGGTGAAAAAACAGATCGAACCTTTGCAGTGAGGATGCGAGGAGGAGCGCCGGAGCTGGCGTCTCGAAGCAAAGCTGCGGCGCAGGTAGCGAAACGACTGCGAGCTTCCTTGACCTAGAAAGGGTTTCGATCCTCTTCCACCGTCGCCCTCTCCTCCTCTTCTGTAGCCAGTGCTGTTCCGATCAATCTCTGCCTCTAAATCATCATCTTCCTCTCTTCCTCGCCGTGATTGCTCAGACTTCGTCTTCAAAATTGGATTCGTTCGAAAACTCCGGTGAATCGCAGCGGTGCCAAAAAACGACGGCATAAAGAAAAATAAATATATTATTATGATATCTTTTTTTTCACAAATTTATTTCATCCTCGAAATATTTCGATTTGCAAAATTATTTACATGATCCAAATCATTTTAGCCACCACAAGGAACATTTTTTAATGAATAATAATTATTATCCTTTTTTTTTTACTTAAACTCTTGCTATTCCTAAAGAAAGTTTATTGTTACTAATAATAATACTAAAAGATTATTTAAGGCTTTTAAGATTTTTAAAAATATATATATCACGTATTTATTATATTAACACTTCTCTTTTATTAATTCGTACTCATATTGATTTTAATATTATTTGTGAATTTTACTGTACACTCATTAGTTATGGATCCGATTAGTTCAATTGTGGCAAAGGCGAAATGTTCGTTTCAGCGCTTTCGCTAGTTCGTTCCAGAACCAACACGGATGAGGTAAATCACGAGAGCTAATCTAGTCAGCCTGAATAATGACTAATGCATAAAAAAAACAGGAACCTGATTACTATCCAGGATTTGACCTAGATCCGATTAGTTCAAACCGATACATATCACGCTTGAATAAATTTGTTTTTTTTAATTTGCTCATTCGTAATGTTCAAAGAATTTAATATTGATAAGTATAATACTCAACCATATTTATTATAACGATATTTAGATATTACAATACCCACGTATTAACATCAACACGAGTGCTCTTAGGTTTATTAGCGAATGTTAACTTCATCTCTCTATTCTACCTTACTTTGGTAAACACATAAATAAATTATGATAAATAAAACGTAATCTATTATTATTTAGTTTAATTTTAAATAATGTAATTAAAATTTATTTATTTAAAAATTTAATATATAACTTAGTACGAGAAATATATGAGTCATCGAATCAATTAATAAAATATATATATAATAATATTAATGATGATATATATAATTAAATAAATTTAGATAATATTTTAAATTTTTTTAGGATAATTTGGTTAGATTTTAGATTAAATTTATTTAAATTATCTATCTATAATTAAGAATGGATTGATTTAATTAATTAAAAATTTAAGTTTAAAAAAAAACTAATTAAAAAAACAACGTAGGTGTGATCTTCTCTCATGCACATGGTCGATCGAAAGCTATCTTTTGAGTCGCTGCCATCTCAGGCCCGACGAGTCGCCTGCCACCTCCAACCTCCGACGATGGCGTTCGACAAGCGACGTGCGTGAGCCTTTCGCTAGAATGACGACAACGCTGAACTGACACCGCTTGCTAAATGTCCTCTTCTTGAGATTGGTGAGCCGCCGACACCTTCGGCCCTAGCAAGTCTTTCATATGAAGGAATGGCTGCGCGTGGGCTGTGACTCAAAAAGTCTCTCGATAACTCTAGAATAAAAGAAACACCTCAAAATTTTAAGATGATTTTATTCCAGGATAAATTCTCACGGATAATTAAAATTATCAAGAATGATTTCAATCAAACGCATC
>JBBUKS010000002.1:263573-276417 GCA_038050645.1 Hedychium gardnerianum | reverse complement strand
AGTTTAACGAGTTGTTCAAGTTTGTTTGTTTAATTGATCTTGTGTATATTGAACGAACATAAACAAGCTCTTATCAAGCCGACCACCAAGCTTGTTCACAAACGTTTGGTTCATTTATAGTCCTAAATGCAATGATCTAATTTTCTTCACTCCCTCCTTGGAACCTCCTATGCTTTCGCTATGTTCATCATCTTTTCCTCCTCGTCACCATCTTTCACAATATCTCTTGAATGCAATATCATTCCACCACAAAAATCTATCAGATTCTAGTTCAATCAGTTTTATCATTATATTTTACTTTTCATGCACAATAAGATTAACATATCATTCAAGTTCTTCCATTTTATTCACTTCTTATCTTATACAGGACCTCAGGCATCTTCAGCTGCTTCTTTGTACAAGGGCAGCAAACTCAAGTTCTTTTGATTTGTAAGCGGCCTCGGACTGTTACATTGGTTTTCATGGATGATTCATAATATTTCATTGGCCTCGTTCAAGCTGTTGATGATTCTTAGCAATTGGGAAAATACTTGCCAACAGTGTAGCCATAAAATCTTTACATTAAATCAAATTAATTCAAAACAATTGATTTATCGTTTTGATTTGCATATCAAGTCAAATTTTCATATCTATTTATTATTATTACTATTATTATTATTTTTATCAGATCCTCGCAAAAGTGCATTCAAGGTCACGAGGTCGTCACGTGAGCACGAGCGGAACCAAATCGGATTACGGCAAAACGGGTGGCTCCCCTCTGCTTCACTCGTTAACATATCGAGCCATCGCGGGCGCCGCTATGACGCCTCTCCGCCGCCGAGATGCCAACCGCCGTTAAGCTTTCCCTGGCACCGTCTACCGCCACCGCTCGCCTCTTCTCACACTGCTATTCATTCCCTAGGCGTAGGATTAGGGCTTCCACGGCGACGATGGGCACCGCCGTGGCGCCCGCGGTGATCGTCGGCGGAGGGAGGGTCGGCCAGATGCTGCAATCCCTCGGAGATGGTCGTGATGTTATCGTAGGAAGGGGTCAGGCGGTGCCCGCCGATTTCCAAGGCCCGATACTCGTTTGTACCCGCAACGATGACCTCGAGGCCGTCCTTGCTTCCACCCCTCGCTCCCGGTGGAACGGTCTGCGCTTAACCTAATCTTCCTAAACACGAATGAAGTCCCTATCTTTCCTTACGATCCATAATTTGGGATCGCAATGTGGTGGCAGATTTGGTGTTCTTCCAGAATGGTATGCTTGAACCGTGGCTCGAAAGCAAGGGATTGGGTGACGCAGATCAGGTCTTGGCGTATTTTGCTGTGTCGAAGCTTGGAGAAGCTCCGGTTGATGGGAAGACTGACACTGACCCTGAAGGGTTGACAGCAGCATTCGGCAAATGGGCATCAGCGATTGCGGCGCGTCTCCACAGTAGTGGCCTTTCTTGCAAGGTACGTGTTCTCATGCTGTGGTTTCTTGTGGTGTTCCACAGATGGAAAATTTCTTCGCATGTTCAAACATTTGTGCTTAGCTTCTCCAGTCACACACACACAAAATGATTCTGAAGTAGCTGTAGAGGAATTTAATGCCTTTTTTCTTCAAATTTATAGCTACCTTGAGGAAATTGGCCATCAGTTACTGCTTCAATATGATACTTTATGAAGAGTTCACTGTCCTCCTTATTAGAGTAGAAGAGAGCACCTTTGATACATGCGTACCTAGCTAAGAGAGTTGGTGATACTGTTAGAGCTTCTACTACACACTTACATGCAACTGAAGAATAAACCTTACTAAAAATTAGAACGTCACTTACCAAAGCTTTCAGGTAAAAAAGCTGTCATTGAACCCTTAGTGAACTCTGTAGCTTGTAGACAATCCCAGTAAGTAATAATCTATGATCCTTGAGCCATGTAACTTTGTGTGATGCTTCTTTGGTTGACCATAATTTCGCAGCTCTTGAAGAAGCAAAGATTCAGATTCAATATCTGCATGCTATTAATCATCCTAGAATTATCAAACTGTTTATACTGCTCCAATACACTTGCTTGGACCATATGAAGCTATATCCTAGTAGATTTGGTCATCTTCTTAAGATGAAAGGGAGATTTAAGCTTTGTTATGGAAAAAGAAGCTTTCTTGGGAGTCTTGTTGTCAGGCATCTTCATGAGTTAGCAATAGCGTAAACAAATTTGGGGAAAAAAAAATAGATTTGGCAATTGGTACCATAATCTGGGCCATCAAACTTGATTTCATCCCTAGACTCCCGCAATAACTATAAAATGTTTGCAATCAAGGCTTGGCGAAGCCAGCTGTATTTAAGAAAAAAAATCTTCAAAACAACTAATTTAAAATTTGAACCAAAGTATTCTTCTTCCATAAAATGCTTCCTTAGAAAAGCCACACTTTAAGATTCTTGATCAATCTTATACATGCGGCTTTCCATAGTATTATTTTGGCTCTTTCTGCACTTTAAGCTTCCTTACTCTCAAAATGGCGTTTTTTAACAGTATCTGTAGTTTTACTCTTGATGGGATGATGATGCTGACAGTTATGTATAATTAAATATTGGATTAAGGTCCTTGAAAAGGAAGCTTTTCAGAAGCAAATGCTGGAGAAGCTGATATGGATCTCAGCTTTCATGCTTGTTGGAGCTCGTCATCCAGGAGCTAGTGTTGGTGTCGTTGAAAAGGAATATCGGACTGAGGTAAGCCTATGACGTAGTCAATACAATGTAAATTGGTCTGTTTGGAAAATTGTAGAGACAAAATGGAAATGGAGATCATTTACAAAAAGAGGATGATATCAGAATAAACTGTGGGTTATACATTGTTACCAAGGATTTTTAAAGTGACTCTACATTTGATGTTTGGATTTCACCTAATCTGCATAAATGTGTCTATTTACTTTGCAAGTGTTGATTACAGGTAGAAAGCCTCATTGCGGAATTAGCATCTGCCGCTGCTGCGGAAAAGGGAATAACATTTGAAGGAGGAATGGTAGACAGGCTATGTGCTTATTCCAGGGCAGTTGCACATTTTCCAACTGCTGTTAAGGAGGTGAGAATGCTTAAGATCGAACTATACGAACCTATTTAGCGGCATCATGACATGGTAGAACGTTTGTCTACTAAATGTACAGTTCAACTGGAGGAATGGTTGGTTTTATTCGCTCACAGAAAAGGCACTAGCAGAAGGAAAGCCAGATCCATGTCCTCTGCATACAGCTTGGCTCAAGGAAATCAATATCATTTAGTCGGAAACTATACGAAGAACATTTGTTTCATGTCAGGTATCCGTATCATATAAGAGATTATGCACAATTGAATAAACAATGCTCTCATCACTTGAATTGAGATTCTATTTTTTTTTTGCCCATCCTAGCCATTTTGGCGTAATTCTTCTTGCATCTGGTGATTTTATTTTTTTTTAACATTTTGTGAAGCCATTCGATTTTGTTTGCATCATGCTTCTTGAAATTCTCATTCAACTCCCTGCTGCGCTTGGAAGAGTATCTCGAAAGTACTCTTCTTTCCACAATTCTCTCATCTTCCTTTCCTTTCTGGTGCAAGCAAGAACACTATTTCACTTAGATCCTGGCTGAAGAACTCGGAGAGATCGACGACGGTATTAATCCGACAGAGACCAAAATCGGAGATCTTTGCCTGGAAATCGAAACTGAGTACATTGATGTTGCGGTGTGCGAGCTCGGGCGAGGGCTCTGGTGATGTCGAGGATGGTGGAAAAGAGTCTTCTCAATCTCAGGTGAACGAGCCAGACCTGAAGAAGGCTTCTTGGAGGGGCTCCTGTTGGGCATGTACTCGTTGTACACGAGCCGTCGGCGGCGGAGGCCTCTAAAGCAGTAGCCGATGGAGACGATAGAATTGAGTAAGAAGGAAAGCAAAGTACAATTTCCGATACACTTAAAGGAAAGAAAATCATCTTAATTGCATTGATTTAATTTGAGGCCACATCTTCTTTCTTCTCGGCTGAAGAAGAAAATCATCTTTTTTTTATCAGTGTAACAATCGGATCACAAGAATCGTGTTATTTGTGCAAATATAAGCAAAACAGGTATCCTTTCAAAATTGTATAAAACGCATGACTCAGTTTCATATTCCAGATATAAAAGAGAATAACAAGGAGGAAAAGTAAATAATCATTTCTAACCTGTTCGGTAAGCTGCTGTTGCAAGATGTCTTTACAAAAAAATATAACCGTCTCAGGCAAAGGAAATCGATCGGCATGGCGCCCTCTTCTCTATACATTTAAAACGATAGCTGAAGTATTTGTGTGTTTCTTTGTGTATAAAATTGCATTCTATCTGTTAAGAGGTTCGAGTTGCACTTCCATTACCACCGCCGATGACGATCGAGGCACTGGTTTAGTAGCAGGAGTTCTTTCGCGATGCAACAAGTCCAGTGAATCGTCTTCATCACTGTTCCCCAGCACCCATTCACCTCTCAAAGAGCTCCTATCGTTTTGCCTTCGCTTCGCCTTAGAATACTCCAAGTACATAACCAAAAGTGTAAGAACTAAAACCCATGATATTAATGCCCAAGTAAGACCTTGAACATTCTCGCTGCCATATCGATGTCCCAAGTGCTTCATTCCGCTGATCAGTGCAGCAACTCCGACTACAAGAGCAGATCTCCCTGTGATTACATGAAAGTACTCCCAGATTGTCCTTTTGGAAGATGCCATCTCTTCCTCCGTTGGTTTTTTGGGTCGTAGATACGCATTTATCGGCTGGGCACACGCCAACAAGATAGCGACTACACCGAATTTCACATGCACTACGCTTAGATAGAAACCTCGAAGCTCAGCAGCTGCGAAAAGAAGGCCGAGTAACATGATAACTATTCCGGAGTACTGCAAATAGACATGCAACTGGTACCAGCCATCACCCTTTATATGCTTCAAATACCTCGCCGCCAATATTCCCCCGGGAAGAAGGATGCCCCAAGCCACAAACATCATAAACCCATGAACAGCCAAAACCGGTCGCCGATCCTGCTCTACCTCTGCAGATCCTCTCAACAAAAGAACCCTGACCGGCCGATTGCTTGTAGCAGAATGCATATTCTTTTCACTTAGATTATCCTTCGACCAATGGGAGCCCATCGCCCAAATAACTTTAAGAGGAGTCGTCGGATCAATGATATTCTTGCACTCTATCTTTCCGTTGCACGAAGGGGATAGAGGACGAGTGAACTCAAATGTTAGAATTCCATTTTCTTGACTGCATCTAGCAAAGGTTAAATTTTCAGAAGTCGGGTGCACACTCATCGCATCTTTGCCGTCGATCCAATAAGTGTCTACATGACCTTTTCCGTCGAGATCTATCCAACCGACATACACATAGCTGTTGATCATTCCATTTCCAAATCCAATTGCAACATATCCACTTTTCTTCTCGCCCCGAGCCGCAACAGAGATGGAGCCTTCAGATAAAGTCCAAAAAAAGGAGACCTGTTGATCATCCAAGAGAACACTGCTACTGTACATGTCTGAAATACCACCATCAACTACCTGAACTTTCCAACCCATTTTCTGCTCAAACAAGGAGTGGTAGTAAACTTGATCTGGCGTATTTCGATCAGGTGACCATTGTAACTCTGTCGGGCTGGCTGGGACACCCTCAAACTCTGGTCCACCGGCGTAGATAACCTCAGTCATGTTATGCAATGTTGCATTACCACCAATAGGATTGGAAGTGATGTAAAGAGCCACATCGTGCCCGGCTTGAATAGAGAAAGTAACTGGCACACCTCTTTCAACTCTCAGCAGTGGAGCCTCCTTCTTGTTGATATAAAGCACTTTCAAAGGATTTGGAGGGTTCGGGTAATGCAATGCCGGCCCCGACGTAACGATGAGCGGTGTCTTTGCATCAGCAATGATAAGATCTTGATCCTCTTTATCTTCAGCATCCAGAGGTCCGAAGCAATCGTCCACCTCCTCAGATAGATTCAGGGAGAGATAATTGTAAGTTGTTTCTATTGGACTGCCATGATTTTGAGGAAGATAATAAGGCCTGAGGGAATCTGGTGGCCTCAACAGACCTAACGCCCAAATCACGGTCATGTTCGCTGTGATATTCACCGGCACATCATACTTCTCATCGACAGAGACTAGAGGCCGCTTGTATCGGACAAATGCTACCCCGTCTCTCCGATGACCGTAGATCAATTCGGTATTGTTAACGAGTCCAATTGGATCCGATCCTTCGTAGATTGTATCAGGACAAACACCTTCTACCTTGCCATCCTTGTGAAGAAGACACTCACTAAATTGTGTAATGTAGTAATCTTCAGCAAAGGGCATACCTTCTTCAGTGAACCCAGAGACAGTAACATCTGAATTGAGCATATGCGACGGCGAACCAGGCTTCGCCCACCCAAAGCTCATATAGTACTCTGAGCCAACAGCTGCTTCGAGACCGACCTCGACGGAGTCGGATTCAGGGTACATCGTCCACCGAAGTCTAAATCTAGGAGATAACGTGAGGCAGTTTTCGAACATGGTCGGCTGGTGATGGATCCGGCTCTTGTTCTTCATCATCTCGACCGGAGGATTGGAGACTGGAGAAGGGGCCGGGGAGAGATCCGGGCTTGGGGCCACATCGGAGTCGGTCTCGTTCTCGGAGACGTTCAAAAGGGCCACATGGCCGAAATCCGAGGCGGTGGCCTCATCCCAGATGGCGAGGACGGCGATCTGGTCCCAGGAGGCGTTGCCTGACAGCTTGACGGTGAGCGACTCGTTGCGGTAGGTGTGGTTGAGGGGCATGTCGGAGATCGGAGAGCCAAGCGTGAGGTTGAGGAAGTCGTCCCCGGCCGCTCCCCACCACCGGACCCGGTCGGAGCCGGCGAGCATGTCGAAGCCGCGGACGGAGAAGGAGCAGGCGTCGAGGATCCGGACGACTCCGCGAACCTGGTGCTGGACCATGGCGAGGTCGGCCTCGAGGCCGGCAAGCGCAGTGTTGGCTCTGCAATCGTCGGCGGAGGAGGCAGCGACGCCGGCAAGGAGGAAAAGCAAGAGGAATAGGATTGGCGGAGAAGCCATAGGAAGGAAGAGCTGGATCCGCGAGATCCGATCAAGATCTGGCGGAGGAGGAATTGGGGCGGTAGGGTTAGGGTTTGATGAAGGTGACCTTCGCCATGTAGTGGTCTCTGTTCCTGTGAACGAAAGAGCCGAATTTGGTTAACCTTCTTGATTAACGATTATTATTTAATCTTGCTTAAGAATACAAAATATGAACAAATTTTTATTTCCAAACATAAATACGATACATAAGCAAATTTTCAATATCTTTCCAAAAAAAATGAAATATTTATCATCCAATTATTGGCACAATGAAGAATTACAATTTTTCTTTAGATAAAAGATATTTGATTTTAAAATTGATTTTTTTTAAAAAAAGAAATGGTATTGTGCTAAAATAATTTTCTCTAATCGTCAAATATTAGAAAAATAATTATAAAATGTTGCTTAACAAATATACAACAACAAAGGTGACACATCAACTCCACATATTACTTCAAGGTTATTCCATTCACATTCCAAACTAAAATAGTTAAAAATGAATTGACTATTAATCTATCTCTTTCTTCGACAAGATTTGATCGGAATATAAATTCATGAGAAAAACCACGCTCAAACTCCGCCGCCGCGAACGATCTACTCCGGCGAAGAAATCCGAGTAGTCAACGGTGGAGCTCCGACAGGGTTTGGTGGAGCAGATGGCGACGGCGGTGGTGGACGTAACAGCAGAATCTCCCTGTTCTATTTCCATTGATGTTGTAAACGGAAATCTTTTGCAAAGAAGTGAAATTTGTGGGAAGAATCTGCAACGGCGGCGACTCCCGACAATGATAGAGGTCAAAGAAGAAGTCAAACATTTAGCTAAACAAAAAATTGCAGCAAAAATAATTGTAAATCACAGAGGTGGAAGAATCACAGTTAACAGACACTGAAACGATAGCTAGAAACAAAAGAAAGACGAGAATCAACAACAACAAAAGGCTCAGATTTGAACAGTTTCATCGATCATCAATTATCTGAAGCAGAACTGGCTATTTGAAACTGTAATGTAGTGATCATCGCCAACTTAGAGCAATGAAATACAACTGCAACAGTTATAAGATCCGATCGCCTGGACGAAAGATAAGAGGAAAAAGAAGACTCACAAAAAAAGCTCCAACAATTATTTTCGTAAGTCGGATCTGTTATAATCTAAGCCCAGATCACATCGGAGATGCTTCATTTCATGAATAAGATAAACAAGAAAAACAATGAAACGAATCCAAACTCAAAAACAAGGCATCAAATTGAAGAAAAATTAGTGAAAAAGGTTCCAGATTATATAAAAAAAGGGAGTGAAAAGAGTAGGAGGCTCAGATTCGCCTTTTATCAGTCATTGAGTGATCCCAGCCTGAGAGGTAGGTCTCCATGGCTGCAGCGGTTGCCATGGCGGCCATCCGAGCTGCCTCACCATGACCTCCTCTTCCAGTTGGGCAATCGAATCCGCCTTCGGTCTCAGTTCATCATCATCGCCTCGGTAAACAAAAGAGAAAGGGTTTTCCGACGGACATTACTTGAGAAATGAATCATCGGCAATATGGGCCAGGAGAAACGAGGAGGAAGCGGCAACCCTTTCCGAAACACCCATCTTCTTCTTTCTCCGCCTTCGCCGGCGCCGCAGCAGGTTGCCGGAGGCAACCGAAAACCCTAGGCGACGCCGCAGCCCTCGGATGCCTCATACTTAAACTAATGAGTTGGGTAGAAGAAGAGGACTCTCTGTTTAATTTATAGGGTTCTAGGAATAGCTTTATTTGGGCCCAAGGCCGGCCCAGTTAAATCGATTTAGCCGGCCCGATTTACAACCTATAAAGGCCGATGTAAAACGTAAAGAAGAATGGAGGTGCTCTCTCTCCTCTCCTCTCCTCTTCCCTTTCTCTTTTTCTTTCTTGTGCTTGAGGCGATGAAGAAGAATGGAGGTGCTCAACGACGGACTTGAACGATCATCGACGATCTCCTCCCTAGGAAGCCCCAGATTCCGTTCGGAAATGATGAGGGTTTCGGCAGAGCAGCTCGGACGGCCGGCACGGCAACCGCTGCGGCCGTCCCTAACTCTTCCGGTCGGATCGGGGCGGAAAAAGGGAGCGAATATCGCAAGATGCTTCGTACTTGTGTTCGAGTAGATGAATCTGAGCCTCTTTCCACCGGCAACCTGGTCTTTTACTTACGGTCCCAGGTTTGCTGTGTGTTTCTGGGTTTTCTACGATCTCCTCCCTCAGAAGCGCCAGTTTCTAACCCTTTCGGTCGGACGGGGTGGATAAAGGGAGGGATGATCGAATGCTGCTTCGTGTTTGTGTTCGAGAAAAGAAGAATCTGTGCCTCTTTCCACCCGCAACTTGATCTCTACTTGGATCATAGATCTGGTATTTGCTAAAGTTTCTGCATGTTGAATCCTTTGTGGTTTTGCAAACTTCGAGTCTTTCTTTGTATTTTCTGCTGTCTTTACGCGCTTTCTGCTCGATTTGGGGTTTACTATGCGTCGGTTCTGATTTGCATCTGTCTGCTCCTGTTGCCTGAGGCGATGATGAGCTTGCCCGCTTTATCGGCCCTGAATCGATGGTGCTTTTCTTCCTCTCCATCTCCATCTCCCCTTCACTGTTTGTGTGTGTATATATATATATATATATAGAAAGATAGATAGATCTTAAATAGGAAGCGACATGGATGGCCTGCGGTTTTTTTATATTGACCAAGAGGTGTCTCCAGCACCTCTCCAGGCAACCGTCGCTTTGATCGGAAAGTGGAGAATGACGACAATGCACGGGCGTGCCTGAGCCTCTTCGTTTTTTTTTTCCGGAAAACTCGTTCTTCACCGGTTCGTTTCTTTCTTACGATTTTCTTCTATTGACTCGATTAAAATCATCTCTTCGGCTTAGTGGAGCTTGTTTTTGCTGTCTGTGGTTCTCTAAGCTTCTTTTTGCTGATCATTCTTTTGCGATTTGTTTTTGCTTGTTCTAGTGGAGAACAACCCAGATAGTTTGAACTATCACAGTTGTAGAGAGACATGTTCAGTAATTGTTTACCGTGGAGTCCCCAACTTTGCATGAGCAGCCATTTGTATCATCGTAATCACACTATTTGATTGTTGGTTATAAGTGAATTTTGTGATTTATTTATTTTTATATAATTTTATGATAAATTGTAAGGGCGTCTGGGTGATGAGAGCGTAATTATTATTATTATTTTTTTACTACAATATTTATTCATTTGGAATTCAAATTTTAATCATATTATTTATTCCTTTGAGCAACAGAGACAAGAAGGGTAAGATAAGATTGAAATTTCAGACTAATTGTACATAAAGTGTGCCCGTCCGCCCGATATTGGGCAATGCAGAATCAAAAGAAAACAGAGAGATTCAAATCCCTCTGTCAGACAGAGGAGAGTGTCAAAATGTCTCACGGGATGAACTGTTGGCTAGTGCATGAGGGGTTGTCATAATGAGGTCTAGAGGTCAAATCCTGGCTAGTAGTCAGGTTCTCGCCTCCCTTATGTACTAGTCATTGTTCGGGTTAGCTGGACTAGCTCCAGTGATTTACCTCCTTCGTGTTGGTTTTGGGACGGATTGGCGGGGGCGCTGGGGGCGAGCGTTTCGTCTTTTGCCACAATGAGAGTGTCAAAATCTGAGCTCGTCTCTTTCGTTAATTTTGGTCTCCAATCTCAAAACAGAGCAGGCGAGACCACCTCCGTCAGCTACCTGGTCGCTACTTGGGCCGTTGAGGTCTCGAGGACATATACGCGCTCAACAAATCGCTAGCCGGACTCTTATCCTGAGGCGGATTTGACGAGGGGTCATGGCCTTCCAATTTTTTTTTTCATAACTTATTAATATATTATAACTCCAACATTTTAAAGTAGTTATTATATCAGTTATCATTTCAAAAATATTTAAATATACTATCTACTCTTAAATATATTATCTACTCTGCAAATTATAATTTTCAGTATTTTAAATTATTATTATTATTTAATTAACATTAGATATTCAATTTAATTAGATTAATTTTAAAAATAATCAATTTGATTTTATAAAAAAATATTATCAATAGAATAAATTAAAAAATAATGGATGAGCCATCAATCCAACATTATTAGATTAATTATTTATTAAAAAAAATTTATTCGTTAATTTGTTAAGATTGTGATTCAATTTTTAGATATCTGAACAATTAAAAAGATACTTTGTCGCTGCACCATTATCTTGGGAACAAAATTTTACCTCTCTTGATTATTAAAATCATTAAGACTTACATATTATTAATTAGTTGATCTATTTTTTTTTATTTAACAATTACTTTTAATTTTTCAATTAAAATTATCATAAGAGAATGCGGATTAAGATGATTTGAGTGATTGAGTTAATCAAAAAGGCTCTAATAACATTAATGACTTGAAGAGGGTGATGGAGTCGGTCAAAGAGATTTTAGTAATATTAATAAGAGACATAAGAAGGCCTAATTTGGGGCACAAGTTCATACACACGTGTGACAAAAGATAATTTATTTATCCCAAATACTCCTTACTATCGGCTCCACAGCGAGATGAAATGAAAAGAATAAATTACTACCAGCACATATATATATATGTGGATCTATATATGGAGAATGTTTTTTTTCCTCTCAGGGATGTTAATGATATATATTTTTTTTAAAAAATACTATAAATATGAATATAGAAACTATAAGATTTTAAAAGAGCACTAAATTTCTTTTAATTATATAATTATATTTGATATTTAATTGAATATATTTTTAAAGAAATTTTTAACTTTTCTCTATTAGTAATATATTAATATTAACTTTGAATAAAATTTATGATATAGAGAATATAGTCGGTCTCCACATGAATCGGAGAAGAGTCGTGTTGAACTATAAGTCAAAATCAAATAAATCAAACCCTCCTGAGCTGGAATCAAGGGTGAGCCCAAGGTAAGTTGGGTTCGCTCAGCCAGACAAGCCCAGGAGGCTCAGACCCAAGCTAGTTAGACTAACTCCCGACCTCTCCAGCTTGGTTACTCAACCCTCTTCAATTCGGCTACTCAAATCTCTTCAACTCGATTGCTTAGACCTCCCAATCTCGGCTACTCAGACCTCCCAATCTCGACTGCTTAGATCTCTCTAGCTCGGTTGCTCAAACTTCTCTAGCTCGATTGTTCAGACCTCTCCATCTCGACAATCAAACATCGCCTGTTTGATTATTCAGAACTCTCAAGCTCGACCACTCAGACCTCTCCCGCTTAGCCGCTCATATCCCTTTAGCTCTGCCAAGCTTGATCTTCACATATCAGCTGTGTCAGAGCTCCACACCTTGGTCACACCAAGCCCATACCACTCAATCGCGCCATATATATCTATCCTAACCAGTCAATCCTCTTCAGCTCAGCCACATCGAACCCCTTCAGTTCAACCAACCGTGGGGATCATGGATACCGAGATAAGCGAAGGATGTGGAGCGAGTAGAGGATATAAACAAAATACGTGGACACACGTGACTACCCTATAGCCTGAACATGAGATTCGTGTCCCCCTCCTGGGATAAAATATAAAAGGTAACTTGCTTTCGCGGACGCAGGTACACACACAATCTAGGTCAATTTCCAACTCCCTAATCACCTGACTAACTTGAATGTCGGAATAATTACGTCAGGATCAACCTCAGCGCTATTTTAACATCTCGTTTTGGACTTTTAGGTCTCTTATCCTATCATCTTCTCGGATCCTTCAAAATCCTATTCTCAATCTCGATGACTCAGTTATCCATGATATAATGTATAATAATAATTTTC
>JBBUKS010000002.1:225253-251728 GCA_038050645.1 Hedychium gardnerianum | reverse complement strand
TCGGAAGAACTACTATAGTGAATTAACCCATCGATACGATCCAAAGGGTCGTGGGTTCTTGGAGTAGGAGTCGGCTGAGCTCCGAACCAAGTAAAAAGAATTGTTAGTATTTAATCTAAATTTTCGCTGCTACTTTGAATTACGAACGAAAAAGAAAAGATTTTCGAATGAGATTCACTCCCTCCTCTCTCTCGTCTCTAACGATCCAACAGTATATAACTGAACAGTCTATTTCATGATTAATCGAAATATAAAATTTAGATACCTAAAATAATAAAAAAATAAAACTCACAAAAATAGTCTGACATCAAATTCTTTCTTCTCCGTCCACGCAAGTTCATGCATGTGCAATAGCCTCTCTTATTAGCTTTCCATTTGCAGTAGGTCAGTCAGTATCATCATTGTTCCTGCGCGGAGATTATTAAAGGATGGGCCATTGATAAGTTGAAAATTTATCGATTGAATCATCGTTGAGCGGAGTAGTTCTATCAGTCGTCTGGGTCTTGAGGCCGATCGGAGGGTTTCGCCGGTCTCTCGTCCCAGATAACCGGTCGGAGGGTTTAGTCCGCGAGGCGACGAGCGGATAAGATCTCTCTGTTCTTTCTGGTCGGGGATCTGCACAGATCACAGAAAGTGAGACGGAAGGTTAACGGAGAGTTCTAGGCGAGGGGTCTGGGGATCCCGTTCCGATACTCAAGTCAGGTTTGATCGCGCGGAGATATTGAAACAGTAAGTAAAGGAGTTTCAGAGTAGAAAAGAACTCCCTCTCTCGCAGTGACTCTCGTTACTTTATATACTCCTCCGAAGTGTGTACGACCAGCATTAATGATGTGTCATGTTGAGGCATGAGTGAGCATGTTATGACCCGAAAGTATCGTCGTTCCTCGTATTTCGAAAGAGTGTCTGAGGTACAGTTGGGGGTGTTCTGGCCGTACCGTTGAGGGGTATTTTGGCTGTACAGGTAAGGGGTGCTTTGGTCGTACTATTAGGGGGTGTTCTGGTTGTACAAGCGGCGTCGGAGTTAACCCTTATAGTTATGCCGGAGATCGGGGTCAATGATGAGATTATTCCGATCTAGAAACCTACTTTAGCCGACCGGTATTCGCAGAGCGAGGCTGGTCGGTCAGAATAATAGATACCCGACCGGCTTTAGAGGGTATTCGGTCGGCTGGCGCAGCATATATCCGATCGGGCTTCAGAGGACATCTAGTCGGCTGGCGCAACATATACCCGACCGGCTTTAGGGGCGAGTCCGATCGGCCGGTGTAGTATACATCCGATCGGCTTTTAGAGGAGCATCCGGTCGGTTAGAGTAGCATACATCCGGTCAGCGATGTTGAGTGCCTCCCCCGATCGGGTGATGATGCCCTCTGAGATCCGATCGAATATATGACATGCGTTCATTTGAGAATCGATCTTGATTTTGATCAAATACTTCATAATATTTATTTATACTATCAAAGAGTTTAGACCTAACTATCCGTATGAACCATCAACCCTAAAACATATATACTTACTTAGGGCAAAACCCTAATTAACCCTCTTCCCTGCATCAAGAATATTGGCTGGCCCCACTGCCACTCACAAGATTGTGCCAATCTTTCATGTTTAATAAACAGAACTTGCTGTTTCTCATTTTGCTCAAACAATTAATGTCTTGGTTTCTCGTTCATGATGCATGTTTGGATTTCATTAGATACGCATAATCTTGGAAAAGGTTTTTTGATGTGGAGCAGACAAACAAGAATGTGTAAGCAGTGTCACTGAATCTTCGACAAGATTTTTCTTCCAGTCCCAGATCATTAATGACAGAGAAGTCTGCGATCTCTCCACGTTCACTGCCAAACGAGTCACTGTGCTCAGAGTTGGAGACACCTCCACGGCATGGCCAGAGTGAAATCTGGTATAGCTAAAGCCATGGAGATTTAGAAAGATTTGGAGTCACTTCATTAGGGTTTAGCCTATGACTGTTTGTTCCGTTCCCAGGAACGAACAGCTGAAGATATATTCAGTTTGCAGTTATTCAGGCAAGCAGGCAAGCAAACAAACAAAACCACTAGCAGCATTCATCATCGTCAGGCAGGTCAAATGAGGCCATGTTTGATGTGCAAGTCTGTGTCCTGAAGCATCCAAACAAGATGACAAAGAACAAAGGGGTTCAATTATTGAATGCCACTTCAACACTTCACAGGATCAGACTGTGCGTTTTGGAAGCTGGAATGAATGAATGAATGAATGAATGCATTTAAAGAAGGAACAGACATGGACTGGAGAGATATGATCAGCTGACATTTGTCGAGTTTAGGCATATGATTTGGGGCCCTTGGAGGCGTGGAGGTAACTGAGAATGTTTGCAGAATCACGTTTGAGTTTATCTGGTGGAAGAGTGGCCTTAGCCTTTTGAGTCAGCGCATTGCATTGGCCATCTCCCATTTCCTATCTGAAGAAGCTTTTGGGGTGACATGATAGCACTGACTTTAGCACTCACCCTGCAAATTGTATCATTCACTCACTATCTTTTTCTCAGCCACAGAGAGTTACAGGAAATAATAGAGTGATGATGTAATCAAATATTTATTCATACAAATTAGGCATTGCTTATTATTATTATTTTCCTATTTCATCCTTCTATATGAAAAAATCTCTCTTAAATTTTTTTAGATAATTCAGCTATTTAGGATTTAAAAAATTAAAATTAATTTTTTGAAACTAATCTATAATATATTTATCTAATTTTTTAAATCTGATTAATTCTAAAAATAATCGATTTAATTCACAAAAAAATTTCGTCAGTCACCCACGTAAATCATGAAGTATAAATAAATTATAACGGATAATCCAATATCACAAATAATTTAAACTCCTCGGATGTAATATATCATGGGTGAGATTTGAATCTTCATTATCTATAAAGCTCATCCTATCATTTACTATCGCACCCTATCATTTACTATCACACCGTAACCCCGAGCTAAATTGAATTCTGGTGGCAAAAGGTGAAATGCTCGCCCCCAGTGCCCCCGTCAACTCGTCCCAGGATCAACACGGAGGAGGTAAATCACGGGAGCTAGTTTTACTAGCCCGGATAGTGATCAATGTATGGAGAAAGACAGAAACCTAACTACTTAGCTAAGATTTAACCCTCAAATCTCATGATGATAATACTTCATATATTAGCCATCAATTTATTCCATGGGACGAGCTAAATTGAATCCTGTGTTGCGTATGGCATGCCAATGGTTCAATCACTTTATATGTGTGTAAACGTAGATTAGGTGTAATAGTTTGGAGTTAATGGGTTAGTTGGGTTGGGTCAGTTTTACCAATTGGGCCGATGAGATCGGGCTAGCCCATTGCAATTCAAGGGCCCAATCTAGCTGACAAAAGAGCCTCTGCTATTAGAGGCCACTAATTTTGAAGCACAAATATCTCCTAGCGAATAGTCTAGCATCATAAGTAATTTAAACTCCTCAAATATAATATGTCATGAATAAGATTGAAACCATCGTTATCTAGAGAACCTATCTCACCATTTATCATCGCACCTAACCCTGAGGGCTATGTTGGGCCTTGTGTTGCTTATAACATACCAATGGTTCAATCACTTTACATATATATATCTATCCCTTTAGCTAATCGGGATAGATCAAGCTAAATCGGATACGGATGTAATAATTTGGAGTTAATGGGCTAGTTGGGTCGGGTCAGATTTACTAGTCAGGCCGGTGAGATAGGGCTAACCCATTGCAGTTCAAGGGCCTAATCCAGCTGACGGAAGAGCCTGTGCAATTAGAGACCCCTAACTTTGAATGGAAATCCCAAGATTTTCTTTGAATGGAGAGATCTTTTCCAATCATTTAATCCAGCAAAGATTTGATCGTGGTCAATAGTGGGCAATTAACAAAGAGAGATTATCAGCCTTCAAATTCGGGACTAAACAAGTTGAAATTTTCACTTGAGGATTTTTTTTTAAAATCTAAAATTTAAGAGGGTATAGAACAAAGAGAATTTAAAAATTTAGAAGAAATTTGAAAGAAGGAGAGTTCAAAATTTTAAAATAAAATCTCAAAGTCTCTATTTCACAAAATAATAAATATATAAAATAAAATGCCGGGAAGAAATCTAACCGCAGGCGAGGCGATCCACCGCCATTGCCAGCTCTCCGCGAGCTCGCATCCACGTCTGGCTCTCAACGCACGCTCTTGAAATATGTCCTCTCCACGTCTGGCTCTCCTTCGAGGCGCCGGACGGATCGCCGCCCCCCCCTCCCAAAACGGGAACTCTCCCTTCCTCTCTCTGGTTAGTGCTTCCTTCCCCAACTCCCCTCCTCCTCCTCCTCCTTCTCCTTGTTTCCTCCATCAAAATCCAATCTTTCTTCAAACTTCGCGCGCTTCGCCTTTCTTCACCGGATCTTTGCATGCCCTGAAGCTCTTGCGTGTTCGATGCGAATCTGGATGCTCGCTCGCCTGGGGGACGTCACCTGTTTGGTGAAATGCCGGTGTAGACGTTTACTATGAAATTAGAGGCGGTCAGGGTGGTCTTCTGAAACATGAGCTGCTTTCCTTGTTTCACGTCGAAGAGGAGTGCCTCGAGGAAGGAACCCCCTCTGACAGCGGATGCAGAACAGGATGAGTTTGGTGAGCTTCTCTTTCTCTCTTGTCTATCCTATAAATCAATCAAGAAACACAGATAAGGTTAAAAATGTTGATGATTCTGTAATTTCTTTGGCATTTTATCATTATCATCTCCGCAAAAGCTCAGCCACAAGTTTGAATCTAATTTGTTCCATTTGCTTCTGATTATAATTTTGATACATAAGCAACAGAGCACCTACTTAGCTTTTTCTAGCAAAGTTATTCACATATTTGATGAGATGTGCAGTAGCATTGCTACCACTCAAAGCTCATTTCAGTACTTCTTTGCTGGTAAAACTAAACAAACTTGATGTAATATCAGTAAGTTTATCTCATCTCTGATTGAATTCCTTTTCCTAAGTTTCAAGTGGTTTGTTATCGATATGCAGATAACACACAAAAGAACACCAACGTCCCCATACAAAACTCCAATGCCCCTGCCCGGACTGATGTTGGCAATGAAAGTAATGGAGTGAAAACGTTCACATTTCGCGAGCTAGCCACAGCTACCAAAAATTTCCGACCTGATTATCTTCTAGGCGAAGGGGGTTTTGGTAGAGTCTACAAAGGTTCCTTAGAGAACTCTGGACAGGTGAAAAATAAAATCATAAGCATAGTTAGATTCATACTTCTATATGACTAATTATACGATAATGGATAGATGTCTAATGCCTTCTTTTTTGTTAGACTGTGGCAATTAAGCAACTAGACAAGAATGGATTAAACAAAGACTTCCTTACTGAAGTTAAAAAGCTTTGTCTTCTCCATCATCAAAATCTAGTCAACATGATTGGATACTGCGCAGATGGTGATCAAAGGCTTTTAGTATATGAGTTCATCCCTTTGGGCTCCCTAGAGAAACATTTGCTAGGTACTTACAAAGATTTATTGTTCTAAAAACAACAATATTTCCTAATGAATTGCTTTTTTTACATATGATTTTGGTTGGCAGACCTTCCATCTGACCGACAACCTCTCAGCTGGCTTGCTAGGATAAAAATAGCTTATGGTGCAGCACAGGGTCTAGAATATTTGCACGAGAAAGCAAATCCGCCGATTATCTACCGCGATCTCAAATCATCCAACATTTTACTCGATGAAGATTTCACACCAAAGCTTTCTGATTTTGGGCTATCGAGATTAGGGCAAATGGGCGAGTTGATGGGTTCTTATGGCTATTCTGGACCTGAATATACAAGTAGTTCAGGCCAACTATCTATGAAGGCAGATGTGTATGGCTTTGGGGTGCTTTTGCTGGAACTAATAACCGGGAGAAGAGTTATCGATACCACCAAGCCGACACATGAACAAAACCTAGTCTCTTGGGTATGGCATCATTAACCCTATCAATTTCTCTTAATTGAGCTCATGTGTCTGATAGAGAGACCTTAATCAGTCTACTTCTATCTTGTTACTACAACAGGCAACCCCAATGTTCAAAGATCAAAAGCAATACCCGGAGCTACTCGATCCACTTCTGGATGGAGAGTTTAATTTGAAAGAATTGAATCAACTTGTCGCAGTCGCTGCAATGTGTCTCCAAGAGGAGTCTGCAGTTCGCCCCTTGATGACCGATGTGGTAATGACACTGAGCTTTCTTACAACAGGGTCTGGTCCAACGACCCACCATGGTAGCTCTGGGGATTGATGGCATTCTACTGGATTCATAATCTTTTACTCCTATACATTCTCTTCTATGTTGCTAAAGAATTAGCAGCTTAATGAATGAGATAAGATAATGAGGCTGCAGGAAGATGTTTGTTTTTGTTTGCTTGTAAATTTACGGCACATTTGTTGAAATGAACAGGACACAGCATATGCTGTGCTATCCACAATCGATTTATAGAATAAAATTAGCCTGCTATTGTTAGAAAGTCCCACTGTTGATTCTTTGGATCAGTTGACATCTCAGAGTTGTTCCTAGTTGTCGATTAATGTTATCACACAGCATGAAGTCTAAAATTCTAAACCAAATGTGTGAAAAAGGACGCACCTGGATCGTCCGAGGAGGGTTTGCAACGAGCCGATCCTGATTTTGTACTCACGTACCGCACTGGAAGCGGCTTGGTCGATGGGCAGGAAGGAGACCACTCCCTTCTTGATAGCCCTCCCCCCCCCTACTCAGCGTCGATCCCAGCCGTGTTGCGGTCGGAGGAGCTCAGATTCAAAGTGTAAGGCGCACCGGCCACAGCTGAAATCAAAGTTAAACAAATCAAAAACAGGATTTTGAAACCCCAAATAGGATTTTACAACTTTCTCTTTTTTTTTGTAAAATTGTTAATATTTTAAAATTGGTTAGGTACTCAAACAGGTCATGCCCAGTTAGTTCCATGAAACAGACTTCGCTAGGTGCTTATATTTCCGGCCTTTACACGCCATTAACGATCAAGGTCTATGACACAGAAAAGTTAACCAGGCTTAAATTTGTATTAATAACAAGCAATCAACAGATGAACTAATACTATTTACCTACACAAATTACAACATGAATTATGCAACCTAAATGCATACAAAAAGCGCACAATAACATCTCTTCCCGACATAGCAAAAGGCTGGAGCATCGAAATATATGGCAGCCATGGAACAAGCGATGAGACCTTTGCTTCTCCAAAGTTTTACTTTTCCTGCTCCTGGTGCCCGTTCGTATCACTCTTTGGAGTTTCTACATTTTGCTCCCCGTCAACGGATTCCTCTGGGATATTCTGTTTGCTCTGGAAAATAAATGCAAGGATCGTACTTACGACATGAGTAGAAACATGAAATGTGATCATCCAAATGCAATAAGATTAAGATATGAACGAGAATCCCCAGTTTGCCAATACGTAACGGCCATAAATTTGCTATACAGATCTTACTAGCCATACATGGGTAATCTTGCTTTATGAAGCTTATTCATCAGAAAACAGGATCAGAAAAAATATACAAACAGTTCAAGAACTATGGTCGTTGGCTAGAATTTAGCTTTTATGCCTAATAAATAATAATCCATCACGGAAGAATTATAAGAGGACTCACCTTGTTCGATTACTGAAATTAATTTTAACTACGTACTGGAAAAAGGAGCTCGGTTCTAGTAAGCAAAGGCAGTCATCTGATGTGGATGTGGTGTAATAGATGGATTGAATCGAAGTATGCTCTCATAATAGTAAAATCAAGTATACAAGGAAACTCAACAAGCATATACCTAATGACTTCTCATTGGCATTTGAATGCTATGCATTATTTCTATGTTTTGAGTTCACTACATTTCTAGGGACTCTTCACTAGAAAGCATCGCTAGTGATGGGGTGACAATGTCCAAGGGAAGGGAGAATTATGGTGACAATGGATGGTACTTCGATGCACATAATTTTAAAGAAGAGTACAATGAAGTTGAGAGGCATTGAATGCACCAAGTAAAAAAATTTCTCTTGTGACAGTATTTAAAATTTTGGTCTGGGGCTGATCTAAATTAACAAAGTTCTCTGGGACAAATACAACGTACCATGCCAAGATTAATATTAATAAAAAAACATTTACATTTATTCATATTGTTGGTAGAGTAAAATATCATATCATACTGACATTAATATTAATTGATCATTCTAAGCTGTACAGACTGATTTTTACAGACTTTCCCATGCAGAAATCTAGAGATTGTTGCATATGCTCTGTCTTGTATCTATGTTATAGTTTGGACAAATTAATGTGATGTTGATGGCATCAGATCATAGAAAAGCTGTAATGATTCAATTTCACCGGGAGAATTCACTAAATCACAAAATAAAATTACTGGAGAACAAATCTACTTGTTTCATTTAAACCATTTGAAGCTTTGCTAATGGAGAACCGTGCTTTGTATTTAGTAAATTTGTTTTCAGGTAACAGTCATGTATTAAGCAAGCATGTCAAAAAGTTCCAATGCAAATTAAATGAAGAATTTGCTTGTACAGGGCTTACCTTATTTTTGTCGCGCCAACCAAGAACAAATGGCCTAGAAAGCAAGCTTATTTTTCTGGGAGGAATTTCCTGAGATGAGTCTTGACTTGATGGCACAGATGAATTATCTGAACTTGGTGTCCTATACAATAGCAAAACTCACGTGAATGTACTGCATGTTGATATCAGAAAAATGAGAAGAAAGTCTGTCGAGTTAAATTAATCTTCAAAGATGCCAAGCAGAAGGTATTGGATTGGTACTAATTTGTGCCAGCAGCACCTTGAGCATGCTTTTGATACATGAATGACAATGCTCAAGGAAAACCACAAAAAGGATATTTTAAAAAAATGGATATTTTAAAAAATTGGATAAGTTAAAGGAGATAAAAAAAAAAAGAGGACAGTTTGAGGCATCCCTTAGTGGCGCATAAACATATATTGCAATAACCAGAAAAGTAGATTCTCCTCTAACCACTAAGAGGTCAAAAAAGTAAAATCAACCGGCAGTAGTCTATCATGCCTACTTTGGAGACTTCAGTGCTTTGAGCTGGCTAGATTGGTATTGCAATGTAGCTTCCAGCATTGTCTCTGCCATTACAGCCCTGTTCTCCATTTGCGCAAGTAAAGACATCGCTTCTTCATATTTTTCCTGCATATATCTAGCAAGAATGGATTAAAAGTTCCAGATGCAGAGATCACCTTCAATAATCAATGTTTGATGACACAGATTTTTCTGATAATTAAATAACTAGGAAGAACTATTTATAATACCAAAATGGAGACACAAGATCATAGTAAAAATTGTACAAGGAAATTCAAATGCATACTATGATTGGTAGTCGTAGTTGTCTATATGGTGCGTGGTAGGACAAAGAAAGGTGTGTAAGCAAACATTTTCAACTTGTCTTAATATTGGTAGATTGACTGAACATTGTTTCCAAGAAAACTTTTGCATTGAGAAAAAAAGGTCTAGTTAACACAAAATGATAGTTCCTTAGAAGAAAGGAAGGGATAAACCCCAACAGAGCAACGAGAAGTGGGATCTGACCCAAAACTTGTGCAAACTCAAACCAAGGCCTTGCCAATTGAATTAGCTGAAACTGTTATTCTACATAGAGTAGTTATTTCTAAGGAATAAAATATGATGGATAAACTAGGAATGCCTATTCCTTACTTTGGTTCATGAAACAAAATAGATGGATCATTTTCATTTTTATATTTGGTTTGTACGAATGGTATAAGTAATAAAGTCTTTGTAATGATATAATATCCCTACCAATAATATATAATGGTTCATTTAGACCAGTCGACCCATCCAACTCGTCTAGTTCGCACAACCTACCCATTCTGCACGACATGTTTGTCCAATCCCATTAGCGCAACTAATCTGTGTGGGTCTGGTTGGCTTATTGAGTATGCTCAAAATATGTATTTATTGTAGAATTTAATAGAGTAGTAATACAAATTCCTTGAATGAAATAAATAATAATCAAGAAAGATTAAGAGTTCTCAACTTAATCACGAGATAAGAATTAATTAAACTAAAGGCACCAAAGATTAGTTGTTGTCCATATTGTAAGTCAATAATAGAAATAATGTTCGACAAATAATCTGAGAGCTGTGCTAACATGACAGGACATAAAAAAACTAATATGTGGCTGCTGAGTGAGAATGACCATAGTATGATTAGTCATATAATCCACCAATAGCCTAATACATTAGAGGTTGGAAAGTATATAGGAGTGCAAATTTTGTTGCACCTACAATAATTAAACAAAAGAAAATTACTTGAGGCATTCTTGATTTTTCTAAATTAGTCATCAGCAATGCTATCAGGTCTGCAACTTTCAAGTTTAATGTCAAACATTAACAAAGTTTGTAATCCAAATCTTCATCTTATCTAACAGGACAGTACTCCTTAGCATATGCTGGATTTTCATTTTCCAACTCCATGAGTGTCATCTCTAGGTCATTCATCTATATAAACCTTAATTGTGAGAACAAGGTATGGATATCCAAGCTTCGTCAAAACAATGAATCAAGGATGAGAATAACCTGCAAGACATGAGCAGAATGCCTCTGAGCAGCAGCCTCTTGCTCTGCAAAGAGGCGAGCATCTTCTGTAACCTTCTGTTCTTGCTCAACCCGCATCAATATCTTCAAAAACCAAAGCACATTTTTTTCTATGATATAGAACTAACTATGATGAATAGTGTGAAAGGATATAATCATATATCAATACACAGAAGAACAAATGCATGATGATGTACCTCAAGCATTGCACGTTCTTGTTCCTGCTTCTCTGCTAAAGCCTGCTGTAACTCAGCTATCTCATGCTCCAATTGTTCAACCTATTATTGGCAAAGAGAAGCATAGGCTTTGGTATGGAATGAAAAAAGCAAGTGTTAAAACAATTACTCCAATCTTATAAGTGCTGCTACAGCGATGTGTGATTCCACCTTTCATTAGAAATCACGCATCTGCAGAAAGTATATCATATAGGCGTTGTTGAAGAATATTAATTATTTCATTCAAGACCAGATTATTTGTTTCTTAAAAATATTGATATTTATTGTGTGAAATAATTGGTATGTTCAAAGAATTAATCCAATTTGGAATCCTGTAATGCTTGGATGTATGGCTGCACCTTTCATTAGGTGCCACTTGTCTGCAGAAATTATACCATGTAGTTATTTTTTGAGAACTACAAACCGTTCCATTCAAAACCCGATTATTGAATTTTTTCAAAGATGTTTTTATTTATTAGATACTAGAATGCTGCAGCGATTTGACAATCTCACATGCACTTCAAAACTGATTAAGAGTACTCTCTCTTCCATCTTATGAACATAATGCACAACATCTGACCCTAAGTGTAGGGAATTATTACAAAGGAATTTCGTCTTAAAGAGACTATTCAGTCTCGTCAAACATCTGTTAAAACAAGATGATATTTACTAAAAAATAAATATGATATGAACTAATATATTCAAACAAGTCGAATATTGACGGGAAATGAGATTAATGCACATGTATAAAAACCTTTAATATCACAACCTAAAAACATTTTTAATAACATATTATTCTAGTAGATGTTAAGGATTTAAATTAAGACACATGGTGAGTAGTATATACCAAATTCTTGAAAGTAATTGTCTGGTGGAAAAGGTAAGGTATTAGCTTAACAAATTAATAACATGAATAAAGTCAATCTATTGTCTACTAAAATTTGAAAAGATAAAGGCAAAATGCTTCTTCATAAACTCCTTTTTTTCATCCTTTATGCAATGGTCTGACAGTAGTCAAAGAAACTTTTGCATGTGATCACTGCAAGAAAATTTACTTGTCAATCAGGAAAGTTTGTCAAAACATTAGGCATTTTAATACACTAAAGCACTATGTCCGTCGAGGTGCAGTGCACTCATTCCAGCAAAAGTGGTTACTTATTATAGAAAAAGCATGAATCCTTTTCATTCATGAAGTTTACCTGTCGTTAATAAGAATTAGTTGGCATTAGAAACATGCAACTTCTCTTTGTTGTTGTCTAAAAGGAGCTAAAAGATAAAAATCAACCACTATAGGAAAAACTTTAGCTTTGGCAAAGAAAGCTGTATGAGGTTTTCGTTATAGATATATAGAAATACTCAATTCAGAGACAAGGGAGTTAAGAGATAACTAGAGGGAGAAAGAGAAAAATAAGAAGCATGAAAATTTTCTTTATCTCAAAGAAAGCAGGGAGAGACGAAGATAAGGAAAAGAAGCTCAAACAGGAAATTGGAGAAAGTGGAAGTGAAATAACCGAGTAGGAGAATTCAAAAGATAAAATAGAAGGGTGTTGTCTGCGACAATTGTCCTCAGAAATCATCACCTAGATAACAATCAATCCATGTAGTAAAGACCCTTCAGATCAAGCAGTGCTTGCATTGAGATAAAACTTTTTAAAGTCGTCCTAACTAAATTAAGCACTTTTATGATCAGTACAAAAAAAATCAGTTGATTTAGTAATGCTATAACAAGTTTCAAAGTCACATAAATGATGATTTTTTTTATTATATCTTGGTCGGTTTAAATTCTAGTATTTTATGAAATGTGCACCTAGGCAACCAGGTTCTTGCCCATTGTGACTCAAGTGGTTCTTGCCTTAGCAATGGTCAGTTAGAATTGTTTTTTGCATTACTTAAGGCAATCAATATGAATGACCTCAAGAACATGTGCACATTATATTGGGACCCTTCTTGAGAGTGATAACATCCTAGCAAAAAGTATGATATATAAGTTTAAACAATTGTAACAATATAAAACAAAATATGAGTAGCTTGTATTACTTTTGCACTCAAAAGTCGTCTATTGTCTTGCTTCACCATCTCCATTAATGCAGTCTCCAACTCTTCAGCCCTATAAAATGGCAGAAAAAGAACAACAGAAACTTAGACTCAACATAAGTGCTGAGATGAATTAGATATATGAGAAGACTCTTTCAGATTGTGTCAATAGATCATATTTAACTTAACATAAATCTAAAATCATTCTCTAGATGGTTTCAGGTTCTTGCATTTTCAGGATAAACTAGCAGTTGCATTAATTTAATAGCTAAAGGAAATATTTAAAAACTGTGTACAAACACAAACCTGAGGGTGGCAGATCTTTTCTCCTCAAGTAATCTACATAGTTCCACCTTTAACCATGTGGCCTGAAAAAAAAAACAGAAAAAAAATCAAAATAACTCCAGGATGCGATGGTTGTATATCACGATGGTAAAGTATTTTCAATTCTTTGGATTCATTGGATCAATAGATCTTATATTGGAAAGATGGACCACATGTGTATTTGCAATCCTGTGATCTTTGCCATGTACAAATTCGTAGGTAAACCATCAAGATGGCATCGGTAAGAATCTTTAGTTACTGCTATAGCAATTGCAGGTAAATGATATTAAATCTACTCTATTTGAAGTTTGTATGTCTAGTAAGAAAACTGTCAAATATATATATATATATATATATATATAATGAAGCTGATATTTCCATTGGCCAATAGGATTAGTTCACTTTTACAAAAATTGCAAAGTTAGACAGCTTCTAAGATTCAGAAACTAGCAGAGAGATCCATCTTCTTCAATTTAATATCTTTCTCTTCCCGAACTGATCTACTATATTCCATCGATCTGTAATTCTCTCAAAAGAAAGCTCTCTGCAGTTATCTACCTTCTTGTTCAATTTGACATGAATAGCATTTAGAACAACGGACATAGAAATAAAGAATACTAGCTTTGTCACCCAACGTAAAATCTACTCATGTCTATTCACGATGGGAAAATATACATGGTCACAGTACTTGTGAAAAGAAAAGGAGGCAAGCAATATCCCACCAGTTGACCAGATTAAATTTCTATGCAAATATAGCTGAAATTTTCATTCCATGCAAGTTAAAAGCTAAGAATGTATTAAGAGTGAGGTCATAAGAACCACAACTAGCCTTTGAACTTGAGGTTAGAGCGCATAGTCTATAGTATTTGTGTCTACAACAATCATTCTTGTAGTTTATAATACCAAATGGTATTTGCCGAAAAGTATCATTCTAGTTGCCGAGACAAAACTTGTACAATTCAGAATCGAGTAAGACTTCTCATAACTAAACCTCCGACTTTGTATGTTGGTCACAGGAAGGAGATGAAACTAAAAAGAAAGAAGAGGGAAAGAGAAGCCTCAACAAACGGTAGTGACAGGATAGAAAGTTTCTATAGTGATGACTCATACTTCAGAGCATTAGTTAATGTGGGCCCTAGAAAAATATAAAGTTAATCTGATGCTACAAGAACTAATGTCCAATCCGATGCATGATGCTTACTAAATATAATCATTAGTTGAGATATTTGTTATAGGATTAGAACTCATTTGAGTTTATCTCAGAGAAGTTTCAAGCATGTCGAAGGTTGGCATGACATGATATGGAAATCCTATAATTCTGGAAGGAGATTGAAACTCCAGCATGGAAGGGCACTTTAAACATTGATTGTTCCTTTTACAAAATAGACATTTTTAAATTTTAATTAGCTTTTCAATTTAATGAAGCCATAACATTGTGTAGTGAGTCAGTGAGCAATAAGTGTTTGACATTGTGATAGTCAAATTAAATGCTTTGCCTAAGCTGCAGAGTTTTCAGTTTCACTAGGGAAAAGGTCAATATGCACATGACAAAAGTAAAAGAAGAAATACCTGCTCTTGAAAATCTGGTAGAGAATCCAACTCTGCATCAACTGTCAGAGTACTAAGAACATCCTCACAATCTGTCAAATCAGACTCCGTAGATTGGATGTCCCCATTGTTGTTTGCTTCACCAACATTTTCTTTAGCTTTTGCTTCAGATACTAGTGGTCCATTGTCACGCTTGAAACTATATAGCTTAGTTGCAAGACCTTTAGAGTCTTTCCAAACACGAAGCCCTTTAGACCTTTCCTCCATGGCAGCAATCACTGATGGTCGATGTTTGTTCCTTAATTCTTGTAGTTTTATCTCATTTACAGGTTGATATCCCATGCAAGCGGTCAAAACAAGCTGGCTACTGTCAAAAGTAGAACCAGCAAGTGACTGCAACAACGTTACAGCATCTCCTGCATCCTTTGTTGTTACAATTGCAGGACCTAAAAATATGCATGAGAAAAATATGAATAAGAAAAGAAAAGTCCTGTTGTTAAGCTCACTGAAAATTTTAAACTACACTAGATGTCAGTTTCCAATCAAACTTTTCTTATATTATCAAATACAACAACAACAACAGCCAAGCTTTAGGTGGGGTCGGCTTCTTATATTATCAAATGGAGATTAAAAAAACATTAGATCAGTACCATATAATTCCATCAAAGCTAATGCTGTGCGAAAAAGCATCTCTCTACTTCCCTCGAACAAAAGCACATCCCAAGCTCGAAGAACTGTACTTTTCCAATACATCACAATTATAAAAACAGACATTTTATTCTAAATAATAAATAAACAATGATAAATCTTAAAAAGAAGATTAAAAAATGTTGAAGTAATTAAATAGTTGCAAATAAGTATCATATATATGACATCAAATAAAACCTGACCACTTTCCCAGGGAAGCATATTCACAAAAATGGAAAGGAACCATGGTCCTGTAACCCATGCCACCTGCACTCCGAGATAATCCAGATGATTCACTACAATATGATAGGAAAAAAAATTAGATGTAAATTGTGACCAATAAAATGTGCTTGTTAATACTTCAGCTTTCCTTTAAAATATATACAAAATTGATCAAGTTACAGGAAGCTAGAACCTAATTTTGGAAATCTTTCACGGACTAAATCCTCAAAAACAAGTTGATCCACCTGGGACATATATGAATGTTTTTATGTCAATACATCTACAAGACAAGCCCTTTTACTAAATGAACTTTGTAAGTGGAAAATACACTTGAAGGTACTAGCAATAGAGGATCACCTGAGATTCAAGCATTTCCTCAGAGTAGTAACCATCAAAATAGTCGTCAATGATACCCAATAAAGTCCTGTGGTTATTTCAAGTAAACTAGAACCAGTTAATCTATGATTTAAATATAATTAAGGAACAAGTCATTTCTTGCAATGCTAAAGCAATTTAGTGAAAATCAACAAGGTTTCTTGCTACATGTGCAAGATATTTCCTTCAATAAATCTGAAAATAATGACGCAGCGTACCAAAATGCATTTTCTTCGGGCATCAGCAAAAGAAGTAATCCTGCAAAGAAGTTCATTGCCTGCAATTCATGCCAGATATAACACAGTTCAATGTATTAAAAAGGAATAAAATAGGATATCTATAAACTATTAAAATGGGGATGTGCATCCGATATTTGCTGAAGAAAAAGTACTGATCAAATTCAGAATGGGACATGCAATAGAACATAAAGGTCAAGTCTGGTGAAACTCATTGCAAACCTATTTAGAAAAGAATAATATTAAAGACAAATGAGAAGCTAGTAGAACACACCTGACAATAACCAACAGATGGATTATGCCGAGCATATGCGGTGAGTAAGCGCCTTAAAGCATTTCTTCCATTTTCATCTAAAGCAGGATGACCAGGGAAAGTTCTAGGCAAATCCTTGAAAATGGAAGCAACACATTAATTTAAGAGCAGCAATCATAGTGTGACAAGTGGCAAGGGATTACATAAAATAAAAAATAGTTCTAGAGCTTATATTGGTAGCAACCTTCTCGATTTGTCCTTTCCATTTTTCAGCTCCATGAGAAATCCTTTTTTTGCTTCCATTTTCATCCTTAAGCATAGAATCAACTTCTTTGCCATCTGTATTATTTTCTACATCTAGCAAACTATTGTAATATCCTTCCACCCTACGTGCTCCAACACCAACAAAAGCTTGCCATAGCTACAGATGAAGCGATGTTGCAGATAAAGATTAATATTGTAAAAAGAACTGCAATACCAGAAGTAGAGGCAATAAGTGAAATACACCTCTCCTCTAAGAGCCATTGGGAGCCCCCCACGGACCAAGCACTCCAGTTCTTCTTTTGTCTCTTCTGGTACCCCTTGACTAGAGATACTCGTACTGGAATCAACATTTCCATCATCTCCAGAAGACACCTCCTGAACTGGATCAGATCTTTCAACATCATAAAACTCATCTTCTGACTCTTCTGAGACCTTCGACTCTTCTATAGCTGCAAGGTTTGGCCTACTCTTTGGGGCAGCTTGATCACTACCTTCTGAGTTTTTCCTTTTTACCCGGTGACTCATCATCTGCTCAATGACACTAAGGGATGGACGGATGCGGGACCAAGTTTGGGCACAATGAATTTTTCTTTCCTCTTCTGATGTCTGTTTCGTGGAGAGAACTTCATCAATGGCATTACAGTCACTAGTCTCATTAAGAACATTATCCATTCCAGACACTATGGCGGCTTCCAAATGCTCCCTAATGCTCCTTTCCCCTGCTGATAAGCCATCAGTGAGTGTGATATCAGAACCAGACAACCTCTCGAGGAAATCATTCCACCTCTCCGATCTCTCTTCTTCCTCTTCCTGCAATTAAACGCATCAAAGTTTTTAAAACTGATCCACAGCATTATTCCACCAAATAATACAAGGAAAATCCGTAAGCCATCCTTGCCTTGTAAATATTTGCATACTCTCGGTATCTCTGCAAGTGTTGCGGCCGCACTGCAAACCCGTAGGCATCCCTGCTCACATCTCCACCACCAAGCACAAAACACATCAATGAAATCTCAAAAACTTCAAAACCCGAGGATCGCTCTTAAATATCAATAGATTACAACCCTAGAATAAAAAGGAATTGCCCTGAATCTACCTCAATTCAGCTTCCATAGAAAAGGAAATGCTTAATCCAATCCAAACACCTCGAAAGAAACTCGAATCACATGACCCATCGACTGATTTCTCAATCAAGCTAAAACCCTAGATTCCAGAAGGGGATCTAGGATGTCGATTCGCCAAGGAATCATCCACGATCAGCTATTTTTTTTTTAATTTTACAAAAATATTCCAGAATCCCCAACCCGAATCAATAAAAAAATAAAAAGTAGAAGCACGGATCGTAACTACATTGCCCAATTCGATCTCAAAGGTACAGGAACAAAAAGGACACGGGAAAAAAAAAATAGCGAAAAAGGGCCGGAAAAGAAACCGGAATGGAGTGAGAGCGGAAATCGCGGAGCGTATAAACCCGAGACGTGATGAACACGTGGTGGCGATCCCCCGCGCCATCTCCACCAACAGGACCAACGACGCAGGGCGATGGAGGAGGAGACGGATCGCTGCTCATCGCTTACCTCTTGTGCTCGAACGTGATGATCGGAAGGCTCTTCCCCTTCATCGCCGCTCGATCGCCTTCGCCTCTACGCGTGGATGCGCGAGTAAGAGAGAGACTTCGGAAAGATCTTGATTGAAGCATAGTCGACCCAGTGCCACTGCCGGTCCGTCATTCATTTATGAGACCTTAATATTATATGATATTGTATTAATATCTAAATATATACAAGAGAAATTTTAATTTCACCCCCATAATATCAAAAATCTCACTTCATTCTATAGAAAACTCAAATTTCAAACTAGGAAAATATGATGCTCAAATTTTTATATTTTTTATATTATAGCGAAAAGGATACCTTAGTTTCTTAAAATATTAAAATATCATCTCATCTTAAAATTTATACAACTATTATATCAACTATTATTATTATTTAATTAAATTATTTTAATATTTTTTTAATTTAAAACTGCTATAATACTCCACATTATATTATAACAATTTTAATGAACTTAATTCTATATTGAAAGGACAAAGTTATTAGAATAAAAATATTTTAAAAATAAAAATAAAATGATTTTTCAAAACTAAGGTGTCTTTTTATACACAATAATAATAAATGCTCTATATTCTTTTAGAATAAATTCATGTCTTGAATGGTAGGATCTGTAATGGAAATTCGGATAATTTTTGGATACCAAAATGAAAATTTTTGAGTTTGCCTAATGATGACGTAAGAAAAAGCCCTGACTTCCAAATAAATAAATATTCGTACTCGTTGTAGTGACACCCAGTGGCTACCATAATAGTCATTCGATAGACGTGCTCACATGCGGAACCCAATTACTCCGAGTAACGGACTTGGTAGATTTTCAAATTCCCCCCTTTTCTCTTTGTTTGCCCTTTATTTCTGTGCAAAAAGTTTCTCTTGTTTAAAATGATTCGAAATTGTCGATTTGAAATCATCGATTCACGATTTACCATAATTTATCACGAATTATGACGAATCAAAATGATTATTATTATTTTTTAAATAAAAAATTATAAATTTAAAAATATATATATAAAAAAATTATATTTATTTAAATTACCTAAATATTCCTTATAATTTTAAAAGAGTATTTAAAACCAAAAAAATATCGTCATCAATATTTTTTTTAAAAACAATTAAAAAAAAATCGATGAATCTTTTCTTTCAATTATAATTAAAAAATTAAAGTCGATTGAGATTTAAAAATTAAAATAGAGAAGATAATATAAAAAATAATCATGAAAGAACTTCTTATTTATAAAATTAGAAAATAAAGAACACTAAATTATGATCATTATTAAAAAATATTAAATAATTTAAATAATTAAAAAAAAAATCTCTCCCGCCCCCTCTTCAACGGTCAAAAATATTAGTTTAACTATCAAAATTATTTTTATTCTTTTCCTTCTGTCTTAAATTACATGTATAAAACGATTATAGAATTGAACAAAATTATTTACTAACTTATTCTTCATTTTATATAATAAAAAATATTAAATAATTATTAAATAATTAACTAACATTTTAAAACTATTAATTAATTATTAAATAATTAACTACCATAACAATCATTTTTATCTAATTGGTTAAGGTATTTGATTCTGACTGGAGATTTGGGATTCAAATTTTAGCAGCAACACATTTATTTTTAATAAATTTTCATTATAAAAAAATCATATATATATATAAAAATAGTTAAAACTAATTGATGATTCTAATTAATTGGGTTGTTAAACTATAATCGACCCAATGTTTAATTGGCCCATTGACTTGGACCCATCCCTAGTCGGGTCTAGCCTACTCTTACTCATATTCTTCGGTTATTTGTTTTACAATAGTTATCCCATTCATATCAATTAATTTTGAATTAATTAATTTAATTATATAAAAAATTTATTGATCATCAAAATAAATCAAAAAATATTTATTAAATTAAAAAAATATTACTTCGGAAGCTACTCTTAGTTATATATATTTTTTAATTGAGATTAGATATTTAAATTTTCATTCTTACTAATTTTAAGATGATCAATTCAATTTCACGGATATTTTTTATTGAATATTAAAATAAATTTTAAAAATATATGTAAATTTTTTTTATTTTTTATTGATTATCAACCCGACGACCCTCCAACTGGTCTTGTCTAAATAGAGGTAAATCATGAACACCAACAGCGCATACATACTCTGCTTATATTCGATTTGAAGGTGTGTCCCGCTTGTAGTTATTACTTATTAATCGGGTACAGAAATTGTGCATATGACTAAATTGTTTTCGTATAAATTATTTCCTTTTCTATACTTCAAAGAAAATTATGAGATGGATTAAATTTTAATTGCTCTACTACTTTGGCACTAATTAAAATGTATAGTTAAATTTATGAAACAAAGTGTGTTCATAAAAAAAAAAAAAACTTTGTCACACTTATTTTGTTATTTTTTGCAAAACATTTTATAAGAAATAGAAATTAGTTATTAAAACATCATAATTTCATATAAATTCCAATTTATTGTCAAATATAAATACTAAAGTCATGCGAACTCGCTTTTATATCGGTCAAACTAATGATTAATTGGTATTTGACATAAAAAAGATAAGAATGCAATTAATGTTGTTTGACCTTATCCACTAGTATTATTGTGGAAAAGTTAAGAAACTTTATTAAACTAGCATAATCTCTCTATTTTATTTTAAATTTAACATGATATTTAAAATAAGATGAGCTACTGTGCAGTGCATAGGTAATGAAGCCTGTGGGATATGAATAATGATCATGTTTAGTGAAGGGACTGCATGAACGATTGCATCACATGGAACACAGTTGGGGACATAATAGTAGAGGTCACTCTTTCAATGCTAAGTGATAATACAAAATCTTAGAAACAGATGAGAACAAAATAAGATATGTGAAATTTCATTTAATCATTTTTAGTTAATGTCAAATGTATTATCATATAAATTATCAAATAAGCTAAAAGAGTTGATGACAAAACTATCAATGGCAGCAATAAAATCTTACATTTTTAGTTGATAATGATGATGCATTTGACTAATTCTTCCACCTGATAACTTGAATCTTTTGAACCAAATAACAAAAAACACTGTCAAAATTCACACTTCTGAAGTCAAAACTTTTGAAAATAACAGTACAGGTTTCGATAAATAAAGAAGCCAAACCATGTGGAAGCTGGAAACTCATACGACAAAGTTATGTCAAAGTTGCACCGACAATTATATCGCCTTAGTCTAATAAACTGCAAGTGTCCGCAAGGCAAATGAATTGTTCATCAATCCAAGCATGTTGTTCCTCAGTTGCTCATTCGTCTTCGGTGTGTATTACTGAATGGGTTGGGTATCTCCACATTACATCCCCCCATGTGCTTTCGCCGTCGGTTACCTCTTTCACGACTGAAGCCACCTCATCAATGCTGATACGTATCTGCTGCTTACTATCCCTCTCACGGATAGTTACACTTGTCGTCGAATCAACAGTAATGGCAAGTGGTACTCCAATCTCATCTGTCCTAGCATACCTCTTCCCGATTGAGGTACCTGCAAAGTTCCAAGAGAAAGACAAATTGTACATCAATATTTTGTGTAAAGTTAGCAAATTGATTAAGCTTATATAAGAACGCATGCTTAATCATAATGTAGGTCAGGATTAGAGTAGAGTTTGTTGATTGTTCAATCTACTACTTTCAAAGTACCTGTTATGTCTATGATATGTGAAATCCCGACCGCCGTAAGAGACTTGGCAATGATTTTGGCAACATCATCGAACTTTTGTGATTTGATCAAAGGGAAGACAGTGCATTTGATAGGAGCAACAAGAGGAGGGAAACGGAACACATTCAACTGCTCATCTTCCGCTTTGCTTGGCCTTGTGTAAAAAGAATGCTCAAAAAGACAGTAAATTATCCGTCCAATTCCGAAAGATGGCTCAATAACAGAAGGCGTGAAGACCCTTTGGTGTTCTTTCTTCTTTTCCATGCTGATAGACACCATCTTCTTTGTAATGGAAACAGTTTTCCCAATGGTGCATATATGGAAATCCATTTCACCTTCAGATTCCAAAGTGGCTTTCATTTCCAGTGCTTCCTTTTCACTCATGGCCTGTCCATGGAGCAATTTGGCACTATCAGAAATTAAATTGATATAAATGTTAAATGCGGCATCACAATTGTCATAAGCAAACAAACTTTATTCTTTACCTCCAATGCTTCAACCACCATCTTTTGGTTGCCCTTGAATGCGAGACCAAGTTCTTTCTTTGATGGTACAATAACAAGTTTCTGAACCACAAGCAAGGAGAATCAGAAATACTCAATCTTGAAAGAGAGGGAGAAATAGCATCTACGAGTCTAGACCAAAGAATAGCTCGTCGATCTACATGTGAGTTTTCGAAATATCCATGTAAAAATAATAAATTTCCAAATCAGAAAAGAAAGGAAGAACAGCTTACCTCAACCTCTCTAGGTTCTGGGAATTTCTCATGAGCAACCAGAGGAACACCACTTTTCTCCTGTCAACAATTTACAATAACATAGGTACCCATAAAATAGAGTTTTGTAAATCTTCCCATATAAATGTGAGAAATATGGACTGGAAGCTTAGTATCCATGTAGAAGGTGCTAATTAAAAACAAAATCGATAAACAGTATTCATAATCAGGCTAAAAAAGTACACTTAGATCTAGATGTGACTGAGCATTTGCATGCTTGCCAAAATATTCTCCCATGGTGTGTGGATGGATATGTGCTTAAAGCTTAATTGTCATAAAATTGTTGAAAAAAAAAGAACATTCATCTTCAACCATAATCAATCTTACAAAATTTGCTAATACAACCAGACATGAAATGCCATAAATATATATTATCAACGTAAAATGAACCAACAAGCCTATATTTTCATTTCTTAAGCAACTAGCATAAGAAAGGAGAATGCAAGAGGTGTGAGTCACTTAAGAAAAATAAGGTATGTACCATGATGATTATTTTTTAATCTGTATCCTCCTCAGGAGAAAGTAAAAACAAAATCTAATGGCAATAGCATCATAATTATTCCTCGCTACATGTTAGAACTTGCTGCAGCAATCATGAGGATTCAGACTTACTGAGTGAGCCCGTAAATCATAAGCAGATCTATCAGCAATCCCCACGCATTCAATCCAACCATAGGAACACTCTATCTCTGCATCCCAACAGTCAGCAGCATAGTGAGCCATCTCATTTGGCAGGTGTTGCCTGAAGCGTAATTGTTCTTTATCAATCCCAAGCAGTGTTAAAAAGAGGTATACCCTCCCTATGAAGTAACCAAGTGTTTCATTGTTGACAATTCCCTGGAGATAGAATCTTGGAATTTCAAAACTAGAACATATACTCTGAAAATAGGGCAGTGGCAGCACGAGTAGAGACAAACCTTTGAAACTGCCTCACCAAGAACCATAGGCTGTGCTGATTTACCTGCTAGCTGCTCCTCCCTAGGGAACATAAAAAATTCCAACTCGGCAACATCACCAAACTTGGGGTGAGACTTGTCATTAGGATCTACAAAATGCTCAATCTCTGCTAGAGTGAATTCACGAACCCTTAGAAGACCTTGGCGAGGGGAAATCTGGTCAGCACAGATAACCAAATACTGTGAGATTAACCAAGAAAGAAATATGGAGGAATCTAAATCCTCATGCAGCAAAGATAAGAATAGCTAACTTATTTCCAAAAAACCTTGTGGGGATATCAACTATCCACAAAAGAAAAACAACACAAATACTGAATGGAAAAGAATGACAGAATTAGTACATAGTAAAGCAAGTAGAAGTTAACCCTATTATTAAAGTCGCCAGTAAGTAGCTTGACATCCCAATAATTACAATAGTTAAACAGCGGTAAATACTCAGCTGAGCATTTGGTGTGAGTGTCAGATAATTTACCAAATACACTAGAACAATGAACAGAGACAGAGAAGATTTAACTTAGTTTACTTTTGAACAATTTATTCAATATGCTCCAGTTCACCTTTATGCCAAAACCCATAGTCAAAAGTAACCGCAATCATATATATGCACAATGAGCTAAAGCCACACCTCATTTCTGAATGCCTGACCAATCTGAGCTGCTGCAAAAGGAAGCTTATTCCCATTATAATAGTACAAGTCTTTAAAGTTCACAAAGATTCCTTGTGCCGTCTCTGGCCGCATATACCTAAAACCAACACACAGAGATTACTTCTGATACATATCAAACGTGATGATGATCTAAGATAAGTTCAAAGCTAACCCTGGGCTCAGGCCAGATGGCCCAATGGAGGTTTGGAACATAAGATTGAATGGATAAGGATCAGAGAGAAGATTCTTCGTATCAGGAGCTGTGATCCCATACTCCTTCAGCTTTGCTCCCAATTCCTCAGAAGAAAGGTCATCCAACACTGCTAGGATATGCTTGAGCTCTGCTACCTTCTCAGAGGACAACGTAAGGTCCTTCTCAAGCTTCTCCTTGCAAAAATCCTTGAGTAAGTGGTCAGCCCGGTAGCACATCCCTGTCTTCTCATCTTTCACCATCAGGTCTGTAAACTTTTCCACATGTCCAGATGCTTTGAGGACAATCTCAGGTGTGACACATGGGCAATCAACCTCCAGCATGTTCTCCTCCAGAACAAAATGCTAAGATGAAAGGCAGTAAAACTGAGCCAGCTATATACAAGAAATTCAATGCCCAAGAAACAGTTGAAAGCAGCAAACTTAGAATCACTATAGCTACATACTAAAACATGCTAAAAATCGCGAGACTACCATAGATCGGGTCCAAAAACGTGAATTTGACATAACAAAAATCCCTTTTTGTTGACTCCACAGTCTATACAGGGAAATTTAGATGGCTATGAGCTAATAGACATTATTGTGTACTATAAAACTACTTTCCACAGATCAACCAAATTGGGATCTGGTGGTAGCAAGATCGAGGATTCAACTTCATTACCTGGCGCCAGAAGGCGAGCACATTGGACTTGACGGCGCATCCGGGAGGCCCGTAGTCGTAGAGCCCAGCCACACCGCGGTAGATCTTGAAGGATGGAATGTAGAAGAGCCTCCGCTCGAGGGTATTGACCACGGCCTGACGGAAAGCTTCCCTGCTTCCAGCAGAGGTCCCATCGGTGTTGCTGGAGATGGCCACTTGAAGGCGGCGAGCAGCGGCTCCCGCCTCCACCTTGAGCGCTTTGAGGGCCTCGACGGCGGCGTCGATCTCGGCCTGATGGGCGTCAGGACTGGACTTGAGAGCGCGGACGGTCTCGGCTTGGGCATCAACTGAGGCTTGCTTCTCCGCCAGAGCTCGCCGGAGGTGCTCCTCGGATGCGGCCATCGACGGCGGAGGAAGAGAGAGAGAAAGGGTTTTGGAACGACGTGGAGATGCGGAAATGGAAGCAAAAATAATTAGTGCTCAAGACAAGGCAAGGCCCACAGTTTTGCCTTACCGTTTAGAAATAGTAAAGTCATCAACATTCAAGGCAAGGCCCAATGGGCCACATGTCAAACTGCAAGTCAACATGGTCTCATTTGGGCCCAATTTGAACTATTAACACACTTTTGAGCCGGCCTTGTTGATAAATCTCGGCCTGTATCAAATTAACTGCTAATCTTTTAAAAGCAAATAATAATTTCCACAATATGAAGAAATTAATGAAGGATTCATGAGAAAACAAATGAAATGATACTGAATTGTCTTTCATCAATCGTATTTTAATAATATTTATCTAATTATTATTATTATTATTTTGATAAATCCATGTATTCCGTTTTTACGATCCGACTCGATATCACAGAAATTTTACACCATCCATGGATAAATATTATAATAATATTTATCCCGTTATTCTATAAATGGTAAAAATTCATTATCTTGATGGCCTCATATGATTATCTCATATTATTAAAAAAAAAAAATTAAAAAAATCATCACATGAAAGGATATTTCTATCAACTTCATCAGAAATCAATTTTACTTATTTTATAAATATATTATATAATAACTGACTCAACTATATCCTGGGACATATTTAAAAATATGATTATAATGTTCTTAGTGTTTGCTTTTGCGGGGACCAACTCCTTT
>JBBUKS010000002.1:201375-225153 GCA_038050645.1 Hedychium gardnerianum | reverse complement strand
CTTGTTGATAAATCTCGGCCTGTATCAAATTAACTGCTAATTTTTTAAAAGCAAATAATAATTTCCATAATATGAAGAACTTAATGAAGGATTCATGAGAAAACAAATGAAATGATACTGAATTGTCGTTCATCAATCGTATTTTAATAATATTTATCTAATTATTATTATTTTTTGATAAATTCATGTATTCTGCTTTTACGATCCGACTAATTTTAAAGATGATCGACTCGATATCACAAAATTTTTACACCACCCATGGATAAATATTTCAATAATATTTATCCCGTTATTCTATAAATGGTAAAAATTCATTATCTTGAAGGTCTCATACGATTGTCTCATATTATTAAAAAATAAATAAAAAATTAAAATAAATCATCTGACTCAACTATATCCTGGGACATATTTAAAAATATGATTATAATGTTCTTAGTGGTTGCTTTTGCAGGGACCAACTCCTTTTGGTGCCAAAATATCTCCCTAGATTTGGGGTGCCAACACATTGTGATTGTGGGAATCAAATCACACTTTTATAAATTTTATAATGTCACAAGATCAAACAATTTTGCTAATAATAAATTTATTTATTTATTTTTTTAACAAGCCAATTACACAAGCATCTAAGAGCTTTTTGATCTTCGAGTCATACAATATTTTAATATTATAAGTATTTTCATGTAAGATAATCTATATTTCCATAGTACAATTATATGGATTCGAATCTTTAATATACACTGAAAGATCTCTATTAAATTAATTGGCTAGTTTTGGTAAATATTTTTAATTAAAATCAGTAAAAACTAACTAACTAAGCGAAGTTATTTCACTAAAGAGCACTTGACTCAATACAATTAAACATTTTTTTTTAAAAAAAATATTATTAAACAAAAATTAAATGAGAGAAAATTAGAATAGATAATTGAAGTGATTTGGTAAGATCCCAATGAATTAATTTAATGAGGTGGGGAAACGTGCACACATGCCGAATCCATTTGCTGATTTAAATAATTTATGAGTTATGAAGGGGGCAATGTGGAAAAGTTGTGCGTCACGGATGACGCATTTCAGAAAAGGCACCATTAAAGAGTGATTAAACAAAGGATTAAGGATGTTTAGTAGAATAATAAAAAAGAGATTAGTCCAATAAGATTAGATGGCCGACAACCCTTGACTGTCAATATAAGAGACCGTCTAATTAAGTATACGTCGCATCTAGGAATTCCTAATCTCTTGGAAGATTAGTCACGAAATTAATTAAGTCTTCTTTTTTTTTATCTTAAGCATTATAAAATAATTAACTTTTGGGTGAAAATTATTTTTTGATGTTTGATACGATCAATAAAAATATTTAATTTAAAATTTCTTTCGATAAATCGATAATCCACATTCAAAAAGTTGCAAAATTTAAGTCTACATAATGTTAGCAAAGTCAACCGTTAGCAATTAAGCGGCGGGAGGGTCAACGTCCCTAATGTGAACCCAAATTGAGAAATATCTCGACGATGTGGGCCATCGTCACGAGAGCATTAAATATTGTCTAGTTTCGTACGAATGAAAGGAACATGAAAAGGAGTTTTAAAAAATATCTAAAACACATTTATTATTATTATTTTAAATTCTCCAATCAAAAAAGGAAAATTTCGGTTGAAGCCTATCGAATTAAATAATAATAATGATTTTAATTTTAAAAGAATTAACTTTACTGATTTAAAAGTCGTCTCGTCCTTCGTTTTTTGGTTTTAAGGTATTTTATGTGTGGGTCCCAGATGACATTCTTTTAACTGCTGTCCCTTTACGTGTCTGAGGATGCCGACGTGGAGAGAGAGGGAGCGAAGGGATTCTCTGTTTGCTGTTCGGAGACGGACAGCTTTATCGTCCAGCTACTTTCTGAATCCGATAGGCATCTTCCGCTACCTCGTGTTCCGCACGTGCCGGGGTCGTGGTTCTTCGCGGTCATAAAAAGTGGAATTCCGGCTGCTTCTTTGAGACGGAAATGGAGGAGATGAACGACGAGGCGGGGCGGCGGACGGCGTGCGAGTACTGCGGGGAAGCAGAGGCGATGCTCTTCTGCCGCGCGGACTCCGCTCGGCTCTGCGTAGCGTGCGACCGCCACGTGCACGCGGCGAACGCGCTGTCGCAAAAGCACGTCCGCTCCCCGATCTGCGATAACTGCGCGGCGATGCCCGCCGCCGCCCGGTATGCCGCCGACGCCCTCGCTCTCTGCGCCGAATGCGAATGTGACTCCTACGGGAGCGGCGAAGGAAGCCATCGCCACCCGCGGGTTTCTATCGAGGGATTCTCCGGCTGCCCCACTGCCCTGGAGCTGGCCGGTTACTGGGGCTTGGATCTCGCCGCCAAGAAGTCGGATTCTTCTTCTTCCCTTCCTATAAACCCCATCCCGGACCAGTCGCTCTTCATTTGGTCGCCTCTGGATCCAGTCCTGGGAGCGTATCCGGTATTCAGCGATCTCTACGTGCCCTATGCCGCCAATATGCAGGGGATAGCCAAGCGGCAGAAGAACGCCCAGAGCAAGAAGCAGCTCTTCCAACAGCTTTTGGAGCTTTCCGGGACGGACCTGGTGGACTCGGCACCGGATGATCTCTACCCCAGCACACCGCTTCGAACTGCCGGAAGTATCCAGGAGAATCTCCATGAGCCACAGCCAATGCAGCACACCTCCCTGCTCATGCTGGATCCCACGGGGCCTAAAGGGAGCGATCGGTTTGTCGAGCAGGAATCTCTGCTGTGGGACTGTAGCCCGCCGGATCATCCCGTTCAGGTTTTGACTCTACAAATGTTTAAAACTATTAATTTTTTGAGATTCTTGGACTTTTTTTTTTTTTGACCTTTTCCCCTCTAAATAAGAGTTATTGATTTAGATTATACAAACAACGGTTTTATCTATAAAAAAAATCATTTGCAATTCTGAGAGAGGTTTCGGAAAAAGAATGGAAAGACGGGAATATCGCACCAAAGTTGCTTAACCATTGCGATTCAGGTGTTTGGGTTCGCAAAAAGTTCTTAAGCCGATGAAACATATTTTACTGTTTTAGACCCAAATAGGTATTTATTATTTTACAGGCAAGAAAAATTCTAATTAGCCTCAATTTGTCACTCTGATCTGATCATTGAAGACCAACTTTGACAGTGTGCTTTTGATTCAGTTTTAATCTGAAGACAGTACTTCCTACTTACTTTGAAGATCTTCTCTTTTAAAGATATCTCAATTATATTTCTTATAATCAAATCTAGCATTGTTTGCAGGATTCATACTTTTTTTTTTCTCAAACCATATAAATCTATGCGCCATTTGCGAATTATTCAATCAGTTTGCTTCATTTCTTCTTTCTTCGTCATGCCCAATAGTATGTAATGTTTTAAATTGTTCATGGTTGTTCCAGTTCCTCTTACAAATTTATGTTCTAAATTTTAGATATGGGATTTCAATCTTGGAAGATTAAGAGACCAGAAGGAATCTGGTGCACTTGAAATTGCATACGGGACCATCAATGAGGGTTTCATGATCAAGAGTTACAGTGATCTTATCAAGGAAAACTCAATCGCAGATATGAAAATGTTGAATGAAATTGGCGATGCCTGTTGCCCTTCCTCAAATGATGACAGATTCTCATCAAATGCCCACCACATACAGTGTCATAAAGTGAGCAAATTTTATTGTTTATTTCTAGAATTTTCTTACACTATCCAAATCCCATAAAATATTGTCTTGATCACCTATTTTCATTTCCAGTCTTTGTTTTCTTGCCTTTGTATTTTCTTATTCCAGCAGAACACCAGTGCTGCAGCAGCCAAATGGAAGCACAATTCGAACTTCTCGGAAGTAAAAGGATCAACAGACTCCATGTCGACCTTAATTCAGTCTTTTGTTGATTCATCGCATGATCATAGCCGCGCGAGACAAATATCTTTCGGAGAAACCTTGGTCAGAAACGATATGGTTAAAGAAACAAACAAGTTGGACAGCCAACTGCTGGCTAAAAACAGGGGCAATGCCATGATACGCTACAGAGAAAAGAGAAAAAATCGCAGGTATGAATCTAAAAACTAAAATTCTCTCGTCGTTATACAATTTGTTGATCCATCTTCCACTAGGCTCTCTTCATAAATATGTTTTGGCTTTGACATGCCTAACTTGGATTATGCACAGATTCGATAAACAGATTCGTTATGTGTCGAGGAAGGCAAGGGCTGACAGCAGGGAGCGAGTAAAAGGTCGTTTTGTCAAGTCCACTGAATAGATGTTGGAAATGGAAATTAATATTGTTGTTGTTGCTAATCAAAAAATTTCTTTGACAAAGCTCCAATTGCGGAGGTATTTTTTCCCCCTCTATTTTGACGCAGTAACTGTGCTTGCTTGGTTGCTGAGTGGTTGTGCTGTATCTTGTGGCTTGATTACTACAATGAGTTTGTAGATAGTAGGAACAAACTACTCAATCGGTTTCTGATGAAAATGTTATTTATCATGGTTTCTTCTTGCTTCAAGTCTCTCCCTTCAGTTATATGTATAACAGTTAGCAGATGTGCTTCACCTGGAGTATAACTTGCATCTTACTAAAACTCCTAATCTCTGTAACTAGATTTCTCTCGTGAGTTTTCCTTCTCTTTCATATTTTGTAACTAACTCGACTGCAATTTGAAATTTAAAATAAATACCTCTGTTCTGGTCTGAGACCTGGATGGATGAATTATTGGTGAGTTGGAGGCGGTGTTGATTAAGTCGTCGGGACCACCATTGGGAGAAAGGATTGCCGAAGAGCTGGTCGAAACTTGAGAGAGAAAAGAGCGAGAGAAAGAGTTAGAATGGAGGTTAGGGAGTGTCCTTGCTTAATCGCTCCGACGCTCAAGTAAATCTTCGGTGATAGGAAAATAGATAGAAAATGAACAGTGAAATGCGTATCAAAAGTGTGGAAAATGGAAAGTGTGCCTTCGTCCGCAAGCGCGGATGTCTATTTATACTATCGCCGAATATTTCTCTCATCCGTATTAATTGTGTATTAATTGATGATGTGATGCGTATCATATCGCAGTAAAGGAATGTCGCATCGTATCTACGAATGTCATGTGGGGTCAAGATACGAAGCATGCTGCCCCATGTGCTCTTACAACCCCATGTGATGTGTCAGCATAGGCGCCGCAATGGGCACTGGGCGCTGGGCAGGCTGTGAGATAATTGGGCCAGAGGTTTTGGGCATGTTAAATGGAAGAGCGTTAAGTTAGTAAGGCTGGGCGAAGATAGGCAAGGTGCGCCCGATAGGTGATGGGCAAAGTGCACCCGATCGATGATGTGCAAAGCGCGCCCGATCGAGAATGAGCGAAGTGAGCCTGATCGGGCGATTGATCGAGGTATGGGCAAGGTGTGCTCGATTGATGATGGGTGAAGCGCGCCCGATCGATGAGACCGATTGGGGTTTAGAGAGAGTTATCCGAACGGATCTGCTCGATGTTGACTCATCTTTAACTTTGCCCTCCATCTAAACAAGATGTGTGACCTTTGGGGTACACGTGGAGGCCTCCGATACTTCTCGTATCACAAGTCTCCCTCTCGAGTCCAATCGAAGAAGGTGTAAGCCCGATTGACTAGATTATTATGTTGGAGAGTTTCCATATCGACATTGCCCCATGTCAAGGTTACGAATCTTTGACGTGATTCGAGTTGTTGTTTTGCATTTAATATGCGGTCATGCCTATTTAATGCGTCGTGGTGCAATTCACTTCGATTTTCAAGTTGGACGTGTTTGTGATCATACTTTTTTGAGGTCATGTCTTTCAAAGTGATTTGATTGACTGAAGGGATCGAGGCATCATCCAGATCTTCATGATTACTCAAATTGCGTTGATCCGCGCGCTTTATCTATCGGTTGAGGGGCAATCCCGCCTTTTTGGCTCTTCGATCTGACTGTTGTGCTCGAGTGGGCGAAAGTATATTAGGTCGGAGGGGAGAAGCGTCGCGTCCATCATCTTCACTTGCGCCGCTCCTCTTCTTTTCACTCTTCGACCGTTGCTCCGTGTCTCTGACGATCTTTGAGAGAGAGAGTTAGGATGGAGGCGGGGGGTGCCCTTGCTCAGCCACTTCGACGCTCAAGTAAGTTTTCGACGATGGGAAAATATGGAGAAGATGAACAATGGAATGTGTATCAGAAGTGTGGAAAATGGAAAGCGTACTTCCGTCCACAGGCGCAGATGTCTATTTATATTGACGTCGCATACCTCTCTCCTCCGTATTAATTGTGTATTAATTGATGATGTGATGTGTATCATACCGCAATAAAAGAATGTCCTATCATATCTACGAATGCCATATGAGGTCAAGATATGGAGCATGCTTCCCCACGTGCTCTGATAACCCTATGTGCTGTGTCAGCGCAGGCGCCGCAATAAGTACTGAGCTAGGCCATGAGATAACTTAACTAGACTGTGAGATAATTGGGTTAGAGATTTTGGGCATGTTAAATAGAAGAGCGTTGAGTTGGTAAGGATGAGCGAAGATGGGTAAGGCGCGCCCGATCGGTGATGGGCGAAGCGTGCTCGATTGGGAATGAGCGATGTGCGCCTGATCAGGTGTGGGCAAAGTGAGCCCGATTGGGCGATTGGTCGGGGTATGGGCAAGGTGTGCTCGATTGGTGATGGGCGAAGCACACCCAATCAGTGAGATGGATTAGGGCATAGAGAGAGTTATCCGAACGGATCTACTTAGTGTTGATTCATCTTTGACTTTGACCTCCAACTTTGACTCATCTTTGACTTTGACTTGACCTTTGTGGTCAAGTTTTTTGTTTTTGAAACCTTCAGCTCGGTTCGAAATATCGAACCCAAGTTTTTGACAAGTGGCGGGCCATTGCTAATAAAAATAATATTTTTTTATGTGATTTAGCCTTGCCTTTTCTGTCTCTTTTTTCTGTTATGTTTTTTCCTATCATTATTTTTTCCTGCCGTTGCAAAATGACTAACTTTGGATGCCTTATATATATATCTTCTCTTTTAAGTTTTTCACATTCATCCTACACCAAATCAAGTCATTTTATACTTATTAGTATCTTATTTTTTCTAATATATTGTTTCATCCATTATTCTTCCGAAATGGATCCAAATTATAGTGGATCTTTTAAAAATTTTTTTAATTCTGAAAATACAACTTCGCAAAGTTCACACAATCATCTTGATATTCAATATTCACAATTTTTCACTTCCACGCACTACCCCAAAATTTTTCCATACATTCCACAATTTTCTCCAAATTTTCAAAGTTCTTAAAACTTGTCGGCTCCTTCGAGTAATGCCCCTCAACATCCATTTTATATGTACCCTCCCGAATATTGGCCGTCCATGGCAAGTCAATTCGTAATGTCACCCCCTTCTTATGAAATTTCTTCTCCACAACCATCATTCATGCTCTCGGACGAATCAAAGAGGGTTAGCATAGACATATCCGGGACCAACAAAGAATCAGTAACACCATCTGAGGTTCCAGAGTTGAGCAATAAAGTGAGTTTAGGTGTGCGTGACACCAAACTCGCCAAGTGGTTAATGGACGAAGAGATACACCTTACAAAGGCTTGAATCAATATTAGCACCGATCCAATCATCTGTAATGATCAAAAGGAATAAACTTTCTGGAAATAAATCACGGATTACTATAACAAGTATCGACCTGATAGATTTGTGAAGCGACCGATGGTGAATGAATTTACAGTCATTTACAACAACTTTTATACATATCGTGAAAACGGGTAGAGCGATGAGGATGTGCTCATCAGAGCACATAAAATATGACAGGAAAATCATTGCAATAAGTCCTTCAACTATGAACATGTTTGGTGAGTTCTCAGAGATTATGAGAAATATTCTCCACAAACAATTAGTCTTCGTGTTAACAAACAATCCAATACCTCCGAATCAAGGGGGCACACTATTGGATCGAAGGTGTCGAGAGAGAGGGGGCGGGGATGAATCTCGTTCGATTAAAATCTTTTCTTTTAACATAAATGTAAAACAAAGTTAGCAGCAGAAAATAAAAACAAGAACACGATTTCTTTTTACTTGGTTCGTAGTCTCGTGACTACTACTCCAAGGCCTAGCGATTCTTGACCGTTTTCGTTGAGCAATCACCTTTTCGTAGACCTATGGAGACACCACCTTTTCGTAGAACTAGTAGGATACATACAATTCCTGAGAGATATAAATTTCTCATAAGTGAATTGAATGACGTATTGCTCAATGAGGATGAGGAACTTACTAGTTATAAAGAAGTTCTGAAAAATTCAGAAAGGCGTTACACCTATTGGATGCAAATGAGTTTTCAAGAAGAAAATTGACATGGATTGTAACGTGATTACCTACAAAGCAAGATTAGTGGCGAAAGACTATCGTCAAAAGCAAGGAGTTGATTATGACAAAACCTTCTCATCAGTAGCTATGCTTAAATCCATTCGGATACTCCTAGCCATAGCGACTCATTATGATTATGAGATATGACAAATGGATGTGAAAATGACTTTTCTTAACGAAAATTTGTTTGAAAAAGTATATATGATACAACTCGAGCGTTTCACATTTGTTGATAAAAATAAAGTATGTAAGCTTCAGTGATCCATTTATGGATTGAAACAAGCATCTAGAAGTTGGAATATCCATTTTGATGAGGCAATCAAAGAGTTCGATTTCTCACAAAATCCTGACGAACCTTGTATGTACAAGAAGGTTAGTGGGAGTGCCGTCGTATTCTTAGTACTCTGTGTTGATGACATATTCTTATAGGAAATGATGTGCCTGTTCTACAGTCAGTCAAGAATTGGTTGTCTAAAACATTCTCCATGAAAGGCATGGGAGAAGTAATTTATATCTTTGCGATCAAGATCTATAGAGATAGATCAGAAAGGTTGCTTAGTTATTCACAGTCTATATACATCGATAAAGTGCTAAAACGATTTAACGTGGATGAATCCAATAAAGGTTTTATACCCATGAGACATGAGATTCATCTTTCAAAGTCTATGTGCCCACACACAGAAGACGAGAAGATTTGCATGAGTAAAATTCCCTATGAGTCAGGATAGGATCTATCATGTATGCTATGTTATGTACAAAACTTGATGTATCGTACGCTATGAGTGTTACGAGCAGATACCAGTCAGATCTAAGAATGGATCATTGGACGACTGTCAAGACAATTCTTAAGTACTTGAGAAGAACTAAGGATGTGTTCCTGGTATATGGAGATGGTGATATGGTTACACGCAGGTATACGGATGCCAACTTCCAGACGGACAAAGATAACTCCAAGTCCTAATCTGGATACATATTTACATTAAATGGAGGCTCAGTTAGTTGGAAGAGTTCCAAACAAGATATCGTTGTAGATTCTATCACTGAGGCAGAATACATTGCAGCTTCGGAAGCAGCAAAGAAAGCAATTTGGATCAAGAAGTTCATCTCTGAACTTGAAGTGGGTCCGACCATTATTGAAGTGTTACTAGTTTACTGCGACAACACTGAAGCCATTGCTCAGGCAAAGGAACTAAGGTCTCACCAACGATTTAAACATGTGCTTCGCCGCTATCACTTGATCAGAGATATCATTAGTAGGAAAGAAATACAAATTAAAAAGATTTTCACGGAAGGAAACCTAACGGATCCTTTGACAAAGACTCTATATCAAAGTAAGCTTGAAAGTCACGTTTAGATAATACCATAGCGATTGACATTAGGCAAAGTGAGAGTATGTTATATCTAAGAGGTGTTTTAAGACAATCGTCTTTTGATTTGTACATATTTATTGGATAAATAGAGTTTCACTAATTGAGTATACATTCTCTATGTGTTTGATTGAATCTTAAACTCATTTATTGAAAGTTTGCAATATAATTCATAGCATGAGAGGACTTGTAATTAGATCACAACTAGTGAGCATATCTGCATGTGCAATTATGAATATATTAAAATATTTCTTAGTCGATGAATTGGTGAGTTTGAACATCATTGATTCTGTGAGACTAGCATGAGTTATACTTCTTGGCTTGTCCAAACAGCCGCTACTCACTGGCTGGAGACATTGGGATGCCGAGAGTTAAACATGGATGCTAGTTAATGGTAATTAGTTCATTGGAGTGACCTGCCATGAGACTTCATATGGTTCTCTACATATATAGATATGTTAGTGAAAATCTCATTGCAGCTTAAGTGCGAGTTTCCTTCGACTTAAGGTATTCAAGTCATCTTGGTCATGGAGACTTGTACTTTGACATATTAAGCAAACATCTCCGAGGAGGTGAGGACCCAGGATGATTGAGTATAAGTTGAAGTGCCCGAAAATGATTTGATAGCCAACAAAGGATTCACCACTCCATACAAGGAGATGTATACCCTATGGTCATTTGTCAGGATTATTACTCGAAGTCTTTGGTCAAAGCATCACATGTCAAGAGTACAAGACTCTTGGACACATGTTTGAGTAATTTGAATCCGCAGGACAAGGAAGTATAGCTTGGGCTAGGTGTGATGTAGTCAACCTAGTGAAGACTCACACATAGACTATGCTCTGAACCAAGTGGGTATAAGACAAGTGAAAGGAACAAGGAATGACTTATTGTAGTTGTTGAAAAGTTCAGAAGTAGTTCTGGAATCAAGCTGTGATTTTTCAATCAATTGGGAATCATGATGTACTACTAGGTGACACTCATGATCGTTCCATAATTAATGGTTAATTATGGACGACCAACATAACTGAGAACTTATAAGGTCACACGCACTATGAGATTATCTAAAAGATTTAAAATGAGTTTGAGAATTGGATTCTCAGATCGAAAGAGATAAAGTTTGGTTGGACCAAACGAGCGACAAATATGAAAAGTTATTTGTCGGAATGTAAGCGCGGTTGGGCCATGTCTTTTGAAGATGTGATGGATACTTTTTGGTTTAATAATAAACCAAAATGGTTTGGTTTGATTATTGGACCAAGTAGTTTAGTTTTAAACCAAACCAAGAGCTTAATGAGTTAAGTTTTTTGTTAAGGTTTAATGGGTTGGGTTTGGGATTAGAAGATGACGTGTTTACCAAGTCATTGAGAAAAGATTATAAATACTCTCCCATAAGGAGAAAATTAATCTAATGAGAATTTAATAACTTAATTTGATTAGGAAATCTTTTCTCTTCTCTTCTTTTTCTCCCTCTCCTCTCACTGCCACCGACTATTCGATGCCGACACCAATTCGTCACTGCCACCGATTTGTCGCCACCACTGACTGTTCGGCGCCGACATTGATTCGTCGCCGACACTGACTGTTTGGCGCTGATACTGATTTGTCACCGCCACCTTGTTTGGTGCTGTCGGGTTACGCTTTGAGTCGTCAGATACCAAGTCGAGCAAGATCTTTCTCTCGGATCATTTTGTCTCCCCACTTCGACTAGTACCAGAGTAGAGATACAGCTTGGACTTAGAGAAGTCATCTTGAAGATACTCGGCATGGATACGAAGAGAGGCAAGGTTGGATAACGTCGCTCGGTTGATTTCGGAAGAGGCTTGCCTCGCGAAATTAGAAAACGCTCTTTACAAAGTTCGAATATGAACTCGCAGGTATACCTAGATTAATGATTAATTCAGTTTTTCGTAAAATTTTAATTACGCGGTTATGTCCGCACGTGTTGTATCTTGCATGCGTGGATGTGTGTGTTGTAATAATTAGGAATTATTATATTTTTATTTTCGCTCTGAACGTTTTATGAAACTTCTAAAGCACGCATCCACATCGGACTCCCCAACAGAGCGGTTGCTTGGACAAACCAAGGAGTATAACCTGTGCTAGTCTCACATAATTGAAGATGTCCAAACTCATCAATACATCGACTAAGAAATGTTTCAATACATTCATAATTATACATGTAGAGATGCTCACTAGTTGTGATCCAATCACAAGTTTTATAATTCTATGAATTGTATTATGGACTTTCAATAAATGATTTTAAGATCCAATCATGCACTCAAATAGTGAATCATCTATTTATCCAATAAATAGTACATACTATAAGGCGATTTTCATAGGACACCTCTCAAATATAACATGAGTTGTCTTCTCTTACTGTGTGGCGACGAATTGGAATAGATCTATTTAGATCTGTGATGGTCTATTGCTCCTCATGACATACCGATCTACTTTCGTAAGTGACTCTCCATGTCTTGGGTTTCTATGGATCGTAGTATTGGGTTCTCCTTTTGGTTTATCCCTAAATCCTCATGGGATACGAATCTTGTGCTTTTGGCATCAAGACTATGTTCAATTAGTAGATTTGGACCACAAACATACATATTATTGAAATAGAACATTCAAACTCAATAGATTCTAAAAGTAGTGTTTACATATCAAATGGGTTAATTCCTAATCCTAGAATCAAGAGTCTACACTATAAATTCGAAGTTAAAACCAAAGATCATCATAACAAGTTACAATTAAGACAAATTCAGAAATGAGAAGAAAGCTTAGTCTCGATGTGAAGGATTGTCTCCGAATGCTCTCTAATTTGAAATCTGGGTGTTGGGGTGTCAAAAATCCCTTTAATCCACTCTTTGAAGTTTTCATGGGGCCCTTGGACAGCTCCTAATCAAGATCCCCCTTCTTTGGATCAAAATCCCCTTTTATACTTAAGTTTTAACTACCTAACATGAGCCATGCCCATCGACACAGCCTACCCGTGTCGGGCGCTGTGACTACTGGCAAGTGGTGGCAAGGCTGTGCTGGGTGGGCATGACCCTCATGTGACAAGGCCGAGTTCAGGCATGGCTCATGACAGCTGGCACGGGTGGCCCGTGATGAGAGATGGGAAATCCTTGAAATCGGGCACAACCCATGCCAGCTGGCACTGGCTGCCTGTGGTGAGCATTGGGAAGGATCAAAAATCCGACACGACCTCTCCAAATTAGCCATGGCCGTGGGAGCTAGAATTCCCTTAGAAAGTAGTTTTCGAACTCCGTTTTCGCTCCTTTTCGCGCCCTATCAAAGAAAATAAACAAAACCAGCTCTTCGAACTAGAAAATATCAAAATGAAGTATAAATAGATGAAAACATGAGACATATGCATATAAAATGAGATAGGATGTGTGTCAAACTATGATAGAAACCCTATATAAAATTCACACATCAAAACCCTTGAGACTAATCCTTTGCTTGTCCTCAAGCAAACATCAATATCAAGAACACATATGAATGATGAACTTCAATAAGTTCATCTAATCTCATCAAGTAACACTATAATTAAGCAAAGGTATTCGATTAGTTTCACCAAGCCTAGCAAGTAAGTCAAAGTGCATAGTGCATAGTTCACTCCTAGAGTTTTCAAGTTCCGCCCTAAGTCAAGTCGTCACTGCATCATGTTCCCAAGGTTTCTAGCATTAGACACTTACCTGTCACACGCGAGGTTCGTCCCCTCTTCCCAACATAAAGTCTCAAAAGAATACTCGGTATCAAGAGAAACTTAATAGTTATTTCTCTAGTAACCTAACTCGGTCTTAAAGGAGTAACCTATTAGTTTTCACTCACAACAACTATTTTTTTATGATCTCTTATTCTTTTATTCTTCTCTTCTTTTCTCTATTTTTTCGCTAAGTGCTTGCAATGTGAGACACTTGAATAAAGAACCCTTTTCTTCTTTGATATCATATTTTTCCAAACGAGTTGACATGAACCTAGGTTATCCAATAACTAAAATATTGAGAGAGAATCACCTATAGTCACCAAGGTACTAGTCCGACAAGATGAATCATGACTAAGTCGTACTAAATCAATTTTTCAGAAGCAAACCATAAGTGAAGTCAAATGGTTAAACTATCAAGTAGGCAATTGGTGAATTATCATCAACTCAACAATGCTTTCATGATCTTACTACAAGATAGGGAGACCATGAATTACCAAAAGTAAAGGAGTGTATTCACATGGTATCATCAAAATATTGCTTAAAGGACAAGACTATGCATGCGTGCTTCAAGTTGACATCAAAAAGAACAACATAAATAAAACAAAACATGATGCATACTAAACAACTATTAAACTAACAAACTACTACTAAATATCACAAAAAGGAACATCGAACAATACTAACAAAAGAAAACAAAAATAACCCTGAAGGTGAGGTACTCCTCCAATAGAACCGATCAACGTGGAGGACAAGGAGAAAAATGAGGAAGGGGAGGCATGTCAAAATTGTTGGAAGCTCGGGAGCTGTGGTGATGCTGCCATAGATACATGTGCTCGATCTGAGATATTGTACTCTCCTCTGCTCCCCGATGGTCTTCTTCCCTTCCCCATTATCGTCGTTGATCATACATAAATTGCCTCATTTTATCCTAAAATTGCCTTTGATCTTGCCTAAAGATTGTCTCTTCTTGCCTTAGCTTGAAAATACAATTCAACCTCATCATAGTGCATCTCTACCCTCTGAAAATGTCTTGTGAGGCCATCTAGTCCACTACTCCAGTGTCCTCATTGTTGTTCTATATTCTGCCTTATAGAAATATGTTCTGCATGGATATTGTCAAGGCTAGAATAGAAATAAAAAAAATCATACATAGAGGGCCTTGTAGGATGCTCAAGATGAAAAAAAGAAGGTCCAACCAGTTTCATGTTAAAAGTGGGTGGCTCATCCATAAATACCGATGACTCTTCTCTTTCTATAGGTGACCTCTCTTTATTAGGGTGGACTACTGGTGCAATGGGCATTTCAGAGGGAGGCAAATGTGGCTCCCTAGATGGAGGAATCAGTGGGACTCACTATAACCTCCAGTTCTCGGGGTTAGTGATAGTAGTGTATTCGGTATTTGACAATCTAAAGGGTGTACCTTTCTCCAATACAAAAGCAAATGAATTTCCATCACGAATAATCATCTTAGAAGCTAGACACACTCCTATGTCAATACTCGAATTTCCCTCTACGCTTTCCAACTCACTCAAATCATACCTGAGGTTTTCAGCAATGTGGGTAATCAACCCACCAACCATAATTGTCCTAGAAGATACTTTCCCGACCTTGATAAGGTGCCTAACTAAATGGGAGCCAAAATTGATACTCCCTTCATGCATCATACACCAAAGGCACAGGAGTTCACTAAGCCTCATAACCCCTTCACTATCTCCTCTTCCAAAAATAGTGTTTGTCATTACTCTATGGAGATAGCGGAATACAAAATTTTGGAATTGGGAAGCTTTTTCCCTTGAGGGATCATACTCATTCAATCCAGTCAATTCTCACTAAAAAATATTGGTTTTAAAGTCCCTAAACATTCTTCTCTCCCCCCCCCCCTCGGTAGGGAGTCCAAAAAAAAAATTGAGTTGTTTCAAATACCACTCGTATTCATCATTAAATCATAGGAAGGTGATCTTCCCCTCTTTAGTGTTTTCTCCTATCAGAATTTCGGCTTCCAAAAAACTAAGAAATTCTAGGGTCGTCCTAACATAGGTGAGACAATGAATACTCATCAATTTATCCCAACTCACCCTACTAATTAACTAAGAAATATCCTCCTTAATCCCTAGTGCTTCCATAACATGTTCGTCAGGATATCTTGTAGGCGTAATCCCTAGGGCTTCCATAAAATGATACCAAAAGGATTGTCACCTTTGTTGCATGTCTTTTCCTTTCCTTTTCCCTTGGAAGAAGATGCTTCTCCTCTCCTTGTCCTTTTCATCCTTGCTTTAAATGATGAAAATCACTCAAAGGATGGAACTAGGGTTCCAAAATGGAGGTTTTTTCTGAAGGCATGTTCACTGGAGAAGAGAGAATGTGGAGATTTAGAGCAAGATGAGGCTTAAATTCACAATTTAGTGGAGAAAGATGAAGGGTTTTGGGTGTTCTCGGGTGACACGGGCGGCGGCATGGCTAGGGTTAGGCTGGCACGGGAGTCCATTATAAAGAGTTCATCCAACATGGCCCATGTCGACTGACATGGGTGCCCCATGTCGAGCGCTGTGTTGCGCAATTCCCTCACCATGACCCGTGTCGGCCGGCATGGGCACCCTGTGGCGAGCATTGTGGACTTTCAAATTTTCTATAGATTTCGGCCATGGCCCGCACCGACTGGCATGGGCACCCCATGGTGAGCATTGTAGGTTAGAAATTTTCGGCACGACCTGTGTCGGCTGGCACGAGCTACCCGTGGTAGACCTTGAAACTCTTGGTGGTGACTTGTGATTGTCCAATGGCTTGCAAAATAAAATGACGTGATAAAAAACACTCAAAATCAAAGATTAATGAAAGTAAACATAAAAGATCTATACAACGAAAGCTTGGGTTGCCTCCCAAGAAGCGCTTGTTTATGGTCCTTAGCTCGACTCTTTTTCTCAACTAAACTCAGAGTCTTTGCTTTGAGGGGGTTCCTTTCACCTCCTTCAAGTGATCCAAACTGACAAGGCTCCTACCTTTCCTTGGCTCTTGCTAGAATAATATATTTGTCATATTTCAAAGGATCTATATTCCGTTCGGTGTGCAGATGTCTTTCAAGTTAATCTTCCTTACCAAAATTGTTTTCCTCTTCATGAAAATCAGTTGATAGCCTTGAAAGGTCAAACTCTAACTTATTCTTCCCAACCGCAAGCGAGAGTTTATGACTTTTCACATCTATGATAACTCTAGCAGTGGCTAAGAAGGGTCTTCTAAGAATAACAAGGATACGGGGGTCCTCCATCTCTAAAACAACAAAGTCATTTAGCTAACAATGTTACCAATTTTTACAGGGATATCCTCTAGGATTCCCAAAGGATACTGACAAGAATGGTCAGTCAATTGCAAAGTCATTGTTGTGAATTTTAAGTCCCCCAGACCTAGCTTCTTGCACATTGAATATGACATAAGACTCACGCTAGCTCCAAGATCATAGAAAGCTCTATTTATCTTTTTATCCTTGATGAAGCATGAGAAGGAAAAACTTCCTAGATCTTTCAGCTTGGGAGGATGCTCATTCTGAATAATGGCACTACACTCCTCAGTGAGTGTAATGGTCTGACTTTCTATTTTTCTCTTGTGAGAGATGATTTCTTTGACAAATTTTATAAATTGTGGCATTTGGTGCAAATCATCAAGTAACGGCACCTCCACACAAATTTTCTTCATCATCTCCAAAAAATTTCCTAATTCTTCATCTGGCCTTATCTTCGCTAAACGTTGTGGAAATAGAATTGGTGGTTGATAAGTTCACACTGAAGGTTGTAGCAAGATGTCTTCTTTTGGTTCCTTCGATTTGCTCAACTTCTCCTCTACCACTATGGGCATTTTAGGTCTATCAACTCCCTTGACAATGTCATCTTTTACATTCTGCATGCCTTCATTTGAATCTTGCAATATTTTTCCACTTCTCAAGTTTATGGCATTACAATGTTCTACCGGGTTGTCCCAAAAATTTTCCTGAAGTTCTTGCAATTGAGCTCGCCACTTGTGCGACTTGGTTCTCTAACATCTTTGTATGACTTGTAAGGGAATCAACTGAAGTCTTCAATTATTTAATTATGATCTCGTGGTTAGAGTGTTGTTGTTTAAAATTTTTCATTCGTTTCATATTGTCTTGCTATAAATTGCTCCATCATCTTCTCCACGCTAGACTTTTGTGGTTGTTGTTGAGATTCAAAATTTTGACCATAACCCCCTTGGTTCTGATATGACCCTTGATTTGAGTGGTAAGAAAAATTTGGATAATTCCACCATCCAGGATTGTATGTGTTAGAATAAGGGTTGTTTGGTTGTGAATTGAAATTGTTAATTGCATCCACATGTTCCATATGACCACCTTGCATGGTTCTTAAAATTGAGCAATTTTCCCTTGAGTACCCTGAAATTCCACAAATCTTACAAGACACATTAACAACATTTACCAGGCCTACACTCAATGAATCTAACCGCTTACTCATAGCATCCAATCTTGCATCCATAAAATCCAAAAAATTGACCTAATGCATTTTCGGAGTTTGTACAGGAACACTTCTTTCAGTAGCCCATTAATGATGGTTGAATGTCGCACTTTCCATAATATCTTCAACTTCTTCTAGTGTTTCATAATAGCTCCCCCAGCTGCTGTGTTAAGTGAAACCTTAGCGACATACGAAATTTTGTTATAGAATGTATGAATGAACAGCCATCTTTTAATTCCATGGAGTGGGCACTATTGCAAAAGACTCTTGTATTAATCCCATGTCTCAAACAATGACTCACTATCCTTTTGAATGAAATTGGTTATAAGGTGTTGCATATGAGCAGTCTTACTAGGAGGGTAGAACTTGCTCAGAAATTTTAAGTCACATTGATTCCAAGTTGCAATACTCTTAGGAGAAAGTGATAATAGCCAAATCTTAGCTTTGTCCTTTAATGAAAACGAGAATAACATGAGTCTTATAGCTAGAAGCCCCATTTTGCTTTAATGTTGCATAAATTTTCAAAAAAATTTCCAAATGCAAATTTGGGTCTTCCATAGGTTCTCCACCAAATTGGCACTGTTGAACCATACGTATCAAGGATGGCTTAAGCTCAAGTTGTTTTCCTCAATAGTTGGTTTGACAATGCTTGATCTTAATCCCATCAAATTTGGTGTTGTGTAGTCTTCAAGTGATCGGTTGTTGTTGTTTGCTATGACAAGGTTTAGGGGTATCTAATTTTGATCCATTGTTCTTTGCTCAATTAGTTGTCGATGAAAGGTACGATCAATCTTTAAATCAAATGACAATAAATCCCCTGGCCTTGTGGACCTTTGCATGAACTGAATTGATCTACCTGAAAAAGAAAAAGAAATAATGTTAAGAAACGTATAAACAAATACAAATATAAAACTATAAAGAAAAACAATCTACTCCAATCAATTTGCAATTCACTAATATTAACCAAAACCAATCCTGGCAACGATGCCAAAAACTTGATGTGAGATTTTCGCAAGTGTACGAAATGTTTTCAAGTAATAAAAAGATTGAATCCATAGGGATTGGTGGTTAAGTAATAGTATACTAAATAAATACAATTGTCTAGACTAATCAGGGTGTTGAGTTGGTTGAAAATATAGAAAATTGGATGAGAGAAATCAGAGAATAAGGTGAGGAGAGAGAGAGTATTGTGCTAGTTGAGAGAAAGAAGGAAGAAGAGTGATCCGAGAGAATTTGATAGGGAAAACGATCATAGGACTTTGGTTTCAACATAATGATTGTAAACACCTAATATATGTTTGATTTCCTATTCTTCAATGGTTGTTTATGTAGGTAGAGTATCCTATGGTATCCTATGTGAACTTTTGGAATACGCCGGCGTATCTGTTCCAATTAGTTGTCTACATTCAGAGCAACAAAGCTGACGGATTGCTTTCTTAAGGAGATCTCTGTCATATGATCTCACAAGCCCCAAATTGCCTTCTCTTACTGTGTGGCGACGAATTGGAATAGATCCATTAAGATATGTGATAGCCTATTGCTCCTCGTGGCATATCGATCTACTTTCGTAAGTGACTCTCCATGTCTCGGATTTCTACGGGTCGGAGGATTGGTTTCTCCTTTTGGTTCATCCCTAAATCCTCATGAAATATGGATCTTGTGCTTTTGGCATCAAGACTTTGTTCAATTAGTAGATTCGGACTACAAACATATATATCATTGAAATATAACATTCAAACTCAATAGATTCTAGAAGTAGTGTTTACATATCAAATAGGCTAATCTCTAATCCTAGAATCAAGAATCTACTTCATAAATTCTGAGTTACAACAAAAGATCATCGTATAAACAAGTTGAAATCAAGACAAATTCAAAAATGAGAAGAAAGCTTAGTCTCAATGTGAAAGATTGTCTCTGGATGCTCTTCAATCTGAAATCTAGGCGTTGGGGTGTCAAAAATCCCTTGAATCCACTCTCCGAAGTCTTCTTGGGGCCCTTGGATGGCTCCCAATCAAGGTCCCCTTTCTTTGGATCAAAATCCCCTTTTATACTTAAGTTTAAGGTGCTCGACACGGGCCATGCCCGCCGTCACAGCCTGCCCATGTCGAGCGCTATGGCTGCTAGAGGGAGGCGACACGGCCATGCCGGGTGGGCACAACCCTCCTGTGGCAAGCCCGAGTTCAGGCATGGGTGGCCTGTGGTGAGCGCTGGAAAATCCTTGAAATCAAGCATGACCTATGCTGACTAGCATGAGCTGCCCATGGTGAGCAATGGGAAGGCTCAGGAATTCGACATAGCCTCTCTAAATTAGCCATAACCATGGTCGTGGCAGCTAGAATTCCCTTAGAAAGTGGTTTTCAAACTCCGTTTTCGCTCCTTTTCGTGCCCTATCAAAAAAAAAAACAAGAGTAGCTCTCCAAACTAGAAAATATCAAAATGAACATAAATAGATGAAAATATAAGACATATGCATATAAAATGAGATAGGATGTGTGTCAAACTATGATAGAAATCCTATATAAAATGCACATATCACGCACCCAATATTTCATATTGACCAAAAGGCATCCCAAGATTTGAGATTGCCCAAAAGGTGTACCTCTTTCCTATTTTACCCTTCTAATAAAATTGATTTTTTTTTCTTCTCTTTCCTCTCTCCTTTGTATGCAATGCTGACTTTCCTCTCTTCTCTCTCCTTTGCATGCAACACTGACTTTCCTCTCTTCTCTCTCCTTTGCATGCATGCAACAACCACTTCACCTTTTGTTCTCCAACAATCATTGTGGTGCTGATTTCTAAAAACCAGCACGACAATGTTCTAAAATTTTAAAATTATTTTGAGTACTTCTGGGAAGGTTTGAGAATAATAAAGGAGGGCACATTTGGATCCCTGTGCACCAAATCAATCCATATAACTTAGAATGGATCCGATCTGAGTTCTCTAAGTTCATCAATGAGTTTTGATTGAAACTCATTAATTGACCTAGGAGACTTGGATTTTTGAAAACATACCATGGGATGGAAGAGGTGAATAACTAGAAGGTTGGCCTGAAATCTTGGGTCTGAGCTCCTTAAACGAACTTTTGAGTCTGTGTCAATTGACACATAGTCTAAAATTTTCTAAATCTTTTGAGTAGCACTGGGAAATGATAACTAAGGCCATACTTGGATTTTGGGGCACTAAAGAAACCCATAGGATTTGGAATGAGTATGATCTGAGCTCTCTAGGTCTATCAATAATTTTTGACCAAAACCCATTGAAAGACCTAGGAGAATCGAAATTCCAAAAAATTACAATGAGATGGAAGTTCTAAGTGTGGAGAAGGTAGAGATGCTATGAAATCATGGTTCTGAGTCTCTTACAAAATGTTATGGTTGCGTGCCAAGTTGTACAGATATTGGTGCTGGTATTCTAAAACCAGCACCACTATGGTGCTGGTCTTCCGAAACCAGCACCACAATGTTGTGTTCTTCTCAGAAACCTGGTGTTGGTTTATGAAGATCAGTACCATAGTGGTAATTTGTAACAAGCTAAGTTGTGATAATTTGTAAGTGAACAAGGCAATTTATGCTAGGACAATTATAGAAAAAAATTTGAAAAAAAAAACCATTGTGTGCCCAGTTCTTTCTGTAATTTTCTAACCAGTGTGAAGTTCAAGTGAGTTTTTAATTTTTAGTTGTCATTTGGTGTTGTGTTCTTCTCAAGTTTCTAGTGATAAAAAAATCTAGAACTTTGGGAGATCAAATTCTAAAACTAATTCCTGGAATATGGTTGCTAAGTGAGAGATTCTGGATTGATAAAATTGAATTCCTGAATTGCTATTGCTGTAGTTGTCAAGGAATTTATGGATAGTGAACTAATCTTGTTTGTCTCCCCATTCGTATGCAAGAAGTAAGATTCCAACTCGCAACAAGCTGTAAATGAGACCCTGAACTAATTTTGCTTGCTTGATTGATGAATCTGAAGTTGTGAATCCAATTCTTGTTATTCTTGAAAGTGTAAAAATCAAGGAATTCTGATAATGTGAAGCTGAGTTTTCTTTTTGATTTATGAACCATTCTAAGTCCTGTAGGTTCATCTAGTGCAAAGGGGTCCAAAAGTGTCCTACTTTACTATTTCCAGATATTCCCAGAAGTGCTCAAATGATTTTAAAATTTTAGAACACTATGGTGCTGGTTTTAAAGGATCAACACCAATGTGATGCTGATTTTCAGAAACCAACACTAGGTTTCTAAGAAGAACAGAACACTATGGTGCTAGTTTCAAAATACCAGCACCATAGTGGTACTGGTATTCCGATACCAACATCAATGTCCATGCAATTTGACACACAATCATAACTTTTCGTAGGAGACTCAGAACCATAACTTTTCACAGCATCTCTACCTTCTCCACACTGAAAGCTTCCGTCTCATTGTAATTTTTTAGAATTCCGATTCCCCTAGGTCCATCAATGGGTTTTGATCAAAACTCATTGATAGACCTATAGAGCTCCGATTGGACTCATTCCAACTCTTATGGATTTCTAAAGTGCTCTGGAGTCCAAATGTTTCCAGAGATTTCATCTTGAAGTCAATAACAGTAGTGATTAGAAGGTTTTCAAAGTTTATGACTTTAAGGCAACTGACACATATACATAACTTATCATAGGGATGTTAGAACTAGCCATGGACACCATCAATACCTTCACTAAACTATCCTTTTTCATTATATGTCAACTTTTCATAAATCCAAATCTCCTAAATCTATCAATGAATTTTGGTCAAAATTCATTGATGGACCTAGAGAGCTCTGATCAGATTCATTCCAAGTGCTATAGTTTTTTGAAGTGCCCTAGAGTCTATATGTGCCCAGAGATATCAACTTGAAGTCATTAACAACAGTGATTAGAAGATTTTCAAAGTTTATGACTTTAAGACAATTGACACGTACATATAACTTATCGTAGGGATGTCAAACTAGGCATGGACACTATCAATACCTTCACTACACTATCCTCTTTTATTACATGTCAACTTTTTAAAAATTCAAATCTCTTAGGTCCATCAATGGATTTTGGTCAAAACCCATTGATGGATCTAAAGAACTCCGAATAGACCCATTCCAACTCCTGTGGATTTCTGTAGTGCTCTAGAATCTAAATATGTTCATGGTGCTGGTTTCTAGAAAACAGCACCACGGTAGTACTGGTATATTAAGCTATGGTGTTAGTTTTTTTAAAAAATAATAAATAAGAACATATTTAGACTCTAGAACACTATAGAAATCCAACAGGAGTTGTAATGGGTCTAATACTGTAGTGCTAGTTTTTAGAAACCACACCATCGTGGTGTAAGTTTTTAGAAACCAACACCACCGTGGTGCTGATTTTTAGAAATCAGCACCATGGTGATTGTTGGAGCTAAAAGGTGAAGTGGTTATTGCATGCATGCAAAGGAGAGAGAAGAGAGGAAAGTCAGCATTGTATGCAAAAGAGAGAGGAAAGAGAAGGAAAAAATTAATTTTATCAGAAGGGTAAAATAGGAAAGAGGTACGCCTTTTGGTCAATATGAAATATTGGGTGTGTCTTTTGGTAAATCATTATAACATCTTTGAAAGATTAGTGAATTTATATATAAAGCAATATTATTTAAGATATTGTATATATTAAAATCTTAATTAGCATTACAATAACCTTAGTCATCGCTCACTAATATTCATGTAGAATTGTAGATGAACAGTCAAAAAAGGGTCAGTTATCACTTATGGGAGAACTCGATGATAACATCAATGGTGATGCCTTGAATATTAATTAATCTGTCCCCACGGGATGACCTGTTGGCTAGTGCATGAGGTGTTGCCACAATGAGGTCTAGGGGTCAAATCCTGGCTAGT
>JBBUKS010000002.1:145696-201275 GCA_038050645.1 Hedychium gardnerianum | reverse complement strand
GGCAAGGTCCTCATCCTTAGTTCTAGTAAATTCCCATGGCCTCAAACATAATTTTTACCTAACTGGTGATTTTTCCAACGTGATTGAAGATTTATCTAGCATATTTATTTTTAAAATTTCACTAAACTCATGCAATTAGGTAAAAATTCTGTTTGAGAGCGTGGTTATGATCAGGAGAACAAAAGGAACACATAAGAACTGATTTCGTATCATTCCGAGGTCTCTAGGTCCATCAACCAATTTGAGAAAATTTTCATTTTTTAAAAAAATTTATTGTGCGACGAATTCCTCGGATTCGTTGCAGATTGGTGATGAATATGAGGAATTCATCGCAAATATATTTTTTTAAAATTATTTTTTAAAAAAATTTATTTGATAGACCTAGAGACCTCAGAATGATACGAAATTAATTTCTATGTGTTCCTTTAGTTCTCCTGATCATAACCATGACTTCAAACATAATTTTTACCTAATTGATGATTTTTCCAATGCGATGGAAGATTTATCGAGCATATTTATTTAAAAAAATTCACTAAACGAAATAAATGAGGTAAAAATTATGTTTGAAAGCGTGGTTATGATTAGGAGAACAAAAGAAACACATAGGAACTGGTTTCGTATCATTCCGAGGTCTCTAGGTCCATCAATCAATTTTGAAAAATTAATTGACGACGAATCCGAGGAATTCGTCGCAAAATATTATTTTTTTTCCAAAAATGGTTGATGGGCCTAGAGACATCGGAATCACATAAAACCAGTTCTTATGTGTTTCTTTTGTTCTCCTGATCATAACCATGTCCTCAAACATAAACTTCACAAAATTGGTAATTTTTGTTCGGGTATTTTTTTAATACGAATATGTCGTAAAAATATAACTCATGTTCAAAAAAATTACCACTTTTGTCAAAATTATGTTTGAGAGTATGGATATGATTAAAAAAATTATACGAATACATAGGAACTGGTTTCGTTTCATTCCGAACTCTCTAGATCGATCAACGATTTCTAAAAAAAATATTTGACTATTTAAAAATAGGTCAAATCTGCGACAAATTCGTAAAATTCGTCGTAAAATTTCATCTCTAAATAATTATTTTTTTATAATGATGTTCACGATCGAAGATATTTTCAATCAGGAATATTTTCAAAGTGTATGCTTAATTCAAGCGTGAGCTAATCCAAAACTAACTACATATACCTGAGCGGGTCTCCCCGAATATATATCAAAAACTTTTCAAAACTTTGAAGTATTCCATTGATCCAGAGCAGCTTTGGAGGATTCCTATCATCTTTCAGCAAAGGATATCTATTCATCTCTTTTGGTCTGCTTCATGACAAACTACATTCTTTTTTTCTCCCTCTCTCGTAGCCCCAAAAAATGAATGAATATACTTGATTTTAATTATATAAAAATATATTCGTGGGTCATGTTGCTCTCATTCTTCTTATAACCACTCGTTCAAAGTTGATGTCTATATACCGAAAGGAACTTCAAATCAGTGTCAGAGTTTAAACTCATACGAAAGAAGAAAAAAAAAAATCAAATCAATCCAAAGACAAAAACATTCAAACTAATTAAGCTCCCCCAATTTGGTGTGTCTACGACGTGATATTGGATTATCATATCAAGAGTCACCATGTGTAAATTCAAGTGGACGAAATATGAGTTCTTGTCTTTTTTCATACTGGATTATCATACTAGCTAGTAGTCAGGTTTCTGTCTTTCTTAAGCACTAGTCACTATTCGGGCTGGCTAGACTAGTCCCCGTGATTTACCTCCTCCGTGTTGATCCTGGGACGGACTGACGGGGGTGTTGGGGGCGAGCGTTTCGCCTTTTTTGTCATCATGAAGTGGACGAAATATGAGTTCTTGTTCTTTTTCATATCTTAGTTACTGTCCGAATTAACAAATTAATCTTCATAATTTATTTTTTTCGTATTGATCCTGAAATGAGTTGGATGTCTTTTAAAGGAAATATGAGATTATACTATTCATCCTTGAGATTAATCAGTTCACAGGAACTGAATACGTTTGATTAAGCCATGCTTTAAATAGTTAATTATTTATGTTTTTCTAAAGTTGACCAAGGTCAAAGCAAAGCAAACCGGTGAAGGGATAAAAAGATAATAAAGAGAGAAGAGGGAAAGTGAAATGGACAGACAGACAGACGCGATAACTAATTAAACAAGATGAAACTGCACGTGGCATTAATTGTCGGGGGAAAAAAATAATTCAAAATACACCCTTTATATTGATTATCATTAATTTTTACTAATATCAAATAACATCCCACAGATAGTTCAAACTTCGATCCATATGAGATCCCGTGCTTTGTAATTAATATATTATTTTCTTAATAGTACCATGAAAGAAGTACTAATTTTTTTACTTAATGTCCATCACCCAAAACTCAACTCACCTTTAATTCTTGGATTTTTTTTTAATCCTGATTAGTACAATGAAGGGCAGTGCATGCCCTTGATTGTAGGACTCCCTCGAAGGCTACACAATGAGTTGGGAATAAAACCTTTAATTCACTTTGTGTCCTCATTTCTCTTCAAGAAACTTTAGAAAAAGTAGCACGCCACACGGCGCTATATATAGTGCTCGATCATCGCCTAGTTCCTCCACAGTACTGTATTGCTAACTGCAAGCACGTCGCAATATTAATCGTCAGGCATGAGCAGAGCGCGAGACTCGCTGGTGGTGGGGAGGGTGATCGGCGACGTCCTCGAGCCGTTCGTCAAGAGAGTCTCCATCCGAATCAACTACGCCGGGAAGGAGATCACCAACGGCCGCGAGTTCAAGCCATCTGAGGTCGTCAACCAACCTCGCGTCGAGGTCGGTGGCAATGACCTCAGGACCTTCTACACCCTCGTGAGCTTATTTAATTCAATTTTAAATTTTAAATTTTAAATTTTAAATTCTAAATTTTAAACTTATATGCATGCAGCTGATGGTGGACCCCGACGCTCCCAGCCCTAGTAACCCACACCTGAGAGAGTACCTCCACTGGTAATTAAATTAACACTCATCGTCAACTACGTACCTCTGTGTTTCCTCCAATGACTGTCTAGCTCGTTACGTTTACTGCTAATGCAGGCTGGTGGTCGACATCCCTGGCACTACAGACGTGAACTTCGGTGAGTGTATTGAATCGATCGAAAGGCATGATTGAATGCATTAATTAAGATACCGTTGAATATCTGAATTATTAAAAAAAAATAAAAAAAATTAAGATACTGATGAATTTCAAATTTCTTCAGGAAGAGAGGTGTTGTGCTACGAGCCCCCACGGCCCGCAATGGGGATCCACCGCATGGTGTTCGTGCTGTTCCAGCAGCTGGGTCGGGAGACGGTGTATCCACCCGGGTGGCGCCAGAACTTCAACACCAAGGACTTTGCCGAGATTTACAACCTCGGGCAGCCGGTCGCCGCCGTCTACTTCAACTGCCAGAGGGAGTCCGGCTCTGGTGGCCGGAGGATGTACCCCATATAGAACTCTCCCCTCCAACTGTTGCAACTGCCACTGCTATATATGAAGGAAGATGGTGGTAATTAATAACGTAGAACTATGATGCAAATGCAATAAAACTGTATACGTTCATGCTGATAATGTATGACTCATGAGCATCTTAATGTCATTATATTCCTCGTGATAAATAAAAGAGGTATTTGAAGGTAATTTAATTAGGAGAAATTAAGGTAAGGCAATGGATATATATGATGGCCGGCGCCTTCACTTTCCGAGGGCACCTGTCGCACATATGCCTAACAAAGGGATGCCACAAGAAATGAGGAAAAAGGTTTGTTCTTTATAAGAAGGAATCGATATCACAATGGATCTAGGAAAATTAATTAATTAATGAATTAATTAATTATCATTCTGTAAAAGTCAAATTTGTCATTTTGAAGAAAAACTTAAATTAACTATAGAGTAAATTAAATCCCTATATGAAAAGATATATTTTTAATTTTGTCAGAATTCGATGTTTATTTAATTCTATAAATTTATCACTACTGACTCAGCTACCTTCTAGAAATTAATTAATTAATTAAATTAATTAATTACCATCGACCTTGTGGCTGTTGTGGTTTGAAAAGGAAACTGAACGAAATTCCACGTGCAGGTAAATCTACTGAGTTGCAGAGGACTTAGCGTCCGTGAAACTGGCACTCAAAAGTTGTGGTGGGAAATAGCAGATCACAGATTCTCATGTAAATCTAGTGGAGCAATGGAAGTCAAAGCAGTAATCCTTAGATTCTGTGTTGCTATAATTAGATAAATCATAAGTGCAAGATTCTAGACAAATCGTTTGTTGTGTCTTTGATGAGATCATAACTTAGACTATTATTCTTCATTGATTCTTGCTAATTAATAGCTAGCCTCTCCTCCTATCCCATATATGATCACCCCCAACAAGAGAGTGTCTATTCTTTTGAAAATTAATTTTCATAACTGACCTGGCAGAAGCTATTGATTCGAACATGAAAACCTGTTGATTAAGTAAAATACTAGAAAAATAAACATCCCAAAATTCAAAGTTTTTGGAAAAAGACATTGAAATTTGATCGATAAAAAACTAACAACCCAACTAAATACATGTTTAAAAAGTTTCAAATCCTAAATCTATAAAAGATGATAATATCCTCAAACTCTAACTCAGCAAAAGATAAAAAAAAAATTAAAATTCTTTCATACATTCAAAAAGTCTTTAAACTTTATTTTTTAAATTTAAAATTAGATAATTATGAATTCTATCTAATAATCAATTATAGATCTCTGAATGAATTTTAATTTAATATATTATACATTTCATAAATTAATCTAAATTAAAAATTATAATTTCTAAAAACTTACTCTACTATTCCACATCAATTACCAATAAGTTGAACGAGAGTAATTAATAATCAACCATACACCTCCATAAGGTAGCCTTTTCACCCATTCAAAAAAGCTTTAATTGCCCTCGAGAGCAAGATATCAAGATTAGGCCCTATAATGATATATTTGAAGTTTAAAATAATAAAATTTAATGACAATCAGAATGAATCTCTATATGTACTTTTTTGATTTACCCTAATGACTATAATTTTTTTCCGTAAAATCAAATTAATTACTTTTAAAATTAATCGGACTAAATACTTAAATACCCGATGTCAACTAAAAAACAAGAAAACTTTAATTATCTTTCTTTTAGAACAACAATAATAAAGTTTTATTCTACTATATTTTATATAAATTTTAGAGTTGTAAGTTGATTTTTTTTCTAATTTTGATTTATTATCTATAAATTTACATTATACTAACTTGTATTATTTTTTTCAATTTCAATCTTTTTTTTTTGCTCGGAATTTGAATTGATCATCCATAATTACCTATCTAATGATGACGATGCTAATATAACAAATAAATTTGGACATTTTTATTTTTAGTGGACAAATCACCTACGTAATAAATTTTTTAAGTCCATCTAGATATTAAAATAAATAAAAAATATAATTACATCATCTTAAAAATAAAATCAATAAAATAAAATCATTGATTGAGGAAGAGAAATATGACGAGTATAATATATTTTTTAAGAATTTTATTTTATTATTATTTTTTAAAGTAATGTGATTTTAATTTTATATTCTTTATTTATTATAATATTAAGATAGACTTAAAAAATTTATCACATAGACGATTTATTCACCAAAAATAAAAAAGATCCAATTTTTTTTTTCATATCAATATCATCATGGCTAGATAGACAATTACTGATGATCAATTTGAATTTTAGACAAAAAAAAAAGATAAAATTGAAAAAAATACAAGTTAACATCAAGAATGTGAATTTATAAATAATTGAACTAAAATTTTTAAAAAATACAGCTTACAAGACTAAAAATATAATTTCTCCTAAATTTTATCATCTCTTTAATTTTTTTTTAAAGTTTTAAATTATAAAATTATAGATAAGATTTTAAAGACAACACACATTTATTATAATTCAAAATTTAATATTTTTAAAATGTATATAGTAATAATATTAATAAATAAAAAAATATTGTGGGGGGGAAGAATCGTGTGAATCCCTTTCAAGGAATAAACTTTTCATATACTCGTGACTTTTTGCTAGCTTTGCGGCATCCATAAGCTGAGCATATATCTTCAACAACTTTAATCAGATTCGAGCTGTCTCTCATGCATGTCCGTCCTCACCTTTCATTTCCTCTCCTGGATAAGTTTAACATTAACACATGCAAAGTAGTAGGTCACCTTCTACATACATCAATTACTCACTGCCTGCTTTACCTTGTGGCTGCCATGGAAACTAGGTTCAATTCCACATACATTTAGCAGAGCCATCAACAAAGGAATCTCATACACAAAGTAACATCCATGGAGATAGTCACAATCCAGCTGCTCTTCTAAGAAAAGCAAGCAGTCGATACGATGTAAAATGCGGTCAAAGGAGGAAGTAGACGAAGCGAAACCAGCGCAAGTAACAAAGTAGGGAGAGGTTTCAAATTATGGTGGAAACAGTTAAACTAAGTTACCTGATGTCATTTGAGAAGGGGGGAAAAGAAAAAGAAAATAGAATACTAACAAGTTTTATACTCACGCCAGGCATCTTCAAGTGGTTGAGTTTTATACACAACTAAAGCTTAGGAAATGAAATCACAGAAAGACAGGTAACCAAAATCCACTAGTTCAGGAATATGACTAGCTAAGAATAATCGAAAGGGTTCGCTCATCATCATATGAACATGTGAAACAAAAAAAAAATCTGGAAAGTTAATAAGTAGCAAGGCAATAGAGGGTATGATTTTAAGTGCCGAAGGCGGTAATGAAGGACACGAGAACAGTAATGTCATCGAGCTTGCCTCCATAGTATCGGTATCCAGCGTGTTGAGCTGCGGTCGAGAATGGTGTTTGCCTGTTCTTATCCTGAGCTCGTTGGCGTGCCAATGCGGCAATCTTCTGGGCCATCACTTGAGGTTCCAAACCAGCTCGAATCCCATGAACTACCACGGCAGTGATCTCATTGTTGTACAGGTTATCGAAGAGACCGTCTGTCCCTGTGACAATCACGTCACCTGATTCAACTGGGACAGTGAACACCTGCTCACAAGTTTTGAGAGGACCAAAAAGAACATCAGCAGAGATTGGGATTAAGTGCAGCCAAGAAACAGGGTCAGCTCAACTCTAAGCAAGATGGGTCATGAATAAATCAGACTGGGGATTGAAGTCCAGAGCATATTTTGTTTCAAGTTTCAGAGTTGTAGGCCAAGATAGACCTGTTTGCCGTAAAATGACTGAATAGTATCGAGCACAAAAAACATAATTGATAAATAATTTAGTGATCAGTTGATGAGAAAGGAACCCAGCTCATAGGTGAATTTAAATTATTGAGGTAAACTTGGTGGAAACGATTCGGAGGTGATGAACTGCATCCAAGCAGTCAAAAATGATCATGAATAAGTTGACAATTTAACTTGAAAAGAACCACTCATGTTCATTGGAAAAGTAAGCGAACAAGTTTGAGCATTCTCTTCAAACTCAATAAATGAACAATATTAATATTATTAAACTCCTAATAAGATCCATCTAGCCAACTCTAAATAGTTTGGACAAACATCAACATAATGATGATGAAATGCTCATGAGTCAAGCTCTTGAACGTTGTAGATTAACAAAACCCACAAACTATTCATATACAACATCCATAAATATTTCATATAAGGTATAATGTATACTTAAAGTTCTTTGTGTAAATTGAAAATGAAATTTTTGATAGTATTATCATGTAAGCCAAATATTTACTAATATTCAATTGATGATATGTTTTCTTTTAATAAATGGAATCATTGGCATCAGGTCTCTTAGTTCCTAGTATTTTAGATTGACACCACATGAATCATCTCTCTCTATCATACTCTATTTAATGAAGCAACTCAGCAACTCTGCCACCTGAGTACCAACTTAATGTTGTATTGCATGTAGATCTCTTAACTAGTTCTATCTCCTAATCCTAACACCTTCAACTCTAGTCCAATCAATTTGTATAGCTTCAGAATGAGTGAATTTGAACATGTCTATAGCATCTTAATTTATTCTCTCATTTGATCATCCTTAGAACTACTATTAACATAACATTATTTTTAATTCCCCCCCATAACTTCACAGAACCATCTTATTGATTCATCTCAACTCAATCAACTTTATTTACATAATGTTTCCTAATTGTTCAAGAGTCTAACCATAAAGCATAGCATGATACACATACAAATATACCTTGTAGCTTAAAGGGCACACAATGATCATACAAAAATCCAAATACTCCTATCCATTTTAACCATCATTAGCTTCATTAGTGATATCTTCAACAATCCTTCTTTCTCGAGTAATAGATGTAAGATATTAAAATCTCTTATAGAGAATCTATCTTCATCCACATTAACTATTTTCTTGTTTTATTATTAGGGGAATTATCAAATACCCCAAAAAAGTTTAGCAGCTTTCAAAATTACTAACTAATAATGGTAAAAAGAGAGAAAGGGTTTTTTTTGATACTAATGAAACATACAATGCATTTTCAAAAAGATGTACATTGGTGGGCATTTAAAAAATACCTTTACTATTATTGAAAGTATATTTTGTTCATTCAATTTTAGTTTTTGGGGGTGTTCATCTAATCCTACTTGAGATGCATATGCTAATTACATTAATAGTTTCTTTCATCACTACTATCTTGAGAGTTATAATCCTATCCCCTTTCTAACTACTCCTACAACTTCGTCCTTTAGCGAACTATCGACAACAATACCAACTCCATTTTTTTGTTTTACTCCTCCTGTGTATTATAACTTAAAACCCAAATTCTATATCATTTTTACCTTCACTCCTATCCATTTTGTCTCTTGTACACACAAAATATTAATTTTTCTCCTAATCATCGTATCGACTACCTCCATTGCTTTACTAGCACGTTCGTTCAATGTTCTAAATCTTAGACCATTAATTTTCCTATAATATTTGTTCTTATTCAACCGTGTGAGAACTTTTGCATATTTAACACTACACCCAAATTCTCATGGAGATGTAGTGGTCTTTGCCGTTATGTTATAGTCGGACCCTACAACGCTAACTCTTGCATATTTAGCATCATACCCAAGTTCTCATGGAGATGTAACGGTCAGACGTTACAGTCGGATCTTGTAACGCGTTCCTTCCGGGGAACATCCTAGCATTAGCACAATAGTTTGATGGATCAATTCATTGAACATTTGCCTGAAAGTCCACACACAGACAACCTAATGTGCAACCCTCGCCCTTTTTCAACAGGACTTGGGAACGTCTTTGGCGGGGTTCAATTTTAGTTTTAAACATAACTAAAAAATTTCTAAAGTTTGTATATTTCAGACTTTGAGTTTATTTCTTGATAAGAAGATAAAGATCTATGATTTAAGTATAAAATTGAGTATATATTTGGTGTCATTAAGTTTATAAAGCTACTTTAAATAACAAAGCAACAGTTTATTGTAGCATCATTGTTTATGATTAACCTCATAATCAAATATTTAAGAAAACTAATAACATAGGTCTAATTCATTGAATCTAGTTTTAGATTAACTATACACAAAATATTGCAATAATTGAGCTCCATAAAAACTTGAGCTTGATTCAAATTTGATAATCTTTTTAATAAACAAACTCAAACAAAAATAAATGAGCATGGTTAAAAATTTAGCATAGCTTGAGCTTGTTTAATTTTTGTTAAACAAGCTTGAAACATTCAACCTCAACCTGTTAGAGCTCTAGTGCATTACAATTAATTAAAGAAAGTGAAATGAGTAATTACAAGTTAAGAGCAAGAATCCAGTAAAAAAATCAACTGGAGCATCCACAAAGATGCAGTGCCACACACAATGACAATTTATTGGTTAGCTGAAACAGTTCCAGACATATTTCAGTGCCACATAACTTGAACAGTAAAAGTAGTCGCATAAATATAGTGCAGGAGAAGTAGCAACTAACCTGGGCAGCACTAGGAAGATCGCTCGCATTGCTACTCTCCAGTTGATAAGTGAAGTTGAAATCATGTTGCTGCACTGGTGATTTGAATATAGTGCAACCATCTCTAACTACTATGAAACCACTGTCACCAAGGTTGACTGCATGAATCCCCTAGAAAACAAAATAGAACAAGAGGGCATGTTACCGATGATATCACAACAAACTGTTGTCACGAGCCAAGGGGCTCTATTCCTATACAAGAGACAACTTACTCACTAGTAACAATGTTCATTGTTGCATCGTAACCACAAAATAGAAATACCAAAAGAATAGTCAAAGCTGAAAAAATAATAAATGTTGAAATTTCACTAAGCATTTCGAATTATGTTGATGCAAATGCCTGAACACATGCTGACAACAGAAGTAGAGATTTTTTTTATACTCATTTTTAATTTCATTGTCTAGTAATTTGTCAAACTGTTTTATAATTTAGGTTGTCATATTTTTCTCTTTTGGTGAACATGTGTGAGGATCGTCTGTGTAATCATCCCCTGTGTTATCAGTTTTGCAAAATAAATTGTAACACATTGTATATCATTTAATTCAACTTTATTACTATTTTAAGTTTAAAATCATTAATTTTTGATTCCAAAATCACTGATCTAATATGATTGATATTGAAATTCTACAGTAGGGGCAATTTTAATAGAAGAAAGAAAATGATTCCACAAAATTTGCACTATGCTCATGGAAAAGAAGATGCACAACCAAGGATAAGAAAAATACTGCTTAAGTATTCAGACTATTAACTGCACAAACTAGCAATTTGGGAAAATATGAGAAGATTAGAAGGCAAATGTTTTATCGGAACTGGAACCAAGAGAAGAGTGAACCAGACTCCCGTTAAAGTTTGAAGTCCATGCTCAGGACCAAGAATTAACAAAGATGACTCAAGCAGAATCCCTATTTTAAACCTGATACCATTTTCTTATAGATTTTTAATGTTAGTTAACCAAGTTCTCTTTATAATTGCAGGAGAAATTGTAGTGCAAGGTAGTTGTATAAAGTAATGCAAAGAGTAAAGAAAGATGAATAGGTACCTGATCTGTAAGTGCGATAATGCAAGCCGTTGATGATCCTTTCTCTTTAGTTCTTGTATAGGCTTTCTCTAACACCCTTAATGGATTAATGGACCCTTTCGGCTCTTCTTCAATTGCATCTACTGAATGTAACATAAGTGATCTAGAATATTGTCCGGAATCAACCCCTTGATCCGCCCAGCCACCAACACCATCTGCTACACCTATGGCTTGCTCATCCCATATGAAATGAGCATCCTCACCACCAGTTTCCTCCTTATCTGGGTGTGGCAGATAACATGATCCAGACAGTAGTTTCAACACTCTATTACTTGGCTTTTTCCTGTCCAAAAGCAAATTCTGTAAGCTGGCCAATCACAACTTATAGGGAATTGATTAACTAACTTTGGAACCTGAAGTGATATTGTCATCCATCGAAGATATTCCAAGTGAAAACTACTTTGAACAAAACTTATCTATTCCTGCAAACTCATAGTTCCAAACCCAAGAAGAGTTTGCATCTGGTGCACAGCCTAATTATGACGCTGAAACAAACATCTAATTTCAGTAAAAGTACTACTATATTCCCTCATGAAATACAGTCATCAAATTGTTCTTATCATATCATCATCATCAAGTTGTATTTGCCCCAACCATTTGAGATCCGCTACATGGATATTATCCCTCTATTGTTTTAACAATATTCCTATATCAATGTTATCCCAAAAACTACTATATAGTAGTAATTTATAAGTCAGTCGCATCATTTTTTATTACACTAACCCCATGAACTAGTAAATTGGCTTAACCAACAAATAAACATTTTTTAAAGTGACAAATGGCGCAAGAGATCCATAAATGTGTCAAAAACAGCATATATTATTTTCTAATACTGCCAAATGGCTGTTTTCAACCTTATGCAACTAAATGATTTGAATGATAAACTATCGTTATAAAATCTATCACATATCACAAATCTGTGCTTACAAACTCTCTAAACCTTTTTTTTGTCTATGATTACTCATAAACTCATGGGAATACAACAGATGCTGTAAGAATAAGATGTCAATTTGACGTAAGTTAAAAGTAATAATAATAAAAACAAAAAGAGATGCAAAGAGTCATACTGGTCTGCCTCAGATGAACTTGAAGGACTATCAAGTAGTTCTTCCTGTGGAGAACCATCAAGGGGAATGTCAGTAGCTGCTCCATTAGGGCAGGATGAGAAGAGCAATGAAGATAATTGACTAATCCTATTTACTGAAGGAGGTTTACAACTCAAAACATTCAGTGAATCTCCGAACCAGAAAGGTTTACGATCCACTGTAGAACCCCAACCACTCTGATTATTGGCAATCAATTCAGGTTCATGCGACAAAGTGTTTCCTACTGATGTCGTACTCCTCTGGGATATATGAGAGGAAGAACTATGAGCAGACACAGAGACAAGGTAAACACTGCTATCTACGCGTGACTGATGAGATTGAACTGTCAAAGAAGGAACAAAAATAATACGTGATAGTGCTCTGAGGACAGACTGGGTGGTGAATCGATCAATATTTTGAAATGCTCGAAGGCTGTCAGCAAGAGCAGAGTAGGAATACGATTGAAATAAGCTCGACTGGCTGCATCTGAGTAAATATTTTGCGGAGGATCGAAGAGCTTTGTTGCTGGGAAAATATGTTGCTGGCATCTTACAGTTACGAACAAACTATAGATATGGAATAGATACGCGACGATGTCAACTTCTTCCCTAATAGCGGTGGAAAACCTGAAAAAGCACACATTTAAGCAGTTCATTCTAAAGCAAGGAAAAAAAAAGGAACCTTAACATAAACAATATATATATCCAGAACGAAAACCCTAACTAGTTGATCAAGATTACATGCTCCAATAAATAAATAAATAAATAAATAAAACGACCGGAGATTTTCGCATAAAAGAACGGAGACAGTGGAAAGCTTTATCATTTGCAATTACAAAAATAGAGAAAACAGCGACGATATGCAATTTCTCGACAGGGAAAGAAAGCACAAAGAAAGGAATCAAAATTTTAATTTTGAAAGAAAGAGAAAAACAAAGAAACCTTCATAGAAATCGAGGGTATCACAGAGAAAGCAAAAGACGAACGGGGATCATAAGGAAACCTCCACTCGGATTGGTGAGCCGACCAAAAAGAGAAGATCGATCCACAATTGTTGGAAGAAACGAACAAACAATCAGTGCGTCGGAAAACCTAGCGTCAGCTTCGGCAACGAGCTGAAACTAACTTGCAGTCTCCTCCATGAGCCATGGGTTCAGAAGCGCGTCGATGGGCATGGGATGGAAGAACGCGGCCTGCCGAAGGATTGATTCCAGACCTCGAAGGTGCCGAACAAATGGGCCGATTTATGGGCCAGCAGTTGGTTAATGGGCTGTACCGAGTGTCCGTTGAGGCCCAATTTTATTCACCTATAAAAGGCCCGCGGTGCATAACCTAGGGCGCTGTACTGTGCTGCTACTTCGGCGGCAAACGAATTTTGTCCGGTCGATTTCTGCTCGGAGTCTCTCATTCGTCATGTTGGACGTCAATCTTTTCCGATCGGAGAAAGGATTCGATCCGGAGATCATACGCGAATCCCAGCGCCGCCGGTTTGCGAGCGTGGAAGTCGTGGACGAGGTCATCAACCTCGACAAGGAATGGCGCCAGCGTACTTAGCTCGAGTCCCTTGGTTTTCTTCTTCATTTGTTTTCTCCGTGCATAGTTGATGATTCAATTTTGATTTGCTGCATATAGGTCAATTTGAGCTTGATGCCCTAAGAAGAGACGCCAATCGGCTTACGAAGGAAGTTAAAAATCTCAGAATAGTGAGTTCCCTCGAGATATTGTGTTTTGAAGTACTATCTGCGGTTTTGGATCAATCTGAATAGTGAAGATAATTATTTTTCCTGAATCATGGCTGGCATAGGCAGGAAAAGATGCAACGGAGGTGATTAGCAGCACCGAGGAGACAAAGAAGTTGATAGCGGCGAAGGAATTGGAGGTCCAGGAGGCAAAGTCTACATTGGACTCAAAACTTGAGACTATCGGCAACCTCATCCATGACTCTGTTCCAGTTAGCAATGATGAGGTCGAACTACAGCACAATGGTGTTTCTGTATTCCTCTTTTTTTATTGAAGTATAAAATCTCGTTTGCAGGCAAATAATGCTGTGATTCGAACTTGGGGAGAGAGGCGGTTGGAAACCAAGTTGAGAAATCATGTAGAACTTGTTAAGCGCCTCGATATTGCAGACTTGGACAAGGGTATTCTCATCTGACTCTAATGCTTAAGTCCTTGTGATTCTCGGTTACTACAGTGAAGCTTTAGACATGAATGCTAAATGCATTGTGTAGGGAAACTCTAGGTGTATTTTTCTAGGCTTGGCTAGCGGAAACCACTTCTATTACTTGAGCCATTTATGAAACACGTGTGTTTTAAGTATTGGCTATGGATATGAAATAGCTCGCAAATCATAATGTATGCTGAAAATATGCACACAAGTGTCCTATAGGCAAATAATTGGTCATGTTATGTCTCAGAATAATATATTTGATCCAATAACACAATGACTTGACTCAACCTAAAACACAATTAATAGAGAAAATCTGGAAGTGACATGACATGGTTCAAATCCATGAATCATTGACATGAATTGATCTATTTACTTAGTAAATTAATTTTTAGAAGCTTTAATAAGTTGTTATGGCATATATGTTATTTTTTTAGCGAGCTTTATTAATTCTAGACATTAGTTTTATATTGACACAAACAACAATATCTGTATATGATATGATTAGCATGGTATCACATGAATTGACACCTCTACTTCATGTTCACCAGACATGTTTACTAACGCGACAAACAAATTGATTTTTTTTATCAACGATTTATTTTTTTTAAAAAAATCTAATAATTTTTATAGATAATTTAATTAATTATAGATCATTCAATTTTTTTTGAAAAAATATTTAGTTAGTTTTATATGATTTCATATAGTTTTATTTTGGCACGTGTAACAATCCATTTATAATACAATTAGCACAGACTTGACACAAACTGACACCCCTACTTGTTAACTAGAGTATTGCAATCCCAGCTTCTGAAGGAAATAACAATAGCATACTGCTATGACTAGAGTCTACTAAAAAAAAAAATTTGAACCAGCTAGTTACATTATTTACACTTGTCATGCTTCTGATACATCCAGGTGCTGATGTTGCTGGTGGAAGAGGTTTCTATCTGAAAGGGGATGGTGTCCTGTTGAACTTGGCGTTGATTAACTATGGCCTGGCATTTCTAACAAAAAGAATGTACCAACCAATGCAGACTCCATTTTTTATGAGAAAAGATATAATGGCAAAATGTGCTCAGTTGGCTCAATTTGATGAAGAGTTATACAAGGCAAGTGGTCAATCACTAATCTTTTTCTTTATATTCGTAGATTTTTTCTTCTGTTCTTCAATTGGCAATTTTTCTAGGGCAAAAATAAAAGGGTGCCTCTTTTTATTGGAATCATTAAAGGGGCGCTCCATTTTTATTTATTATCAAAAGAGCGCCCCATTCTGCATCAATACATTTTTTTTTTCAAAACTACCTTTATTTTTGACGTTGTTTTAGTAGCTACGAGTTCATATCTATTATAATGTGGATATTTTAACTTTGATCAACACAATAAATTGTGTTATAGCAACAATATGGGTACTTCATTTTTGGTCAACACTAGTCAATATATTTTTGGTCAATACCAGTCAGCATTATGTTGTAGTAGTTACGAAATCAAAGCTTATGTTGTAGTAATTACGCGATCATAACTGCTGCAACTGTGTAGTTGTAACGGCTATGTAACAACTAAGGGATCGTAGCTATAATCTTGTAGTTGCTACAATAGCACCAAAAATAAAGATAGTTTCGGAAAATAAAATGTGCAGAGGCGGAATGGGACGTCTTTTTGATAATAAATGAAAAAGGAGCACCCTTTTGTGTTTTGCCCATTTTTCTAATTAATCTATGCCTTAAGAAATTTCAACTTCCTAGTGTTGATCTTTCCATTGATCATTCAGGAATGTTGATTTACCTTTTTCCATAAGCCTAATTTAGTGAGATAGCCTTGATTAAATTACTTAATGTGTAGTCATGATAGCTTCTTCAGAGTCTCCACGGGATGGACTGATGGCTAGTGCATGGGGTGTTGCCACCATGAGGTATGAGGGTCAAATCCTGGCTAGTAATCAGGTTCCTGCCCTCTCCCATGCACTGGTCATTGTTCGGGCTAGCTAGACTAGTATCCGTGATTTATCTCCTCCGTGTTGGTCCTGGGACGGGCTGACGGGGGCGCTGGGGGCGAGCGTTTCGCCTTTTGCCACCATGATAGCTTCTTTAGCATTGCTTCTGTTGGTTGTTGGTCCATGTGGCAAGGTCATTATAAAACACATGCAACATGATAGAAGCTATAGCTAGTTACTAGCATAGAGCACATAATAGAAACAAATGAGTGGAGAAAAATAATTGAATAGCTAGAGTATTTTTAACTAAATTAAAATGTTTAAAAGTACATATTAAAAATTTAAAATGTTTGAAAGTACATATTAAAAATTTAAAAACAAACTAACAAGATACTAAAAGAAAAATGTAACTAACAGAAAATAAAAATGAAACAAACTAGCAATTCTCAACTAAAAGATCCTAATGACTTGAATTGACACCCTCAATTCTCAACTCAAGAGAATCAAGAGACAAGGACCAAAGGGATGCCAGGTGGGAAGCAAGCTTCTAGGAATTCAACAATATGATGTGTGATAGCAAAAGGTTATGCTATATGGTAATATGGAACAAGTAAATACATAGACAATAGCAAATCATGCAGGGAAAACTTTTGTGATGTTAAAGCTAGTATATCACTTTGTTATGTTATTTTGGTTGGCTATATGTCTCTGAGCTCTAAGCAAGATTGAGCTTGGACCTGTGAGTTTCCCTCTATACTTCAACACGGAGCATGGAGGCTTTTTATATGCTTTGCTACCATGACAGAACGATATCCTAGCCACGGATGCTGAGTTACCCATCGAAGTACAGTAGCTGCTCATGACTTTGACTGAGCTGATGCCAGAGGACTTGCCTTCTGAGCTACCACTTATGAGGAATATCCAACATCAGATTGACCTTGTTCCGTGATCGAGCTTGTTTAATCGACCAACATATCATCTCAGCCCAAAGGAGGTCGAAGAATTGCAACTCCAAGTGGTGGAACTACTAGAGAAGGGCTATATTCGTGAGAGCATGAGCCCATGTGCAGTTTTAGCCTTACTAGTGCCGAATAAAGATGGTTTGTGGCGTATGTGCATTGACAGTCGAGCCCCCAATAAGATTAAAGTATAGGTTTCCAATTCCGCGTTTGGATGACATGTTGGATCAGTTATCCGGATCTAAGTTTTTCTTAAAAATTGATCTTAAAAACGGTTACCACTAGATTAGAATAAGGCCCGGTGATGAATGGAAGACGACATTCAAGACGCAACATGGGCTATATAAGTGGATGGTTATGCTTTTCAGACTGTCCAATGTGCCTAGCACCTTCATGAGGTTTATTCATCAGATCTTGCGGCTCTTTATGGGAAAGTTTGTGGTGCTATACTTTGATGACATCTCATTTGCAGTCCGACATGGGCATCACACTTCAATCACCGAGGACCTTTCTTTGAAAAGCTGAAAACGGAGTACTTATTTGTAAACAAGAAGTGTTCTTTCTTTTTTATATCGATAACTTTCCTTGGCTTTATTGTGTTTACAGATTGTGTACATGCTGATCAAACAAAGATAGATGCAGTCTTGGAGTAGCCTCAACCGAGGATCTTGCACGATGTTAGAAGTTTTCATGGTTTGACTTCTTTCTACCGTCAGTTAATTAGAAATTTCAGCACTCTGATTGCTTCTATCACTGAGTGTCTCAAGGGGAGGGATTTTAAGTGGTTTGAAGAAGCAGAGGCTACCTTCCAATTGGTCGAGTAGAGGATGATCGAAGCACTAGTTCTAGCCTTTCCTAATTTTAACAAATTATTTGAGGTTAATTGTGATGCATCTGGTGTAGGTATAAGAGGTGTTCTAAGTCAATCTGGGCGACTAGTTGCTTTCTTCAGCGAAAAGTTCTCCGAGTCTAAGAGAAATTATTCTATCTATAACTTGGAGTTCTTATTGTTCAATCCTTGAAGCATTGACGTCACTACCTAGTATAGGAGTTCATCGCCTTGAATTAGTCAACTCAAGCTAAGTAGGCGGCATGCCAAATGGATGGTTTATATATAGTTTACTTTTACGTTGAGACATCAAGCAAGGACCTTGAATCGTGTAGCAGATGCCCTGAGCCGTCGCTCTTCGTTACTTACCACCATGAGTACTAAGGTTGCAAGTTCTGAGGTTTTTGCAAATATGTACGCAGCAGACTCTTCTTTCGGAAGGATATTCCAGGAGGTACATAATGGTTATCGTCACAATTTCATTCTATATAATGGTTATCTATTTCGTGGCTTGTGCGTTTCGGATTGTTCACTAAGGCGACAGATTATAAGTGAACTCCATAATGAAGGGCATTTCGGTCATGACAAGACATTGATTCTTATCTCTGTTGATTTTTATTGACCCAAGTTGACTTTGTAGACCGGTATGTTATATGTCAGTGGTCTAAGGGTAATCTTACCAATGCAGGCTTGTATATGCATTTCTCTTTAGTTCGATGTCAGCATGGATTTTGTATTGGGGCTACCCTACACCCAACGAACCTCATATTCTATATTAGTTGTGGTTGATAGATTTTCAAAGATAGCGTATTTTATAGCTTGCAGGAAGATCATGGATGCTGTCTGGATTGCCCATCTTTACTTCAAGGAGATTGTGCGTTTACATGGCATTCCTCGGTCCATGACTTCAGATTGAGATACCAAATTCATCAGTTACTTCTGGAAGAGCTTACGAGGAAAATTGGGCATGCAGTTGAACTTTAACGATGCTTATCACCCTCAGACAGATGGTTAAACCGAGATGGTGAATCAGAGTTTGGGCAATCTTCTGAGATGTCTCACAGGAACTAAACCAAAGTAGTGAGACTTGGCGTTATCTCAACAAAGAAACAAGACCACAGGATTGAGTCCTTTTGAGATTGTTTATGGGTGGAATTCATTTGGGGTTTTGGACTTGGTCCCTGTTCCACGTGTAGGGTGATTTAATCCTAAAGCAGATGAGATGACAGAGCATCTTCAAAGTATTCATGAGCAAGTGAAACTGACAATTATGAAGAGCAATATCAAGTATAAGGCTCGGGTAGATCATCATAATCGTCAGGTACTTTTTGAGATTGGAGATTTTATCTGGGTTGTATTAACTCGTGATCGTTTTTCTGTTGGCGAGTATCATAAGCTGAAGGATCGAAAAATTGGACTATGTGAGATATTGCAAAAGATTAACGACAATGCCTACAGGTTGCGTCTTCGTACTCATCTGAAGACTTTTGATGGCTTCAATGTAAAGCACTTGACTCTTTATTCGGAGGATGCTGATGAAGCTAATATGACCTTGAGGGCGAGTTTTTTTCAACCCGAGGAGACTGATGCAAGCCCAAACCAATATGACTCTTTGAATTTCAAAGGAGCATAACTTTTGACTCCGCACTCGAAATCAAGCGGAATTCGAAGATCTACGTTTGTTATTGGGAACCTGTAATCACCAAGTTTTGGGCCCAAATTTCATCGTTTAAGCCTTTTTCGGAGCTTTTTTACCATTTTTGATAATTTTCGTTTTTATGATATTTAGAGTAATTTTAGTATTCTTGGTACTTATAGGTGAGGATTTGTCTTGATTCATGTTTGTTTTGGTTTAATCTCTTTCTGTTATGTTTTTTTTTTCGAGTAAGATCTCTTTTCTTTCTTTGCGAGATAAGAATTGAGGTCTAAATATTAGTATTTCTTTCCTTTTTTATGTCTCAGGATGTGGGTCTATTTAAGAGTCTTGTCTAACTGTTGAAGAATTATCTTCTAATTATTAATAAAATTTCTTAATTTGGATTTTAGACGGATCCCTCTTGTTTTTTCTATTCAACTCCTTCTCATCAAGCCCGCAGGATAATCGTTATCCTGCCCGAAAAGTGATCTCACAATATTCGGTACAAGTGCACATGTATAATTTTTGTAATGTTGCTTCTGGAAGGCGTTAAATTTTCAGGGTATAGCTCCACATGGTCCTTTTTAAATTATTCAGGATACAAGGTCATAGTTTTTTATATAAATTGTGACAAATAAAAACTGACTCAACAGAACTGTTGGAATTAATAGACCATGGATTTAATAATTTAAAGAGTCTTTGAGTGCAAATAAAGATTTTGAAATCACTAATCTAGTAGAGTGGCAACAGTAATGGTGGTGTACAACATTGGTGGATCTGGTGTGGTGGAGGCAGAGGTGGAGGGTTTTTTTACTGGGATTTTCATGGTCACATGCAGAAGAGATTCTCTTTGCTTCCTATTGTGGTGGGTTTCCAGTGAAATGGTGGGTTGAACTAGTGGCTGGTGATGTTAGTATTGAGCTATGTGCAATGGCTGACAGTAGTTAATACTAGATTTATCTACCTAATTTGAGAATGATGACATATCTGAATGTCAGCAGTCTTTATGTATCATAGACAACATCACTCTATTAAAGAATGCAAATTGATTACTTAGTTTCCCATGAGACTAGTAAATGATGGTGAAATTGCAACTTAATCAGTTAGTAAATAATGGTATTGAGATGTTTGTTTCCCATGAGACTAGTAAATAATGGTTGATCTCAGTGTATTTCATGTTTTTCCTTGCTGCCTGCATTTGCTAACATGATCTGATGTCATCATAATGTACGATGCATTGTGAACTTTTACCAGGTGACAGGTGAAGGAGATGACAAATATCTAATTGCTACTGCTGAACAACCACTGTGTGCTTATCATCTAAATGATAGACTTTATCCACAAGATCTTCCTACTCGGTATGAACTGAAGATTTTTGTCCAGCAGATCAGTGAAGTTTACAACTAATTCTTCAATTGGTTAATAATTATCCTTTCATGTCTACTAGATATGCTGGATACTCGACATGCTTTAGAAAGGAAGCTGGTTCACATGGTCGAGACACATTGGGAATTTTCAGGGTGCACCAGTTTGAAAAAATAGAACAATTTTGCATCACCTCTCCAAATGATAATGACTCTTGGGAAATGCATGAAGAAATGCTAAAGAATTCAGAGGATTTCTATAAGGAGGTATACTTTTTTCAACTTCCTGCTCATTCTATGTTTTTATGTTATGTATATTGAAGTTCTTTTCAAACTTTGTTTCAGCTGAAAATCCCCTATCAAGTGGTGGCCATAGTTTCTGGTGCATTGAATGATGCGGCAGCCAAGAAGTATGATCTAGAAGGATGGTTTCCTGCATCAAGCACTTACAGAGAGTTAGTTTCTTGTTCAAATTGCACTGATTATCAATCAAGAAGATTAGGAATCGGTTATGGGCAAAAGAAGGCAAGAAATTTTCTATTTCTATTATTTTTCTTTCAGCTGTATCATATCCTTGTGTAGGAAAAATTGTAACTAATTTTTGTTTCTGTTTTTGCCAGAACGATGAACAAGCAAAGCAGTATGTTCATATGCTGAATTCTACTCTAACAGCAACAGAAAGGACAGTATGTTGTATTCTTGAGAACTATCAGACCGAAGATGGAGTTATAGTTCCAGAAGTTTTACGACCCTTCATGGGCGGCAAAGAATTCCTCCATTTCAAACCAGAACCTGAAGCCAAATCAAAGAAGTCTAAAGCTAAGGTGTAAATTTGCAGCAGAGACTGATGAGTTCTAGCCAAAATTTTTAGTTCGATTTTTGAAATTAAATTTTCATCTATTTTATATTTAACAGGAGAGCACGGGAGCTCAAGCAAGCAGATAAGACTCTACGATGGTGACATAAGTAACATCATGAATTAAGTTTCTTTGCAGAAAGTGTTGCAATCTTAAACTTCAGAAATACATTGTTTAATATTTATTGCATGAAATTACAACATAGTGGCGTGGTTATCTTTTATGCAAATGACTTCATCAGCCAATATGTATTTTAGAACATGATTGTTAACCTCCCTTTTTTTTTTTTTTACAATTAAGTCTGAAATTTATTTTTGCTTTTAGTCAAGTTGAGGCTTAAATTGTATATTAAATACTTGTTTGCTTGAACACGAAATTGGTTGCTGGTCTTTATGGATGCGTGAGTTCCTAGATTTGTATTCACTGCTTGTCTCCTATTTCTCTTGATGTCTGAGTGTTGATTGCTGAGTGCAGTTTAATGCACTGTTGGTCGAATTTGTAAGGGCGTATTGGGTATGCTTGTTTAAGAGAATTGGTAATACTTTATTACCATTTTAATTTAATTTTGCAGCAGCTGTTTCTTTCAGTTGTGAATGAATGAACAATGACTTCTCCAAGCACAACAAATCTGAAAGGAATAAACTATTGCCAGCAGCCTGAATGAATCCCAGGTATGAATTTATAATCCCATATAGTGCTGAATAAGTAATGAGCATATGCATCATCATGAGCACAAGTTTCCACGCAAAGTAAACCGAACTTCTACTGAAATGAAGGATTACATTTACAGCTTCATTTGCTGCTAATTTTACACCTTTGAACAGCTAGTGAACAGCAAGCAAATTAAGTACACTCCCCAAAACTTGATACAATAGTCATTGTTAGTCGGAGGAATAGGATTTGCTAGTAATTTACAATGTTTGATCACATAGAAGCGAATATAGCAGTCATCTTTACATACCATAGAAATTGTATCCCCATTCCATCAGGCAATCATACTCGTATAGGTACATCAGTTCGGCTTCTTCCTCCATGGCTCCAAATTCTGATACTGCTGGCTGGCAAGTTGATATCGATGAGTTTGGACTTTCGACTGGCCCGCCGGTGGTGCTGCGGAGGGAGAACCTCTTAAGTTCTTCTTCAGCTGCAAGAAGCTTGTCGTTCAACTTCAGCACCTGTTGATTTTCAGAGCAATTGAAGTTAGTGAGTTTCGGCCTCCTTAAAAAAGCATCATCAGTTGTTCCGGTGGCGCACCTCGTTCTCGAGGTGGGACTTTTCGAGGAGCGTCGCGTCGTGGATGGCCTTGAGCTGGAGGTAGGCCTCCTCCACCTGCTTGCTCTTGTGCCGCGCCCGGCGGTTCTGGAACCAGACGGCGACCTGCTTGGGGTCGAGCCCGAGCTCGGCGGCAAGGTGCAGCTTTCGGCCGAACTCCAGCTTCTTCTCCTCCCCAAACCGCGTCTCCAACATCGTCACCTGCTCGTCGCTCAGCCGCCGCTTCTTTGCCTCGACAGCGCTGCGCGCCCTCTTCCTCCTCCGACGCGGCGCCTCGCCGGCGACGCCTCCCGCTGCAGCCACCGCACCGCGAGAGGCGTGACCGTCGACGGAGGAGAAGAGCAAAGCGTCTTGCTGGTGGCTCATGGCGGCCTTAATGGCGACGAGTGAATTGAATAGTGGCAGTCGACGGCGATGCTCGCGTTAAAATATATAGCGTCTACGAGACCGACGACCGGGCGGGGCGGGGCCGGACTGGACTCAGTGCTCGATGCAATAAGAAAGATTTGTGTCTTTCCATGCATGCACGGTAAAGCGTATATTGAATTTGAAGCAAGGTGTCGCCATGGTTCACCTCCCTAGGACACCTCACAGCAGGAGACCTCAGACCGTGCCCTTAAATTTAAAGATGGATAAGGTACTTCCTGTCACATGAGCTGAGTCGGACTCAAGAAGGTCACTCGAAGCACATGGGCAGCAAATTATACATCTCCAACCAAACACCCTCCGCCACTTGTCGCCATGCCATTTGCTGGGTCCCCTCCACCTGTCGCCCTCTCATTGATACTTGCATGGCGATCATCAGCCCGGCCAGAGGTCTGTCAACCGGTTCATGCATGAGAGCAGCTCAGTCGTACGTGATCATGCATGCAGGTATATTATTAGGCTCTTAATTTAAATTTATTTAATTATTTAAATTTATTTAGTTGAACTCTCAAATATTATTTATAAATATTAACGATATGTGTTCAAATTTATTATATATATTTAACGAATATAAATATTTTTTTATTAAATTTATTTATGAATATTTTATTCATTTATTATCCTACGTATTCCCAAAATATCCTTCGCGGACGTACGCAGTCCATGCAGCAGTTATCTGAAACTCGCATCAGATCGCCCTTCACAGTTGATCTCGAGTTTAAGGTGCCCTAAAGCTTATTCTGTAACCCTAAATATATAGATGATGTCTGGGCTGACTTAAGCTCGAGTCGTAGATAATTGTGTAGGGATTAGTGTGAAGGTGCGTGTATGCAGCTGGCACCCGTACTGCAACTGACAAAAACAAAAGGCTTTGAGATAAGAGAGGTTGAGCTGCATGCACGCAGGCAGCAGGGGCGTGCTTTGTTGGATTCCTTCCTTCACATGCTAAGCACTTAAACCGAGCTTAATTAAATAATTAAGGCCCTTAATGCTTTGCTAATCCCAGACACACTCTTCCCTTGTTTCCCTATTTCCAACTCCACCAACTTAATCACTTCATTGATTCCTTTCCTCTAGGCCATATCTTTGGCCGCATACACCGCTAGATTGATTATTTAATCTTAAACCAAAAGGTGCTCCTTGAGAAGTTTATCCAAAGTTATCACTTCTAATAATATATCTTCAGACTTCCGCACCACAGTTAAGCTGTAAATAACGAGCCAAATTAAATCAAGTTTTATGATTTTTAAATTTATTTGATAAAATAATTGAGTCAAGTTAAGTCGAGTTTAAAATAAATTAAATTATTAAAATAATTATTCAAGTTTGATTTTAATTTTTTAACAAGATTGAGCTCGGTTCAAGTTTCATTTGTGCTTGATTCGTTTAGATATTATTATCGAATTCTCAATTCAAATTTGTTTGATTGATTAATGAGTTTAATAATACAAACTTATTTTATTTATTTTAAAAGCTTCTTTGTCTATCTAATATATTAATAAAAGTTTTATTAATGAATATTATTCACAAACATTAATAAGTTGAATACATATGTGTTCAAACTTGTTCGTTTAATTTAATGAATTATTCAAACTTGTTCAATTAATTGATCTTGTATATACTGAACGAACATAAATAAATTCTTATCAAGTTAAATACGAAATTTATTCACGAACGTTCAATTCATTTATAGTCATAACCACAACACCACAGTGGTGATTTTTGAAATGCAATACTATTATGATGTTATTTTTTGAATTCCAGCACCATATGATGTTGTTATTTGAAATTAAGCACCACATGGTGTTGTTCTTAATTTGAATGCAACACCTCAATAGTTGATGAAAGGGATAAAATAGGAAATATGTGCACTCTTTGGTAAATCTGAAAGTTAGATGTGCTTTTTAAAAATTCCGCAATTTTACATTTTGGTCAATTGCTGATATGTCTAATATTGCTTTAAACTTCATTCGTTTTAAGGGAAAACAATTAATCTCGGTCAATTATTGATGAAAATGGTTCATGAGTATTGTTCATGAACGTTGTTCTCAAATATTATTCTCGAACATTGTTCACGAATATTATTCATGAACATTAACGATATGTGTTCAAACTTATTTGTTTAGTTTAACGAATTATTCAAGATTGTTCATTTAATTGATCTTGTGTATATTGAACGAACATAACCAAGCTCTTATCAAGTCGAATGTCAAATTTGTTTATGAATGTTCAATTCATTTATTGCCCTACATATTCCCACAATATCATTCATGAGCATTGATTAACATGGTCAATTGTGCAACTTTAAGTGCGTCCTTCGATCAATTGCCAAAATTGTTAGGACCTTGCGAGCTAGAGGGGGGATGAATATGTTTGATCACTTCTCTCAATCTTGTCGTGCTCGTCATTTGAATGCACAGCAAAAACCTTGATTCAAACTTGACTCCACATGCACAACTTCAGAATTTTACTTAGTATCTGCCTCTTAGGCGACTAATCCAAGGTCTATCTCTAGTGATCTCCTTCCACTATGAACTTCCTCCTTCTTGGAAACCTTCCGGAGGCGGAGAAGCCTCTTACAACCTTGTTCTCACAAGAATATAAAAAGCAAATATAAGATGCAAATACAAATACAAATGAAGAGTAAAACAACTTTACAATGAATACTTTGCTTTGTTTGTTTCTTTGTCGCTTTGGAATGTCTCTTGATGGTTGGAAATGCAAAAACATTTTACTCCAAACCCCCCAAGATCTGGCCCTTTGAAATCTCCACGAAACCTCCTTTTCTAGGGTTGCAATCAGGTTGCAAAATTTCTCTCAATCAATTGACCTTACCTCCAATCGATTGCCACATCAGATCCGACTGTTCAAACCTGCAACACGACATTTTTTTACCCAACCTATCAATTGGTGAGCTACACCAATTGATTGTTGGCTTCTAATAGATTACCTCAATCGATTCTGAAGTCCTCTGTTAATGGAGAAATCACTACCAATCAATTCCGGAGTGTTCTGTCCACCAGAAATAAGTTTCCAATCGATTGCACCAATTGATTCCTCAAGCAACAAACCCAGAATTTTGGGTTTAGGGTTTGCCAACCGATTGCTCCTTGCTGACCTTAAATTCAGCCTTTTCAAGGATGCATTCATGTCTTGCCTAGTATCTGGTTGACCTCAACCTACCAGGACTTCCTCTGCCCAATATCCAATCAACGTTGACCTATTGGGACTTCTGGTGCTAAGTGTCTGGTCAACTGTGACCCACTTAGATTTTACATCTCGTGCTAGGTGTTCGGTCCTCCATGACCCACATTGAATTTAACCTAGTTTCCAACTAGGTCTTCCATCACCTAGCCTTACTAGGACTTCGATTGCCTAGTGCCCAGCTAAGACTTCCACCGCCTAGTCTTGCTAGAACTTCTATTGTCTAGTTCTCAATTATGACTTCCACTGCCTAGCCTTGCTAGGACTTCTATTACCTTATTCCCAACTAGGTCTTCCACCGCCTAGCCTGGCTAGGACTTCCATTGTCACTAAGTGTTCGGTCTGTAGGTTCATGTTGGACCGGCTAGAGGGGGTGAATAGTCCTGCAAATAAAAAATTGCTATTTCTCTTACATCTTACTCAAGCAAGAATACACACTAGTTAATGAAATAAATAATACATAAAAAGAAAAAGAGGCACAAAAATTTTACTTGGTTACAACTGGAGTGGCTGTTAATCCAAGGTAATTCAAAGCTCCACTAAAAAGGCTCCTTTAGGTGGAGTAACCTCTTTACAGCGTTGACGTACAAGAATAAAAAAACTACAGTAGTTAAAACAATTGTGATCATTAAAACAAGAGGACAACCTCTATTGATAACAAAAGGGTCGAGGTGACCGTTTTGCTGACGTGACAGTCATGGGGGCGCCTCCAATGATTTGGGGGTGCCTCCAATGGATCAAAACTGATCCATTGGTGATATGACAGTGCTGGGAGCACCTCCAAGCGTTGGGGGTGCCTCGGTTGAGCTAACTCAGCTTCCAGATCTTATCCGCTGTGGTGGGTCTTCAGCGACGATCGGAGGCGCCTCCATTGCTCTAATGCGCCTCCATCCAAATGGCGGGTGGGACGCCTCCGAGCCTTGGGGCGCCTCCATTAGTTGGGCGCTTGAGGTGCCTCCGTCGCACTGAGGTGCCTCACGCGCCTCTTCTTTTGAGGCGCCTCCAAGACATAGAGGTGCCTCGGGTCTTCTCTAGTCGCCTTGGGTGATTGTCCAGCCGTCTAAAGTTGAGCTCACCCAAATCCAACTTAGGCCTTCTTCTCGAGCATGCTTCCTCCCCGGCTTCTCGTCCCTCGGACTGCGTCCTTCTCGCCTTGCGTCCCTCAGACCGCGTCCTTCTCGCTCCACCGGTGTACTCTTCCGCAGCTTCTCGTCCCTCGGATGCACCGAGCCCGTCGACTCGCTTCCCGTGCCATCTTTCTCGTCCGCTGCATCTTCTGCTCGACTTCTTGTGTTCCTAAGTTCCTGCACACTTAGACACAAGGATCAAATATCACAGGACCTAATCTAACTCGGTTGATCACATTAAAACTATCTCGGGGTACTTACAGTTTGGACTTTTGCTCAACATCTAATCTTAATCCCTAGGACTTCCTCTGGATGTACGGTCCTCCAGACCCATTGACCTACTAGACGTTCAGTCCTCTAGACCCGTCTAAACTTTCCACCTGATGTACTCGATCTGTCAAGTCTTCTGCCTAGTATTCAATCCACCTACTAGGGCTTTTCCCTTTGCCTAGTATTCACTAGGACTTGTACCTTCTTAAGATCACTTTAGACTTCTTGGTTGAGCTTACTGCACACTTAGTCAAGGTTATTAGATAATAACAAATTTTAACTTTGAACCTTTGCTAATATCAAAATACAAGTTCGATTAGCTAATACTTCCAATACTAACAATCAATTGATCGAATGATGAAGGAGATCCTTTGGCACAAATATTTTAAGTACTATCTAAAAGTTTCAAAAATATCTTATTGAGAAACTACGAGCTATGTGATAATAAAGTAAAAAAATATTAAAATGAAAAAAAAAACATTTAGATGCACATAAGATAAGATGAGGATGAATGATATCAAAATTCTCTTTATATATATTATTAAATATAAATCAAGATATGTGATATAAAAGTAATTTATTAATAAATAATTATGATTTTTTTAAAGATATATAAATTATTGAGTATGAAATTAATAAAATAAATTAGAGCATCACGGTGGCAAAGGCGAAACGCTCACTTTCAACGTCTCCGTCAGTCCGTCCCAGAATTAACACGGAGGAGGTAAATTACGGGGACTAATCTAGCTAGTTCGAATAGTGACCAGTACATGGGAGAGGGTAGGAATCTAGCTATTAGCCAGGATTTAACTCTCAGACCTCATGATGATAATACTTCATGCACTAGTCATTCGTCTATCTCATAAAAACAAAAGAACTATCGTAAAAAATTAAAGCATCACGATGATATTTAAAAGGGATATTTCTTTAAATATATTTTACTCTCAAATATCTCTAGTGAAAGGGGATATTTAAAAAAAAATAGGAAAGGAGATGCAATATATATTTTTGAAAGTAAAATATTTAACGAGTGAGATATTTGATAAGTGTGATTCAAAAATATTTGATTAATTGTTGAAAAATTTAATTATAAAATTTGAGATATTTGAAGAATAAAATATTTAAATAATGATATAAATGTACTAACGTGGTGTTTTTTTTATCACGAAAAGAAATTTAAGATTTTTTATTTTAGACATGATAATAATATGATATATAAAAAAAAAATTAAAAACCCCACGTTAAAGGTTTTTCCATTAGAACTCCGAGCACAGGCAAACGGTCAAATCTACGGGCCAAGTTCCACGTCACGGTTTGGAAAAAAAGTTGGGATTGTGCTTCTCGATCTGGGCCGCTACGGCTGCCTCCAGGTCACGTGGACATAAGCATCGCAGCGTTCCACGTCGCTAAGTGCTCCGGCTCCCGCTCCACCGTCAGATCCCGACTCCTCCGCATCACCGCCTTCGTTCTCATCATCGCCACCGTCGATCCTATCCTTTTTAACGACACACAATCGTAATGACGAGATTACCACTGGCGAGGTTCTCCAGGGCGGTGGCCGACGGGAAGACTCGGGTGAGAGCCTCATCGCTTATGCCTCCGCCGCCGTCACCTTCAGCCTCGTGGCGCCATATCGGCTGCATTCTCTACCCGAAGATCGCCGGGAGGCCCCGCAACGAACCCAGGTCGGCTGCCAGGGCCAGATCCACTTCCTTTCCCGCGAAGTAGGCCCCCTCGTCGCATCAGCGAATGTTGCAGGCTGTGGTAGGTCCACTCCTCTGCCGATGCAGGCGCCGTGGATCGCCGCGATCGCCGCGATCACCGGCTTCCGATACAGTTCAATTGCGGATATTGCGGACTGGAGGGCGAGACTCCGGTGGCGGAGGAGCCCGCTGGTGACGGCACGGTCGGCAAAGGGAGCGGCCGCGAGGGAGGCGAGGGAAGAGAGCTCGGTGCTGGCGTAGAAACGGGGGGCCCGCGTGTGGCGAGGGCGATCCCGCGGGAGGAGGGGAGGTGGTCGAGGAGGGTGAGGGCGCGGGGAGTTCGTCGAAGGAGGAGGGGGTCAAGGCGTTGCGGTGGGTCGGGCGGTTCATGGAGAGATAGTATACAGGGACCGCAGAGTCCGGCTGATCACCTCCAGGGTCTCGAATCTCCGCTTGAGCACCGATGCCGTTTCTGCCGCCTCGATCTAGTCGTCAGCCATGGTTGTTCTCGCAGAGTCGCCGTTCCTTCTAGAGAGTCGAGGGTAAAGGTAAGGAACTCGCTTCCATGTGCTAATCATGTTCTTGATGGCAATTGTGGTACGACCGAACGAGTATGAATTTGCCGTGTTTTGTTTGGAAATAGGTTCACCTGTTCTTCTGCGGAGGAACGACCGAACGAGTATGAATTTGCCACATGGCACCAACCAACTTAGGGATTTGGTGTCTCTGCCCAAGCAAACCAATATGAACTTGCAACAGAACTCAAAGTCCTCAATTTCAGGTAGAATTGAAGTTATCTGAATCGGTTAGCTCTCAGCATCATTAATCAACAAGCTACCCATTTTATTCTTTTATTTATATTTATTTATTTTACATAGCAAAATCTGAGTATGTTTGTTGTATGTGTTGGGATCGTGAGATTTAATGTTAGGTTTGATCAAGCTTAACCAACACATTGGATCAAGGCAATATTCAATTTGAAGTCGTCCATACGGTATGAATCCTTCGTGTGTAGTGATGGAGGTGTCAGTGTGTTGATAAACTCTTAAGCAATTGCATGGATGGAGAGAGTTCCCTATCAACACTTGATGGGAACTCAAGAATTGAGAGAACCATACAAATCTTTTAGTTTCTCTAAAATCTCATCTAGTATTCTCTTTTCAATAGAGAATAATCATCTATGTAATAAACTACTTAATTACATGACACTTGTGAACCCTTTAAAATCCTCTAGGTGTGATTAGCCAAACATGGAAAAGAGAGAGAGATTGAGAGAGAATCTCAATTATCTTGTATCTTTCCAAAATTTTCCGCTTCTCTAAAATCTCAATTAGATAAGTTATATTCTCCTTTTAATAGAGAATAATTGTAATAGAGACTACTTAATTAATCTATGACACTTGTGAACCCCCTTAAAATCCCCAAGGTGTGATTAGCCAAGCATGGAAAAGAGAGAGATTGAGAGAAAATCTCAAGTGTCTTATATCTTTCCAACTCTTCCTGTTTCTCTAAAATCTCAATTAGATGAGTTATATTCTCTTTTCAATAGAGAATAATTGTAATAGACTTTACTTAATTAATCTATGACACTTGTGAACCCCCTTAAAATCCTCAAGGTGTGATTAGCCAAGCATGGAAAAGAGAGAGATGGAGAGAAAACCTCAATTATGTTATATCTTTCCAAATCTTTTCCTATCTCTAAAATCTCAATTAGATGAATTATATTCTCTTTTTCAATATAGAATAATCATCTATGTAATCGACCCTTCTTAATTAATCTGTGACACTTGTGAACCCCTTAAAAACCTCTAGGTGTGATTGGCCAAGCATGGAAAAGAGAGAGATTGAGAGAAAATCTCAATTATCTTGTATCTTTCCAAATCTTTTCCTATCTCTAAAATCTCAATGAGTTATATTATCTAATCAATTGAGGATGATCATCTACTTAATAGGTTGTACTTAATTAATCTATGACACTTGTGAACCCCTTAAAATCCTCTAATTGTGATTGGCCAAGCATGGAAAAGAGAGAGATTGAGAGAAAATCTCAATTATCTTATATCTTTCCAAATCTTTAGTGTCTCTAAAATCTCAATGAGATATATTCTTTAATCAATAGAACATAATAGACTTTACTTAATTAGTCTATGACACTTATGCAATGATCTAATTGTGATCCTTTTAAATTTTAACATTTCTACAAATTTAATCGGGCTTGTAGAAACTTAATTGCGCTTCAATTAGGCAACTATTTTCTTTCTAATTGAAAACCCGAATAACACCTAATTGGTTTCCAATTTACTCGTCCAAAGTTTAATAACAAATTGTTTATTACAACTAAACCTCTTAAATTTAATTGGTCCAATCAATCACTTAATTAGTCTCAATTATTTTCTCCTTTTGATTGCTACTATGCATAAAGTGCTTGAGATTCATCTCTTGTGTGTGTGATTCTATAGGCTATTAGAATTATTAGCAGCATACCATTAATGACCAAACTCTCTGGTCTGCATGAAGACTCCTTCATTGACTTATGTGCGAGTCATGATTGACCTCTACCAAAGCTTGAAAGATATGACTATCTACAAAGCCTTCAACTAGATGTTTATTGTGCAATGATCCTCTTATCCTCTTATTATGATGTGGCCTGAAGTAGTGTTTGTCCCTTAGGTCCACATTATATTATCATTTGATCTCCTCTTGATCCACTCATTAGAAAGTAAATTGAGACCCATGTAAATCCTACTTTAACCATGCACAAATTTCTTGACTGATCCTCCCATTGAATAGGCCTGTGAATATCTCCTACCTTCTACCTGGAGTGAGTGCTCAATTGGCCATACACCCACCTCTATAGGATTTGCAATATATCTAACAACGAGTGTATGTGCAATTCTTCAATTAAGGTTCAACTCATGGGTGTCAAAGTATACCAGTCCTTATATGAGATGATTGTGATAGTCTCAAATCAAGGATTGTTTGCAACGCCTGTATGAGATTTCCATAGACAGTAGATAGTTACCAAATGAGTTTTTAATAGCAAGCCACATTCAGAGATTTGTTCACCAACAACCACCAAATATGTCTAACAATTACCATGCCCATAGACATGAGAACACTTACTGCTATCCAATAACAGAAACATAATATGTATTTATTAATTCGATGTCCAATTTCAACATTACTAATACCAGAGATTTAATATGCTACTTATATGAATTAGTATCATCTCACATCTTTTTGGATCAATACACTAGTAGACTAGTATCATTTGGACTTTTTTTTTACAATTACAAATATATAATAAAAGGCTAATTTTATTCATTCATAGTGTAATTACAAAATTGTGTATCCATAGAGTATAGTATACAATATGATTGCCCTAGGGCACTCTCACAAAAATATGTTGGCATGAAAACTTTAAAACCAACTTGTGTGCTTTGGGATTGTACCATTTAATCCTTCCTGGTAAATGTATTTTCTTGACTTACTCCCTTTACTTGCTGTTGAAGTACAAAATTGATGTCCAGCTCCTCTGTAGACTTAAGAGGCATGGGCATTGGTTTGAGACCTGAACTGAGGATTGCCTCGACTGCCTCTGGTTCTCAAATTTTGAATAGTTTCTCTATTTAACTTGGTATACCAGTCGCTCCAGTCTGGTTTTCAGAAAATCGGGCATGGTAATGGGATTCCATTCTGTCCAATTCTCTGCTGGTTGAACCACCAATATAACTTTGTGGCTCCTTGAATTTTTCATCTATTAAGTACATATAATTTAAATGTGCCTAAAGATGAAATGAGATAGAACTATATTCAATCAGGTAAGCTGAAGCATTCAGGATATTTAGTAATTCCATTAAGGCAAGCTCTGTACTTCAAAAGTTCCCTTTTCTGGGTATATACAGTAAAAGTAAGAAACGATTAGACAGTGGTTTTGTAGTGGTTGGATTCAATAAAGTCAAGCTGAAGCAATAAACTTTGTCTGGCCTATTTACATGCACTAGTGGAAGAATAGGCAGGTTAGTAGTTGCATCTAATTAACTACGACTCACATTAAACCATACCCATCTTCTCATAATTCTTTAACATTGCACTGCATGCTGTAAACATTATCTAGTTTCTTCTCCTAAGCATGTAAAATACTGTATTTGATCAAGTGGCAAGTTGCAGCAACCTTCCCATTGACTTGAAAAGCCCTTCTTAGAATTGTAAGTGATATTTAGAGGTAGAAAAGCTTCAATGGTTAATTAAGGTGGCAAATCAATGCCATCTAAACATGCACCTATTGTCTCTAGAGATCATCTGTAAGTATGCGGATGAGCCCTCTGGATTCCTTTTCCAAATGTAGTAGAATGATAATGCGCAAAACTCATCTCATGTATATTGTTGGAGATAGGTGCAGTGGTAGATAGCAGACTAGAACTTTGGGTGATGCATTGAGTTTGTCACGTAGCGAAAGTAATTTGTTTTGTTTGTTTGTTGGGCAACTTATCTGATAAAATTAAAATAAGACAACAGTGTCGAGTATAGTTATTGTCCTCGGTAAGAACACTGTTGAATAGCAATTTGCTAGTTTGTCACATAATTATGATTATCTGGTATCAAATTAAACACTTTACATTTCTAATAAATGACTCGTATTCTTATTGTTACTTGGTATAAACAAGGGTGATTTTATACAACTAATACTAAGAGAAGTATATTAAGAACATTTGTCCAATAGGGGAATGAAGGCAGAAATTTGTAAAAAATCAAATCATTTTTCAAACAATTAGGTGAAAATAAAATTTTTAAAAATGAATTGTTACCGTGGGCTTGTATGTGCATCCCAAACAATATGCTTTGTCATACACTACCATAAGACATATCATCACAAACATTGATGCTCATATACAATCAATTTTCCAAATCATATGATGGATCTTTCTAGTTTTATTTAGCTGCAGTGAGCGATGACTCTGCCAGCAAATAGATATTAGGACCATACTGTGTTGGGGCAAGGATTAAGAAGAGCACTTTCTGAAGTCTGCATTAATTCACAGCATTAGTATTTTCAGAAGTTGGATGGCTCTAGGTCGTTTCACTGGTTTATGAAACCTGCATTCACAAGGCATTTAATTAAGGCTAAGATGATGCTCTTTGGTCCCCCACTTATCTGATTTCTTTAATTAGTATCTTTAGATTAACACTTCTTACTCTCAAAAGAATCAAGTTACTTGCAACAAGAGAAAATGCAAGTGGACATATCTCCTTTGCCTTGTGTCTCATGCTTACCTTATGTCTCAAGATTAAGACAGAAAAAAGAAAAAATGTATATGGATCTAGGAAAAGGAATAAATGTGTCTAGAGCTTGGTAGGACTCCTTGATTATTTTATGACCTCAGGATATTAGGCTCTGTTATGTAGACAGAGAGTAATACATAAAGCATACTGCCTCGGATAGAAGGGTAACTATATATATTATATAATTCTAAGATATTCAGTTTCTAAAATTCAAAAAACCCTCATACAGAAAGTGTCAAAATTGCAGTATGGCATATATACTGAAAAATGATTATTTTTATATTTTACAAAATTTGGCATAAGCTTACTTAACCTTTTGTTTCAAAAAGTCCCTGGTTTGCATTCTCTATGAATAAACTTGATCTAGATGATGATTAGCTAAATAATTGCTTGAAATAGCTGTTAACATCTCAAAAATTCATATTTTTTTGTCCTTCAAATAAAAATAACTCCACAGAGTGAAATTACACTATTATGCTTCATCATCTTCATTTAGAAAAGCAAATGGTTTCCAATGGTGAATACCAACAGTGCACCAATGAGTTGTAAAGTTAATTACTAAAACTTAATTAGCGCGTCTACCTTTCACTGATTCATAGCTGTTCAGTTTATGTTCTTAAATTCTGGAAATATAAAAGGACAAAAATGTGTATCGACTTTTCTTACAATTGAAATCAATCCATTAGCATTAGGTGCTAGAAAGATGGCACCATGTCCACGCGTCAGCTAGTAACAAGTATTAGAAGAGTATGATACACATGTCCACACATCAGATAGGAAGCTTTCAGATGACAGAGAGGTTTTCCACGGACCTGACACGCACCTTTTCCGAACAAAGTATATCACAAGTAATCTTTTTTGGTTTCTGCACATGATTACACAACTTCCATTGTGTGTTTAGTGATCTCCTGACAGTGATATATACCTAAAGAAGGAGTTCTGTCGCTTTGGACTCTCCTATATAATGGACCTCTAGGAATCATGTGTCAAACACAGAAGGATCTGGAGAGAGGCACAAAGTCTTCACTCTTGCTCTCCTCCTCAGCTCTTCTTCTTCAATTTAAAACAGAATGGCAGGCCTGCCCTTGAGCCATCCTTTGGCTTTTGCCTTTGGCATTCTTGGTATAATACTACACCATTGATTTGTAAATAGATTCTTTTTTTCCTTCATTTTTTCCTCTTAAGTTCTAAGTCTCATGGTAGAAAAACATTACATTGCCCAAGAAAAGTTTTGTAAATTCGTCATCCAGATTCACCTTTGGGGCTGTGATTTGCATTGTTTGTGCACCCTTCTTGTTCTGGTTTTATATTTCAATTTGAAGTCAAGTAAGATGATCCTTTGACAAAAATTTCTAGTAGTTATCTAGGAGTTACAGGGAGGCACAATCACTAGTTATGAAAAAATTTATCAAAGATTATCTTATCAAATATTGGTTTGTGCAGTTTAATTTTGTGCAAATCAATAGATAGTGGTCATCTTTGTCTTCTCATTTTCTGTATTTTATGAGATTTACTTAAATATGGAAGTTGATTTTCAGTTTAAGCTCTTGCCAAAGGCAAGCAATATAATTAAGGTGCAACTTAACTTTCAATACCAAATACTAAAATTAGCAGCAGTACACAAATTACTGATGTCAAATTACTAATGGATATCCACTTTTTTTATGACTTGCAGGCAACATAATCTCATTCATGGTTTATCTTGCTCCACTGTGAGTATATACTAAATCTTTTTCTATCTCGAGATAATTCCCAACTTATCATCTTCATAGCATTTTTTAATTTTAATGTGATCAAACTCTTAAATTCTTTGCATCACAGTCCTACATTCTACCGTGTGTATAAAATGAGATCAACGGAGGGGTTTCAGTCAGTTCCATACGTGGTTGCCTTGTTCAGTGCTATGCTGTGGATTTACTATGCTATTGAAAAAACAGACTCAACACTTCTCATCACCATTAACACATTTGGGTGCTTCATTGAGACAATTTACACTTCAATCTACCTCATATATGCTCCCAGATCTGCAAGGGTATGTGAATTATTAGCTTTCACTGTCTTTTAAGTCCACTTAATTATATGCCCACTACCTAAACACATTATTGACGAAGTTTTACCTTTGGATTTGTAGGTTTCCACGGTCCAAATCATCTTCTTGTTGAATGTGGTTTCATTCGGTTCAATCATTCTATTAACACAACTTGCTTTTCACGGCCCTGAGCGTGTAAAAGTTATAGGTTGGATTTGTATGGGCTTCTCCATTAGTGTCTTTGCTGCGCCCTTGAGCATCATTGTAATTGAGAAACTAAAACTTTTTGATATAGTTTATTCTGTACTGCGGTTAACACGGTATTGATAGAGTGACTTGATAATTCAGAGGCTTGTCGTGCGGACTAAGAGTGTGGAGTACATGCCGTTCTACCTCTCACTTTTCCTCACAATTAGTGCCGTCGCTTGGTTTGCTTATGGCTTCCTCATTCAGGATTTATACGTCATGGTAAATAATTCTGCAATCATTTATTCATCGAGTTCAACTGATCTCATTTAGCTTTATGTCTCACCTACTATCAATTTCTTCCAGCTTCCAAACATCTTTGGGCTCGCATTTGGTGCAACACAGATGGTGTTGTATGTGATCATCTCCTCCAGGAAATTGCCAACTCTGAGCCCACATGTGCCAGAGCATACCATTGCCATGACAGTTGTTCCTGTAAATTCCTCTCCAAAGGTTGAGCCAGATGAGCTCGAAGTAATCGAATCTGATCATGAGCACAGTTTCTTCAAAGACAAAGCAAAAGATGATGACACAGGAAAAGTGACAACTGAGGATAAATCTACAGGAATGAATGGAGGAGCTCAGTTTGAGAATCTGATGTTGTAAGTAATGCAATTAATTCTTTGCTCTTCCTAAGTTTCCTTGTTTGTTGCAGCCTAACTCTATGCTTGCTTGGAAACAAATAACAGTTTGGTGTTTATCTATTGTGATTGATCATGTCTTTTCCTAATTGTAAAGGCTTGTTGTTAAAGAAATTCAAAAGAAAAAAAAATGTAATCAACCTACTCAATTGATATTTTGGTACAGTAGCAAATTTATTATCTGAAAAAAAAATGGAATTAGCTGAAATGCCAAGTATAAATGCTTACAGGGACGTTGTTTTTAATGATTTATACAAGTTCAAATCAAAACCAAAGAAATAAGCCAATAAACTTTGTTTTTTCAAATTAGTTTATCAGACTATAGCTGACTGCAAATCTATTGCTTCGTTTCTTATCTAAGCATTTCTACATGTCAACAATAATGTTTCTACTGTTTTTATTTTTTTTTTCCACACAAAAAGTGTGGAACTACTATAAGTTCAGACAATAGTTTGATTATAAGTCCATTGTTGAATCTGGTTCCTTGAGTACTGGATATCATTAGTTTGGAGCAGACGTTGCTGCTGTGCAATTCACGGAGATGCTGAATCTGATATGAATAGTTTGAGGTTGCACTAGGAATAACCAGCAAAATAGAATGATCCACATGAACAACTTGCTGCCATCTTCATCGGATACTTTTCTCTTCACTCAGCTTGAAAAGTTTTACTACAACTGAAACAATGAAGAGTGTCCTTAAGGTACTCGGTGGAACACAATAATGAAACTTTGCAACTCTTACAAGACGTCCAACATGGTTGAAATAGATGTGAACACTTCGAGAACGTATTCAAAGGTAGCACTCAATGACACGAATACAAACACCACAAAAACAGGTGTAAAATAAACACAAAAGTGAAAGCTGACCACCAGCTTGTGGAAGTATCATATTTCATAACAATTTTATCGTCAATGAGGAAATAATCTTTACATATTGTATGTAACAAGTATGAAAGGTGTGGCCGTACACAAAACCAAATGGAGGAACATGTGCATTTTTTTTACATCATTAGTACAGGGGAAGTGTGATTGAAGAAAAAAATGTGAATATACAGATCTTGTACATAAATTTTCTAAATACAAGTATTGAATGCATATGGGATGATAATTATCACCTTACCAATTTTGGGATGATAATTGTCTCTTTTTGGATTCTCTTTACTGCTTTGGAATTCATGTTACGATTAAATACTGTTCTAACAGATACACCATGTTCTTCGTTATAATCTTCAAGTACTTCTTCTACCATGTCATACTTGTAGATGACATCATCAGGAGTATGCTCATTCCATTCTGGAGACTAATTTCTGTAAAGAACCCAGGTTTCACCTTTTCTTGGGATGTTTTTTATGACACCACGAGGACCCTTTTCCCACGCAACCTTGTGTGAGAAAATATTGATTGTATCATTCACCTCATAATGCCCTACTCTGAAATCTCCACAGCTTTTTGGGAAACCAGATATAACCCAATTCAAAGGGGCAAATTCACTATTGGACTTTGACGTCAGAAAACTTATGCGAATTTTGAAAGGATTCAACTTGATAACCTTCTGAACCAGATCATAGTAACGAGGCATACCATCCTCATCATCATATGCAGCCCATATCTCATCAGCTTGAAAGATTGTTCTGTACGATCATTATCAAAAACATGAAAATCTGGATCAGGAACGTCCATTGATACTGGTTCATTAGTCTCATTGTCTGAGTCAGCATCTGATGACTTCTTCTCATTAATAAGTTGTTTTTGTCTCACTCTTAGGTTCAACGGGCTGTTCTTGACCAGTAACATTCTGAAGCGACCACATCCTTGCTTTCTTTTTTGCCAGCTTCACTCAGTTTTTGTCTCTTTTTAGCATTGTCTTTCACATCAAGTTTCCTAGAAGAAGCAGATTTCCGCTCTTTTAATTTCTCATCTATTGCTGACTTACTCAACTCAATCAACATATTTTTGGTACTAAAAAGATAAAACTCTCTGGACTGGTTGCTTTGTTTCCCAGCCATTCTAAACTTTGGCAAGTCTACGGGATTTCTGTTTGCTCTGTTTGTCTCAGCAGGAATCTGTTGTGCCGGAACCTCTGTATGGTCATTCCCAGGATCATCACCAATACTTCCCCCTTTTTCTGCAGGTATACTATTGCTTTGAGCTTCTCTAAGTATTCCAGATGCACTAGTATCTCTCTTTAGAGCATTATTCTTCATGCAGCGATCCTCTTTCTTTCTAGCTGCTGCTTGTGCCTCTTCACGTTCTCTACGTACCTTCTCATAAGTCTGACGGACAACATTTGCAGCATGTGCAGCAGCAGTTGATGAGGCAGCAGCACTTGCAACTCCTGCAGTTCTAGAAAAAGGACCCCATTGGAAATTTGGGTGATTGAAAGAACCTGAATTTGCTCCATTCTGTGTTGTGTTGCTTTTCCCTTGACCATAGGCATTTTTGCTCGATACATTATGATTGGAGTTTGGCTGATTCTGCTGAGAAATAGGCACTGAGGATACAAATTCACAAGGAGATTTTGTCTCTGTGGATAGAAAAGGTTCGTGGCAATTAGGGCAGAGAAGAGTATGATTAAGGTACAGCTTGAGATACTCATACTGCATTTTGCACTTATGACATGATGTCCAAAATGTTTCAACTGCTGATGGCTTATGAGAAGGATTCACGGTTGCATGAGCTGCTTTGGTGCTGCTATTTCTTTTCTTGTTTGTTTGGAAAACTATCTCCAAAAAACTTTTGGCACTTCTTTTCTCATCATAAAGTGTTCTTCTGGACTTATCAGATAAGACACTCCATGCCTCTGAAATTAGCTTAAAAGCACCTCCAGCGCCAACTGATTTGTTCTTGTCTGGATGAAGCAGGAGAGCCAACTTTCTATATTGTTTCTTCACAATATCTTCATCTGCTGTGACATTCACACGGAGAATAGCATACCAATCGTTCACCCCATTAACCTTGTGTTGAGACGCAATATAAACATCAAGAGTTGCAATCAACTGTTTCAATCCGTCAAGAGCAGGAAAGAGATTTTGGGCCACCAAGGCAAATTTCTTGGCACCTATGAAATCCTGATCGGCGAACTTCTTTTCAGCAATCTCTCTTGCTCTGAGGGCTTCATCCTTATTGCACTCCATTCTTTGACCTTCTTCCAGTGATTGCAATGCTGCTCCTTGCAATCTTCCTGATAGATTTGAGCGGATATGCTCGAATTAAACTTGATGAACAGTCAGAAGCAAAAATACATGAGAAATTCTCATCCCAATTGCAATAGCGGAATCAACTATCCCATGAATCAACAGAAAAAATGGAACAAACACCTGCAAAAAGATCATGAAAGATCAATACTTGGCCGCAACCACTGCAAGCACGAAATCCAACGCATTGAGAGAAACAAAAATACAAAAAAGCTTGAAAAATGAAAATGTTATTATGTAAATGCTAATCTACACTTAAAATCCGGGGGGAAAACAGTCCACAAGCACCTGTGGAAACTCGAATCAAGGAAAAAATAATTGGCGCAAGCGAACAACAGAAGGGGAAAGGGCAAAAACAACAAAAAAAAAACAATGGAAAAAAAGCCAAAATACAGCGCGGACAGAGAAGAACGACAGACGACAAAACTGAGATTACGGTGGCGCGAACCCACCGGTCAGAAAAAATCCAATTCCTCGAAACCCTAAACCACACGACCTCCGGCAAACAACCACGACGGGTGCGGAATCCGAAGCACGAGGAGGCGCGAGGAAGACGAAGAAGAGATTACCGATCGGGAGGAATCGAGACGAAGGCAGGGATTTGAAGCGCCCGCACGGCTGCATCCCCAATTTGGTTTCCCCCCAAATCTGAAATGAAGAATTGTGAAATTTTATCAAATGCAAAAAAAAAAATTCCAACCAACCAAAAAAAAAAATCTCCAATCCCTAACTTAACCCAACCACCAAAATACCTCAAAATATACTTAACTAGAGTTACTTTCTAACCTAGACGAGGGTCTCACTTTTCTTTTTCTTTCTTGTTTTTTAAGAAAAAATACGCATCTTATTCTTAAAAATATATATTTAATATTTTTTAAAAAATAAAATAAAAATTAAACAATTTTCATAAATAGTGTAACAATTTAGAACATTCAGATATTCTAAATAAAAAATTTATATTTTATTTTAAAAAAAAAATCTGTATCAATTATCTTAAATTTAGATGAAAAATAATTTTCTAAATTTTAAAAAAATAAAATTTTCATCTTTAAACATTAAATATTATTTTCATCTATATTTATATTAAATATTATTCTCAATAATATTAGAAATAATAATAAATAAATAAAAATATAATAAATTATAGAAAAATTAATATATTATATAAATATCTAAATTTAAATAAAATAATTTTTTTAATTTAAATTTTAAATTTTAATTTTAATCTAAATTTTAAATTTTATTTTAAAAAGTTGATAGGAATGTTCTAATACAACTATGCATCTCATAGGTCGGCCCACCGGAAGAGCCGGTCCAGCCGGAGAGCATGAACCGACAGGTTCTGGACAGCTGTCAGTTCGAAGCATTCACCGTTCCGTCGCCGATCGCCAATCGCCAATCGCCACGCTATATAGATGTCGTCACGGAGTTTTCTCCCCCTTCGAGCCCCTTGTCTGTGGACCTAATGGAGGCCAAGTTCTCCTCCCCTCCTCGGTCGAACGGAGGAACGACGCAGGCGGCTGGCGGAGCCTCGAAACACCTCGTCGACCTCCCCTCCCGAGGCCTCTTCTCCTCCCCGGTGTTGTCTTCCACTCCGGTACTCTTCTCCTCTCCACTCCCCTTCATCCGAACCCTATCTTTATTCTTTTACGGTTTTCCTCAGCGTGGCGTTTTCTTATCTCTTGGAGTAGTTCGCGATAGTTTCCTAATGAATCTAGAACAATTTGCAGCGGACAATGCGCGTGTATGTTTGCGAGCGTGAGACGGCGCCACCAGGTCGGTCGCTTCACCTACTTTTACTTTGTTGGCTGCTCTCAAAATTTGTCTTTTTATGTGAATCACGACTAGATCAGATTAGAATAAAGGAGGACTGTATTCCAATTTCTCAAATTTCAATTGTTGATCACAGAAAAACCTACATCTAACTAATTTGAACTTGAACTATGGTTGATCTGAACTCGAATCTTATTCATGCTAGCTGCTCGGTGCATCTTTAGGTTGCATTGCTGTATTTTATGTGCAGAAACACCTGATTCCGTTTCATATTCTTAGCACATACTTCATTGGTCTTGGCAATGCTTAGTGTAGTGACATTGGCGTTCCAGAGTTGATTTATATGTTGTGTCGATAAATATATGAATTAATTGCAAATCTAGGGATTGTATTAATTTTTTCCTCACCTGCTCCACATTTTCCCTGATTTGGCTGAAGAACTTTATCTGTGTATCATAGTTTTAAATAGTTATAAGATTAATATTTCCCATACTTTCACTTTAATTATTAGAGGATCAATTAATCAAGACGAACACGACAAACATATTGATTAGAGCTCTCCAAATCAACAAGCAAAAGAGCGAGTTAAAGGATGTAACTGCTAAATCTTCAACGGATGGTTGTAATGGTAAAAGGTATTGTTCTCCATCACATGTTTTACAATGCATTGACCTTAACCCCCTCCACCCCCCCTATTTCTCATGTTATATGCTATGAATCGATTGCTATTGCTATTATGTTTATATTTGCAGCCTTGCAATTCAAGATAACATAGAATACTCAGAATAGGAAAACGTTTCAATTTTAAATTTGCCGTTTCGGAATTTTCCCAACCTACTCAGAATATATTTATTTATTTGAAAAAGGGTGATTTAAATTGGGGGTGGTTAAAATGTGCTAAAATTTCTGAAGAGAAGTCTTTTGATTTTAGGAAATAAATTCCTCTTGACATGAGGGCTTCAATGATGTTATGGATTTGTACTTTGAAGCTGTTATTAATTTGAGTCATTGTTTTTCCTAAGAAAATTATATCAATATATATATATATATGTACACTTTATTGGTTAAATTCTTGCTGAAGTTGCTTGCCCAGCATAGTAGATTACCATTCCCTGTTTAGTTTCTATTTGATATTTTACAGCACACAAGTTAGTTTTCGAATTTGATGTGCACATCGCACCAACAATGGAAACTAAGAGTACAAAACAATAAGCATGAGGTTATCAAAATTTGTACTAGTTGTCGATAGTAGAAGGCTGCTGGCACTGAAGGTAATTCATAGTCTCCAATTATAAACTTCTATCTTCACCAGTTTGAGAACTTTGAGGATAAAATTAGGATGTAGGTTGTCCAATTTTGATTTTATCCTATAGATGCAAGAAATAACAATGCATGATCTATTGAGGCATTGAAGAATCACATTTATCTTTTTCCTTTATTTTTCCAGATCTGTCCGAACTACAGAGGGAAGGGCTCCACCAAAAAAGATCAAAGGTAATTCTGTCCAGTAGTAGTCATGGAAATACTCCGTTAAGATTTAACTACCATTGGTGGATGATGAACAGTTGATCTAGCTTAGAAGTATCAATAACAAATTGCATTTTTCTGATTATTTTCTTGTTTTTTTTCTCATGTTTTTTTATCTGTGTGGAGGGAATGATCAACATGTTTGGTGTTGGATATAATGACTAATGAGCCTTTTGAATTAGTGTGACTGAGATACCTACCATCCTTAGACCTACTACATACTAATATCTGGGGCTGTTTTTTATTTATCTTTCCATTTCCTGATTCAATGATTGTTTTTTAAAAAACCTTGCCAAGGTAAGATTTAATACAATTTTGATGTAATAATGCCAACTAGGTTCTCAGTTTTGACTTTTTATGAGAGTATGCCGAAAGTTGCATTCTTGCCTTAACCTAAATCTTGTGTTGTCATAGCTCAGGAGTGGCCCTGCATGCTGTACAACTTGAATTTCTACAATTAGCCTATATTATTTTGGTAACACAAATCAAATTAATCCCCACAATCACAGGGTTGAAATAAATTAGTAGAAACAGGAGAGTTGATACGTAAATGGGATCAATTAATTAATAATTCTACAGCACATTGAAGGAAATCAATCTGAGGAAGATTCTTGTTTTTAAAAAACAAAATATTTATTTTAGGAGCTCTAAAATTAAGCAACATCAATATGCTCTATAGAACCAAATGAGCAAAATGAAATATAGATAGTTTTAGATATGCTACAATCTTCCATCTGTATATAACGTGTCATATTTTACTGATCAGAGGATTTGAGTCATTAAGAAACCAGAGATGAAAAAGTTAATGTACCAGAATGGATGTGTGGGGTTCTTGGTGGGGTTTACTGAAACACATTAATAAAATAAATATTGAGCTTTAGTTGTCGCTCCAACAGATGATAAAATAATACTAATATGTTAATATGATATTGACATGTATAGACTATGAATGGATTTTATAGGTAGATAAGTTAAATTAAGTAAAGTTAAAAAGGCATGAGAGGTAGAGCAAATACAAAGAAAATTCTAATTAACCTAATTAAAAGTTATCGGAAAGATTAAATTATTGTAGGTGATATATTCGTAATGGATATGTAGTTGATCCAAGGAACATGGGATAGACATGACTTGCTGATGATCAACTACATGTTCTGTTGAGCTTTACTAAAGATTGTATTATGCTTTGACCCAGGGAGGCATTTAACCTCGATTGGGAATAAGTAAGCAATCTCGACAAAGAACTAATTCAGAGAAACCAACAATTTAATGAGACAGAAATCAAATTTTTTACTATAACCAAGTTGTATTTTTATTTTATAAGTAATCATAATGGGACAGAGGATGAATTAAGCAATAATATACATTATTTCTCCTCAAATTTGTAACTCCTACTAACAAGTTTACTGAACATTGGTAGAAAATTCTCTTGGTCCCATGGCATGTTGATATAGTCCTTGTGAGAGTCAAGACTATGTAACTTAATTCCTTTTTGTCAAAGAAGTTCCAAATGCTTCATAAAAACTGGAAAATAGGATTCTTTGTCCCTTGTATGCCAGTAATTTCTATTATGATTGTCAACTTGTTTCCTTTGCTGTAAATCTTCCAAGGTTCGGCAAAGAGTTGCATGATCAACAAGTGAGAGTATTCTGTATTGCTAAGAATTTTTCCATTTTTAGGGAGTTCGAGCACTGAATTTTCGGAGCACACTTTTCAGACAATGTCTGTTGAAAGATTGCGTTCGCTTCTTAAGGAAAGAGGACTCTCACCCAAAGGGAGAAAGGCATGGATTGTTGTTGTATCCCAAATTCCTAAATCTCTCTTCTTTTCTTCTCACTTCACTCTCTCTTTTTGAAACCTAATTCTTATTAAGCTTTGCTAAAAGTGCACTACTTGTTTCATTATCCAGGATGAATTGATTGCGCGCCTGAAAGATGAATCGTAGTGGATGCTGTGAACGAATTAGTTAAACGAGATTCGGTAAAACGAGTAAACTTTGGATCTCGTTCTCTATTGTAATGCTAGTGTCAATGGACTCGATATATTAGTGTGCTGCTTTGTTCTGTCTCGTGAAATGGATTTAGTAAAGAGTATCTATTTTTTTTGTTAGGTCTTTTTATCGATGAATTCTAACTTAAAGTTTGTATAAGACTTCAAGTTTATTTTCATATTAATCAAATAACTTTGAAATCAATTGAGTGATACCTTTTCAAGTTTACTCAATTACTATTCGTTTGAGACTTTGACTTCATATGAATTTGCATTTGGAGTTGGAAAAACATTTTTTAGAATTGTTTTTAAACAATTAAATTTAAAAACATTTTTTAGAATTGTATAATATTAATCTGGCATTAGTTACTAAATAAAGGCAAATTAGTCTATATTAAGATGGAGGAAAAGAATGTGCGCTTTCCTCCGGGGAATCCCTCGAAGAGAGCAAAACACGATGCCAGCACCTCGGCGCGAAGGCAAGAATCGGAGGAAGAAGGGCGACTCGAGAGCAAGCCGAGGGCGGCGGTACCTTCTCGCTCAAGATTTTTCATCTTCCTCCGATGGCTTCCTCCCATCTCATATCGACGTATTTAACTTCCGATGGCTGCTCCCTTCCCCCCGCCCTGCCCCAGCTCCCTGCATTGTGGATCTGAGGCAATCTCTTAACTTTTGTAGGAAATTTTTTCTACTTATTTATTTTGATCTTTGTTAAGCGTCGTTTCTGCCGATGAAGGTTTACCATTCGTAAGAAATGGCTGTACCGGAAGTTAACAAGCAAATGCTTAAAGAGCTTGAATCAATGGGATTTCCAACTGTCCGTGCTATAAGAGCGCTTCATTTTTCTGGTCAGTACTAAGATGTTTTTTTTGTTCTTCAATGCTTATTAGTTGTGCTTTGGGGGTTAAGGGAGAAATTTGAGAGCTTCAGTTATGATTTAATACTTCCATTACAATAAACTCTTGTTTTTTTTAATTTCAGGTAATTCAACTACTGAGGCAGCCATAGACTGGTTTCTAGAACATGAAAACGACCCAGATATTGATGAAATTCCTTTGGTATGGAGTATTAGATTTTGATTAACTTTTAATTTACCCTGTAATTGTTCTTTCTTCTTATTTCTTGTCTTGAGAATGATGAAATATCTATATCTGCGACATGCTACCATTTCTTTTGATCCCTCATTATAAAACACTGTCAGATGTAAACAATGCTGCTAAAGAACTAGAGCCTTGTTTCACCTATTCTACGCATGCATGGTGAATTTTCTTCCTTTTTACAGAAGTTTCTGGCAAATTATACTTTATATACCTCTTTGGTGATTTATAGTTGATTCTTTATATTTTTTTCAAAAACCTTTTTTATTTTTCAATTAGTGAAAAATTCACGACGTCCCATGATGTTGAATATAATGATAATTTACATCTTATGTTTTTCTAAGAAAAAACCACTTGCTCTTTGCCATAAACCATATTAATTATTAATTTATTGACATCACTGAATCTCTTTCAGCTTCATTTTTGTTCTGGCTAGCTAATACTGGGGACAAAGAAAACTTTATTTCATTAACGTTCAAAGTTGGCTAACATCTTATAGTAATTTTCAGGTCCATGTCAACATCCAAATTGAAAATGGAACGTCATGGATGACCCCAGATGAAGTGAGAACAAGACTAGAGCGACTACGGTCTGTAAATGCTATCACTTTATTTCTTTTCCACTGAAGCATAGAAAAAAAAACCCCATCAATTAGTATTAGTATATTTAGGATATACCTTATTTGTCTCTTTTTCTTATGATGTGCTTTTAATTAAATGCATATTTAGGATGTATATTTTCTTTCTGAGCATTATACTTATACTGCTAACCTTTTGGTTTGTTCTATGACATTTCTGATTCAAGAGTTGACCTGAATGATCATGAATTATACATTGTATCTTTTCTCTAAAATGGAACCCTTATTTTCATAGGGAACTTGCTCGCAAGAATAGAGATGTAGAAGAACAGAGATTGCAAAGAGAAAGAGAGAAGGTATTTGCTATTTTTAATGGTAACTCATTTGAAATTATGAATGTAAGCTTATACATCATAGATATGTAAATCTATGAATACATGCCTCAATAAGTTCAAAAAATTTGTACTTCCAACCCCACCACCGGCAATCCATTGCAAACTGGCTGGCCTACTTGAGATCACTTATTGGGATTTGTTTGATCTAAGGTATTGAAAGTAAAGCCAAAATCTTTTTTATGGCTTGTTCTGGTAGATCAAACATTCTGTGATGTTAGCTTCATTTTATTGCAGGGTTCACATTTATGAATCCTATATTTTCAGGGGCAAGTCCCAGTTCGTCTATCAACTTACGTTTCTGTAACTATTATGTGTAGGAAAGAATACGGGCAGGCAAAGAGGTTCAGGAAGCAATGCGAATTAACGAGGAAAACGAAAGAAAAAGGCCTGTGCCTATTCAAATTGACATTCTATTATCCAATGAAAAATTATTTTTTCCTTCATCTATAATTGTCCATTTAATAGGTGGTTCTTTTCTTCCCTTTTCATGCAGAAATTTGCTATCGTGGAAGGTAGAGAAAGAGGAGGAGAAGAGAGCAAGGGAAAGGATCCGCCAAAAATTGGAGGAGGACAAGGTCATGACTATATTCTTCAGTCAGTTCTTCTCAATTTTCATTGAGATTTTTTCTTGGATATCATTAGTAGCTGACATTAATGTGAAATTAATCTTTGATCTATCACATTCTACACACTATCTACATAACTCAGGCAGAAAGAAGAAGACAGCTGCGATCGCAGCCCCAAGATCCTGCAGTTGCAAAACCTGCCCTTTCGATGCAGGAAAAGCGATCGCAGCCTCAAGATGCTGCAGTTGCAAAACATGATCTTTCTGTGCAGGAAAATAAGGTAGATGAAGTTGTCTCAACTATGTTAGTTTGAAATATGAAAACTGAAACTGTGTTGACCTTTGTATTCTGAGCTATGCAGGGATCCTTACACGTGAAGCCTACTGCAAGGGCAGAGCACATGAGGGATTGCTTACGTTCTCTTAAGAAGAATCACAAGGTTACAATTGTTATTTGACTATGCTGAATCATATTGTTACTTTTTGAGCTTCCAAAGTGTTAGAAAAACATTTAAACACCATAGTTTTATGATCTCCATCCATTACACATGGATGTGCATTTGATATGGTAGAATGATGGTGCTGGAGTTCAGAAAGCTTTCGCCACTCTTGCTATCTACGTGCGGAATGTCGCCAAGAATCCAGAGGAGGAGAAGTTCAGGAAGATTCGACTCGGTAACCTCAACTTCCAGGTACAGCCAGCAACCCACAACTTCAGCAAGTTACAAAGCTAATGCTCTGCTTTCCTGTGATCTTCAACAGGATAGAGTTGGCAGGCTGAAGGGAGGCATGGAGTTTCTCGAGCTATGTGGATTTGAGAAGGTCGAAGGGGACAAGTATCTGTATTTGCCGAGGGACAAAGTCGACTTGACTGTGTTGAATGCTGCTCTATCACAGCTTCACTCAGCCATGGAGAATCCCTTCTTTGGAGTTCTCTAGCTGGAACTCAGAGAACTCGAAAGATAGTGTTTAACTGGCTATTTGATTCCTTAGAAAAGGACGATGCATTGTAATCTAACTAATTTCTGAAGCTTAAGAAGGGGACAATAGTGGCTTCGCCACTGACCACCACGAGTGAGCTCGTCAAGCAGCAGCATTCTCCTTCCGCCATCGCCGGAAGAGGCCTCCCTCTTGGCCGGCACCTCATCGTCATCCCCAACCTCGACAAGATGCCCAAATTTACAAGGCGCCCACGCCATCGCGAGGTGCTCCGAGAGCGTTCCTTCCATCAATAGAATCAAATTCCAATCTTTCTCGAAGCAGGCATGAATCTTGAGAGAGATGGGCAATGGCCTCGAGCTCATACTCATGGTGGCGGAAGGAATAGATGAAAAATTACTCAAAATATTGATCGATCAGGAATTCATCCTTTATCTAATTTTACGCCAATTAAACAGAGTGCAATACACCATCACAAATACATCACACTTTCTGCATCAAAATTACACCTTTTCACTGAATCCTTCTAAAACACTAATCGAGCACATTCATCTCCCATTCCATTGTTAACTTTTCTGTCTGCGTTTCCTTAAACCCTCTTCTCCCCATGAGCTCAAGGCACATTTGCGAGCGATCATGGAGGTGGCAGTTGAAGGTGGCGGCCAACAGAGGGAGGAGGACAGGAAGCAAGTATTTTTCATCTTTTAACTATATTTTCACCTCAAAGTAATTTTGATAAGTTTTAAATTCTAGAGGTATTTTGGAAAAGAAGAAGATGATGATTCTTACAAGAAGAAGAACAAGAACAAGAAGATTCAACATAACAAGAGAGAGAAAGGAAGATGATGTGAATGGTAATCTCAGTGAGAAATCTAATTTAATTATATCTCCTATTCTGCCAAAACTAATTTATCATGGAATTGCAGAAACTAATTTGCAACCGATTAAGTTTCAGAGAATAAACAGTTCCTCTCGTGTTCATGAAGAGAATTTACAGGCAAACTTTAAGGATGATGCCGCAGCGACTCAAGTGACTGATAAATTAAAAGAAGCTCCTCGTCTCGAGGATTATGCTTACCTTGACCTGATATATGTCATTCCTAAAGTCGATGAACGACTCAAGGAAGAAGACCTGGACTGGCTGCTCAGCAACTGTAAAATGCCTCGAGAGCCAAGGCCGAAGATCGTAGATGAAGAGGTGTCCCAGGTTTGGGATAAACCGATTAGAATTGAGTCAGTGGATGTCATTGCTATGCCTTACGTGACTCCTTATTGATAACATTATATCTACATTACAAATGAAATGAAGTGTTTGGTTCATCTTGATCTTTGATTCGAGCTGCCGTTAGTTTCTGCATAGGTGCTTTTTTTTTCAAAATTTACTGATAGCAAACACATACATCGAGAAGGAAGGAGCGACTTGTCGATCCCTTAGACCATATTCTGTCAATAAGTTCAGTCCATTAGTTCAGCACTCAGAATCTGATTTTGCTTCAGAAATTACTAGTTTAGATGCTATTATCTGCTTTGAAACATTGAGACTTCATTTATCTCTCCATTGTAATAGATGAACATGAACCTAGGTAATAGATGCTAATTAAGATTGTATAAAATTTACAGTTAGGAAAACTAGTCATTCATAAACCAATACTATTTGATAAGAGAAAGAAATTTAATTCTCCATTGTGTAGACTGTTGAGTTTGTTCCTGATCTGAACTTTTGATGTGTGGTTGGTGGTGAGGCAGCACCAGGAAGCAAGGAGGGTTAATTCTTGGCCCTGAAGAGAGGTTCAACTTAAAAGCTACCAAACCAACATAATGTCTTCCCTCCTCACCAAACATGGATGAAACCTTTGATGCTTGCCAACAAAGCCACACACATCCAAATATAACACACCCTCTTCTGGGGATCATTTTACAGTAACAAGAGAGACCGAGCAATGGATCGGTTCACTATCCTTCGTTTCTCTACTCCCTGTGTCTCTCTGTCGAGCGTGGCAGTCTGCGAAAATCAAAACCAGCCAAAGAAGCCGCAAACAGATTGCACAATGCACACCACTGAGAAGGCCAAAAGTGCATTCGGTGCTCTTGCTTTTCCGAAGCTTGGCATCTCTACGGGGTTTCAGAAGATGATCAAGAGCTTGTCACACTTGGTTTACAAGGAAGAGGAGGCAGATATGGAGATAAGTTTGCCCACAGATGTGCTGCATGTAGCTCATATCGGATCTGATGGGTTCAGCAACACCATGAATGGGTTGTGGTTACAGTAAGGTGCAGTTGCCTTCTCTCTGGTTCTTGTTTCAGTTGCAATCTTTGCTGCAAGAACTGACATTGAGAGGGGGCATTGAACCTGTATGGCTTGATTATATCAGGATTTACTGTAATAAAATCTATATATGATAAATGCTGTCAGTCACCAATTTATATGAACTTGTTTCTTATAAACAATTCATCAGCAAAATAATTAATTGCAGGAAACATGGCTCTCTTACTGGTCTAATCTTAAGGATTAAGCTGCCTCTGCCACAGAATGCAACAAAACAAGCAAGAAAAACACTTTTGATGGTTAAAAGATTGAAAGCAACTAAAAAACTCACTCTGAACCATGAAGATGTCTTTTTAAAGAGTTGAGCAATTAATATAAATTTATTTTCCTGGTCCCGAATCTAAGAATTCAAGTAGAAATTCAATCCAATAATTTAATATTGATCACGGGATGTATTTCTTCAAATTAAATGTCACCAATGAATGCCCGGACAAGATTTGTGTGAATTTCTTGAAAATTTAAATGATTTTTTATCAACCAAGACAAGAACATAATGACACACATTGCCTTTTCACGTGTATGCTCTTACTATAAACTAGCTAATTTAATTAAAATTAAAAAATAATTAGCATATTTAAATTCAAATATATCCCAAATAAGTTTATACATATATATAAATAATCTAATAATTATGCAAATGAATGGAGGGAGAAGAGTTGAAGCTCATGCTCTCCCACCACTTGTCCCTTTTCCCTTCTTCCTTAGCCATTTTTTCTCTCTTGTGCTTTAAGTTTAATAAATCACCCCCTTAACTACCAACCAACCCTTCCTTATTCCATTCCCAATCGCCAAACTCTTAGTAAGGAACAAGAGACCTTTTTTATTTATTACAATTTCACTTGTTTTCTCCTCCATTCAATAGACTTCTTCTTCCTCCTCCTCCTCCTCCTCCTCTCTCTCTCTCTTTCTATCATTGAGTGTGCAAATTCATTAAATGTTTTGTGTTGTTTTGGGAGCTCTCCCCATAGCTCAATAGGCTTTCATTTCAACTCTACTACTCATGGACAACTCCAAGCACAAGGAGGAGGAGAAGGAGGAGGAGAGGGTATCGGGTGAGCATGAGGAGAAGATGGATCGCAAGTCGAGCCATGCCTCTATTGCCTCCATGGACAATGAGGATGGTGGTTGTGATGAAGACGATGATGAACGGCGAGCCATCGCTCTTGGCCCGCAAATTGCACTCAAGGAGCAACTTGAGATGGATAAGGTGCTCACTTTAAGTCCTTTTTCTTATACAAAATTTAATGGTAAAAAAATATGCATGCTCATTTTTTATTTTTTTTTTCAGGATGATGAGAGTTTGAGGAAATGGAAGGAACAACTCCTTGGAAGCATTGATATCAATGAAGTTGGAGGTAGTTAATTATTTAGAAAAACAATTTTGATGGATTTCTAGCTCTTTTATTGTTCATCTTAAATTATCATACACTCATATCTAATCTAGATTTTATATGTTATATTCTCAGAGACATTGGATCCAGATGTGAAGTTTCAAGAGTTAACCATAATAATTCCTGATCATTCTGATTTAGTTTTACCTATTCCTTTCGCGCCCGATTCAAAGGGTTTTGCATTTGCGCTCAAGGATGGTTGTCGCTACCGTCTCAAATTCTGCTTCACCGTCTCTAGTAACATTGTTTCCGGCCTTAGATACACCAACATTGTTTGGAAGACCGGAGTGAAAGGTTCATCCTATATCTTTCCATTCTATTTCATGTTTTTACATATCGAGATATTATATTGCATTGTATGATGCCTCCTTGGTGTAGTGGCAAAGAACAAAGTTATGTTGGGAACATTCAGCCCTCAAAAGGAGCCTTACACATTCGAATTGGAAGAAGAGTCTACCCCTACCGGTTACTTTGCAAGGGGATCCTATTCGGCGAAAACAAAGGTAAAATCTACAACATTTTCTTCTCATCCTTGTCGTCTTCGAACAATAGCATAAAAAAAAAAGGAGAGTTATCATACACTTTTCCCTTTTTTGGTCTTTTGTTTCAGTTTGTGGATGATGATGGAAAGTGTTATTTAGACATGGACTACTACTTTGAGATTCGAAAGGATTGGCCTACTGCTTGATCCTCACCTTCGTTACCATCATGTTCGTCGACCATAAAAGTGTTTCTTTTGGTTGTGTTGTATGATCTAGGGGTTGAGATCTGAACTCTCTTTTAGGAGGCTTGAAAGATTGAATTGGGCTTCAATATTGTTCATTTAATACTTGTGGTTTGGTGCAAAGTGTTTGATAAGTCACATGGGAACTTAGACACTCTCTTTTGAGCATTAGTTGCATGTCCTTTTGTATCACCTAAATTGAAATGGGTGAGCATGTGCTATTCATTGGGTTTTGTTGGACATAAATTGAGCTAGAGCATTACAAGAGAACACCAAAAGGAATTCTGTTGTTTGATTCATGCAAAGAAAGGAAAATTTCACAAATTGCTGGGCAACAAACAGAGGAAACAATCTCTTAAGCATTTCTTCAAACATGTAGCTTATTAAAAGTTGATGAGCAGAAAGCCCACCTAGGCATTTCGTCGAACACTATACAATCGAGAAGAAACAACGCAGTTGGAAGCCTTTAGAAGTCTTCGTCCAGCTTGAACTCGTGGATGGCTCCTCCATTGCCGTTCAAGCTCGACATCACCGAAGCCTTCTGGTACTCGCCCACCCTCTTCTCGAAGAAATTGGTCTTGCCTTGCAGCGAGATGAGCTCCATCCAGTCGAAGGGGTTGGCCGCGCCGTACATCTTGCCGTGGCCCAGCGCCACAAGCAGGCGGTCCGCCACGAATTCGATATACTGGCTCATGAGGTCGCCGTTCATACCGACGAGAGCGACGGGCAGAGCGCTGCAGACGAACTCACGCTCGATGTCCACGGCGTCGGCGATGATGGCGCGGACTCTGTCCTCGGAGAGTTTGTTGCGGAGGAGGGAGTAGAGGAGGCAGGCGAAATCGCAGTGGAGTCCCTCGTCGCGAGAGATGAGCTCGTTTGAGAAAGTGAGACCGGGCATGAGCCCGCGCT
>JBBUKS010000002.1:115718-128335 GCA_038050645.1 Hedychium gardnerianum | reverse complement strand
AGAGCTCAATGGCGTAAAAGGATCCATATAGCCGACCCCACATAGTGGGATAAGGCTCGGTTGTTGTTGTTGTTGTTCATTATCATGGCAATAGCTAGAAGCTCTATTCTATTAAACATGTTGGAACTAAAAAACTTCATAGCATTTTAATGTAGGAATTAAATAACTTAATATAATTTGAATGTTTATGCACGAATTCTTGTTACTTATGACCAATTGAGGGATAGAATAACTAATGTGTACCGCCTCATTATGCCCAGGAGTATCAGTGCATTTTTTGATCTTCCTTCTCTCGCAAAATATTGTAGATTTATTTGCAATTTGCAAATCTTTGCTGGAGTGTTATCTAGTCAGCAGTAATTATGTTAAGAGTGTAATCCATTAAATGTATTGAAAAATAGCCTGAGAGTGTGAATACAATTAAAAATCTTGTATACCTGAAATACATGTTTGCTATCAAGAGTTAAAAGTTGAAACTGCATAAACATATGCAAGATTCTGGTTGTTTATGCAAGATTCTTGTCAACTGTCAAGTGACTCTGGACTTCCATTGTTTTTTTAAATGCATATATTTTAAGTTCTTTTGGAGACATTGCAAGTGACTTTCCTGTAATGGTAAATGCAGTTTATCCCAAAATAGAAATGGAAGCAAAGTCTCTGGCGAAAGAATTAGGAATTGACTATGCTTGGAAGAATGTTAAATTCAGGGAGGCCAATGAAGAAGACCAAATAAAAACAAAAGCAGCCTTAGAGGATGAAGAAGTCATGCCCGTGAATATCGATTGGACTGTTAAATTGGGAATCAACCTGTATTATACAGCAAGCCTCAGCAAATCACCACTCTACAGCAAGCAAGTTCCATATAATCCAATTATATACAAAGCCTTTGGTTACAATTCTGTACGTAACTCCCCAGTCAAGTCTAAAGCTGCTGGTGGACGTGCAGTTAGGCAGAAGAAAATAGTTGTTGCTGGGAGGTGGTGTGGGAAGGTTTGGATGTCAAACCAGGTCCATCCGTTTTTAGCCTACAAAAATGAAGCTCAAGACCAAGAGCAGCCTGAAGAGATGTTTTCACTTGACCCTGATCAAAAAACTTTGGTTGACATTGATACTGATCATACGAGCAAAGCATCATCCAAAAGGAAGCAATCTGATGGAAATTTGTCTGCACAGAGGTCTGGAAAGAAGAGGAAGAAGTCTATGAGGATGGCAAAATCTAAGAACCTCAGATACTCCAGGACAGATCCAAATCCCAAACCCGAAGATGTATCTGAAACTCCAGCATCAATTTCGGGAAGGACCCTGAGAAACACACGGGCAAGGCAGAACGAAAGCGCTAGCAAGCTTAAATTGAGCTCCAAAAATGAATCTGGAGGTCCAAGTACACGCCTTAGGAAACGACCATCCAAGTCTGATGATCTAAAGAATAAATTGACTGTCAAGAAACAATCTGCAAAGAGGAAAACCAAAAGATCTCAACCTTTGCATCTGACAACCAAGGATGAGGATGAACAAGACATGAGCGATAAACAATCTGCAAAGAGGAAAACCAAAAGATCTCAACCTTTGCATCTTACAACCAAGGATGAGGATGAACAAGACACGAGCGATAAACAATCTGCAAAGAGGAAAACCAAAAAATCTCAACCTGTGAATCTTACAACCAATGATGAGGATGAACCATACACGTGTGATAAACAATCTGCAAAGAGGAAACCCAAAAAATCTCACCCTGTGAATCTTACAACCAAGGATGAGGATGAACCATATACGTGTGATAAACGACCTGCAAAGAGGAAGGCCAAAAAATCTCAACCTGTGAATCTTACAACCAAGGAAGAGGAAGAACAATACACGTGTGATATTGAGGGTTGCTCAATGAGCTTCAGCACAAAGCATGAACTGACATTACACAAGCGAGACATTTGCCCTGTGAAAGGTTGTGGGAAGAAGTTTTTCTCTCACAAGTATCTGGTGCAGCACAGGAAGGTACATACTGATGACCGGCCATTGGTCTGCCCATGGAAGGGGTGCAAGATGACATTCAAGTGGCCATGGGCACGAACTGAACATATACGTGTTCATACTGGGGATCGACCTTATGTCTGCTCTGAACCTGATTGTGGCCAGACATTTCGCTTTGTGTCGGATTTTAGCCGTCACAAGCGCAAAACAGGGCATTCAGTAAAAAGGGGTCGAAGATGACCACGATCCTGACTAGTATTGAACTGGTCCAGGAAATCTTATTTGACGCAGGCAATTTGGAAGATTGTAAATTAATGTTCTTGATTGAATGTGCCATTGCTGGCTGTGCAGGATAGGGTAGAGGCCTCACTGCATTTTCCTCCATTAGTGAACACTAATCTTTCTAGGTTCTGCCTATGATCCAATCAAATTGACATTGATTTGTAAGCCATCTTCTTAATCAATCAGTTGAAGACTGATGTAGATGTGGTTGTCAGGAACTGGCAGACATAGCACCTGCCAAGGAAAAACTTGTTTGATTTTGTTGATTGTCCTTTTGTAGCATAAGGGCACATCTTATCTTCTAATCATTGAATGACGATGAGCTTCGTTACCCGCTTCTCTTTATTTCCTGTTCGAATTGCAGGGTTTCAGAAGCCATGTTATTAGCCTAATCGGAGAGTAATTTGATAGACAGGTCAGTCTATTGCTGCTTCTTATGACTGTTTTATATCGTTGCAGTCTGCATTATATGCTAGTGCAGTATAATTTCATCTCAGTTGAAGTTTATTTAGCCTAACATGGTTCATAGTGTTGCTAATTCCTGAAGTAACTCCTAGTCGTGGAAATTTTGATTAATTAAGTTCTGGTTGAATTCTGAATTGGATTTGGAAGTGCCAATGGTTATGTTTAGTAGTGTAGAAGGAAATGAAATTAGATTGCTTTATTCCCATACAGTATTTGGAAGCACAATTTATGGTGTCATAATTTAAGAAAAATGTTCTATATTACCTTTTCTAAATATCGTATTATGAGTTTTTCAAACCCATTTGGGATAGATAAGCATAGATTGTGCGGTTTAAGCGAGCTTGACTAAGGATCAGCAAAATGTAGTAGATCAGACGATAAGTAGATTGAGGTTGAGTGACTCAAATAGATTTAAGTGTGGGTGGATCAAATAGACTAGACAAGTAAAGATCATATGGATTCGAAGAGATGGGTGAATTGAATGAGTTGATAGCTAGATCCCATGGAAACACACAGCAAAATACTCAATTTCTAGAATGCCAATGTTCCTTAGTATTTATTTGCAAATGTCAACAATCCAAAGAAACATGACTAAAGAGATGTCCATCCCTTGTAGGAATCATCTTAGAGTTCATCCTTGGAAGATGATGCCTTCTTTGTAGGATTGGGTGACGACTTGATGGGGTAAGAAGCCTCCATCGCGATACCGCACAATCCGTGTTTTGCCGTAATACCCCTTTCCATCCTGATGTAGCCCATCTCTCCCCACTCCGCGCCCCATGAGTTTTTGACTATCCAATACTTCGTCCCATCCAACATCGTTCCATATCCAACAATTGCAACTCCATGATCCAAGTCTATGCCACAAGGTCCTGTGAAAACTCCCTACCATTTCAAACCATGCATTCGCATCTCAAAATCCATAACTCGATCCATTCAAATAATCTATAAAAAGGATCAAGTCTACCAACCTCAGAGTAGAATTGGAATGCCGATCCGCTTGCCTCAATGGCGACGGACACCGGTTGGCTTGCTACAACCTCCATCAGAGCATTTTCATTGTTCTTTGGAACATCCTCATACCCATCAATTGTAACTACCGGCGAGTTCTAGCAAATAAAGAGAGAAAAAAAAATCACTACGAAAAGAAAGAATTCATTGTTCTAACTAACAAACGAAAACTATACATACATACCTGTGGGATGGCACATTTTCTTCCATCTTGAGCTTTGTAAGGATAGTCATCCTCTGTCGCGAGACCTCCATTCTTCTTGATGTATTCGAAAGCATAATCCATGAGACCTCCATTGCACCCGCCATCGTCGTTCGTATCGCAATCGATAAGTTGTTGCTCGGATAAAGAGAGCAATTTATTTGTCTCAATTTGATTTATGCCTTCCACGGCCACCACAGTGGAGAATGCCCAACAGCTCCCTGATTTTATCACAAAATAGTGAGTAATTTAGAATTTTTTATTTAAATATATTCTTTAACGATCAAATATTATATTTTTAATCAAGTTTAATAATATCATGATATTTTCGTAATAGATTTGTTATAATTTGAAAGGTACTATTTTAGTAATTAATCTTTTTTTTGAGGGGCGAAATATAAATTGGAGTAAGCTATTTAAAGTCTCACCGCACTTGCCCTGGTCCTTGACGGGAGTAACGGCGCCCTTCTTCCTCCAGTCCACCGACGACGGCAGGCGGCGCGTTCCCTCCTCGTAATCGAATCTCCTAGCATTGCCGCTTCCCGCCTCCTCCCTCCCTCCGCGCAGCGCCCGGTGGTGGGCGACCTTGGACCCGGCGTAGGCGGCCCGGAACTCGTGGTTGGTCATGTCGCCGAACTTGTTGAGGCGGAGTTTGTACGGCGCCTCCTTCCGCCGGTTGAACTCGTGGATGAACCGCACGTTCTCCTTGAACGGGTTGAACCGCCTCCGCTTCTCGTCGAGGTCCCGCGCCACCGTATGGTGGCTCCGCCACCGCTCGTACAGGTCCCAGAGGCTCTCCTCCGACGCCAAATCCTTCTCCTCGAACGGAATGGCTTCGGCAGTGGCCACTGCGAGAACCAGTATTAGCAGGAGCACGGCCAGCTTCTTCATCGCCGCTGTTGCACGCCAACTGTTCGATGGAATGCCGCTGCGGTGTTGGAGTGTTGATTTATAGAGGAGATGCACTTGAGTGTCGCTTGTGGGTAACGGCTGGGTGCTTAAATTAATGGAGGGAAAGTGGTCAGAGTTCACATGATAGTTGATCTTCGTAGGTTGACTTGTGGCTGAAGGAAGAGCACGTAATTTGCTAGGGAGTTGTTCAAAATCCGAATGATTTCTGCAGTGATTGTTTTGTTCACGTTGCTTGTGAGTTTGTGCATGCTTTTTGTTGTTTTTGTTTAAAGAATTGATGATTGAATTGCATTGCTTATTTGCTTGTAGGAGTTTATGGGAACAAAGACATGCACGCTAACGAAGGAGGATAACAAGGCGGCAAGCACGCTGTTCTTGTTCTTGCTTGGCGGTAAGAGATACATAATTCTAATATATTTTATTAAATTCTTCAGATAAATTATGTATTATGTTTTTTAGAGCAATGTGATGTCCTACAATGGTTTTTTTCTTTTTCTTTTGGAGTCTTTCCTTTTTATCGTTTACGTTTTAGTCGAAACACTCTTTTAACAGTTCTGTATGTTTGTGCTTCTGATAAGGTTCAAGAGAGCCAATGTGTGACTACATGTTCTGCTGGCTTATTAATTTTTGTGGGGAACTGTTAAAAAAAAATCGCAATAGCAATTAGTGGTCTTTATTAATATCATTGGACGGGCATGGATACCATACGATAAGGAAAGAATACCCTCTAAAGGAGGCTCTAAAACAGGGCATCATTCGAGTCGGTCATCTCAGGTCCGACGTTATCCGACTTGACCTGATTAATCATAAAACAAGGCATCATCTTTTAATTAGAGCATTTCTTGCCATTGTTCACAATGATTTAGAAAGAAATTGATAGAAGATATATCTCACTCCACCATCTCAATGAATACGAGGATATATTCGAGATAGTCTCCGTGATTTATCTCCTCCGTATTGATCCTGAAACAGACCGGCGGAGGCACTGGGGACGAACGTTTCGCCTTCTGTCACCATGAGGATATATTCGAGATGCTGAACTTCTAGATGATGAACTTTTCGATTTATTCTAACGATCGATGAAAGTTTTTTGTAAAACTAATCCGATCGCTCCAGATTCGATATTACCTGATTCATCATGAGGACATAGCTCCCACGAGCTGAGACAGTTAGTTAATGCAAAAATATTATTGTCAATAGACATGTAATCAATTCCCAACGAACATGTCATTTTAGTTCCTATTAGTTGTCTCGATTCCTTACATGCGTTGTTATTACTTAACAAAATTTTCCGTAATTTACTTCCCTCTTAAATAATGAGAGCTCATCTTGGAGGAGCCGCTGAATAATAATTTCACTTTTTACTATCAATAGGACATAACTCTAACTCCCACAGACATAACCGAATTGATACTCGGATAGTAGACTCTCGAAGTTCATTCCTTTAAAGAATAAGCTTCTTCTATCTAGAAAATTGCTCAGTATTATGATTTATCTTCCTTTTACAAGATCTTAGGATGGGCAATAAAGAAACACCTAAAGTGAACGTTATCACCTTCACATGAGAGGACGTGACTTCATTTAAAAACTAAAAAAAAAGAGCAAAAGCAAATCAATTAAACAACACCCGCAAGTCATAGAAAGAGCCTTCTATGATTCTACATGAAAGGTTAGTCATTTTGATCTACACACAATTGACTATTTAAGCAGAAACAAATACTTAATGACTTCTTGTCATTTTCTAGACATTGGTTGAGTGGTCCAATGATGTCTAAGATTGTAGTCAATTAATGTTATTTCTTCTCTATTTTTTTTAAAAAAAAGAATGGAGTAATGATTTTTATTATACTTCTCTCCTTGGTAGAATTTGAAGTCATGCTTGGACAATAAATAGACTCATTTATCACACAATTCAATATCTAACTCAAATATCCATGGAGAGATTGCTGCCATTTGTCAACCAAATACGACTCTATTTAAGTCTCAAATTTCCTGTCTTGCTTAATGAGCAATGACTTGTCTTGCTTAGCTACATACGATTCGAGATTTAGTTAATCTGACTCTCCAAGCAACTGAAACAACTAAATGTCTCAAATATACAACCTTCTAATTTGATTTACACATACAATTTAACTATCCAACAGACTGATTAATTTTTCAATTAAAATCCGAAACATATATGTAAATGTGGTATAAATACCTGTCTCCACTCAAGCAATGATTTATCACTCTCTCTTAGGAATTTAGGGCATGCTAAACTACTTATCACAATCCACTTAAACAATCAATATCAACAACAACAACCAACACCTACAACAACAAACTAGCACATTTAATAATCCCAAGTTAAAAGTGCTGCAACAACAACTGCTAAAACTTTTATTCTACTATATGGGGATACTCCTACAGTTTCCCAAGTTAATGGTAGCTCATATTTAAAAAAAAATATATATATATATATATATATATATGTGGCCATATGATATTAAAGTGGGATGTTGTAGCACATCCCCACAAGATCCAAATTGAACTCATAGCTTGAACTCATCCTTTTCAGTGAATGTGAGACTGAAAAGTAGTTACGCGATTACATAGACAACCATTTCTAACACTTCTTCATACCTAGGATTAAGTCCATTTTAATACTAATTGTTTCAATCCAATTAAATAAGAGAACTAAGCAATTAACTTGTTATACCAAATCACTAATTCAAGATATTCAAGTCCATTAACAGTTCCTTGTTCATTTAAACTTATAAAGCTATTTTATTTGTTAAATTAGTAAATTTATGGGGCATCCAACAGTTATGACTCTAGACGAACACTTAATCTGAGAATTTTGTAACTAGAAATGCCCCATGTAAAATATAGAATCATAGATCAGAGTAACTTGTGATGCTATCCAGCTATAAAGAGGTCTTTTGGTTGTTCCAGAATTAAGGTTTAGTTAGCTACTGTAGGGATACAAGGGTTGACTAGTACAAAAGTAGAGAAAATGTCTACAAGAGAATATTTTCCCTCATGGTAAACTACATTTTGATACAGAATGAGTTCGAATGTAAGTACAATTACATTTCAGCAGAGAATTAACTGCCATGTAAGAAGACAGTAGTGGGTCATTAGAATGAAAAAATAGAAGAGGGAAGAAAAAATAAAAACAAGAACAGCAAAATGCATCTTTGTTTACAAGGAAAATGCATTAAAACACATCACCCACCAACAGGAGGCAAAAAAGAAGGAATCACTTTATCGTCCAAAAATGGTTCTACTCAGATAAAAATTGCAACTGCTAGTTGATAAAACAAACTGGGAAAAACTGAAGTTTGTTTGTTCCACAGAAGCAAGCATCAACTTGGAAGCAATATATGTTATGAATATATCCCAAATATGATAAAAGAAGCCTGAGTTTGCTTGTTCCAAACAAAGGGGCTATATCTCCCTATGGTGTGGCTGGGAGATGTTCAAGAGAAGCAAGGGTGGTAGATACTGTGATTAGCTATTCATTAGAAGGAAAAGTCAGCTGTCTCCTCGCAAGGGGGAAGGGTAATTGACTGTGACCCTTTACAAGGGCTGTAGGCCCTTCACAAGGGCTGTAGGCCCTTCACAAGGGGCACAATTAGCAACTTATTATAAGGGGCCAGGAGAACCCCATTAACAGCAGTTTAACAGTTCTCAATTGGCATTCATCCCAACTACAAAACATTAAGATCACAAGTATATGTACTTTAATTCCCAGCTAGAAATTCATATTATCCATCAAGCTTACATGAACAAAATGGTATACTAAACAGATCAGTTTTATCCTCCTCTCCTTCAAACCTCCTTTCATGCTTCTAATTATGGATAAGCAGATCAGTTTTACTGGAAATATCTCCTCTCTATATTCAAATTCATATGTTCTCAGATTCTAACTCTAAATCAATTCTCACATATTTCAATTTACTTTGTAGCTTCTCTGAGTTGGTAGAATCGTGTCAGATAATTTGCAAATCACTTTACATTGGATCTTCAGAGAACTCAATTTTTTGAGTTGTTTAATGCTTCAGTTGCAAGTAATATTCCTGTTGAATGTTGCTATTCATGCTAGAGAGAAGCTTCCAATGTACATTAAGATGGAGTTAAAGGTGATGCTTTCTACAAAGATTAAAAATTTACAATCATATGTTTCAGAGTAAAACTACTCTGTTGTGTAAATTTTGGCACGATGGTGGATTTAGAAGATACTGCAATAATAGGTCAATAGCAGCATAGAGATGATGATGATGTGGTAAGTTCAGGAAGAAAAAATCTGATATTTATTTTAAAATATAATATTTACAGTTGAAAAAAAAAATGCAAGCAAGTTTCCTACAAGTCTAAGCTTAACCTTATCAATAAATTGGAAAAGCCATGACAGGTTTGTACAGATTTCTAAGAGTTAATTCCCTGGCCAGAACAGAAGTAAACTTGGTAGACAAGGCTATCTTACATTACTCGACATTTTTGAGACAACTTTCTGGTTAAAATGGCATTTTAATGAACATATATCCAAAGCAATAAAGTTTGCCTATGATTATAACTCCAGAATCTCAAATTAGCTGCCGCATCAATAGCAAAAATATGCATGCATAACAAGGAATCCTACTAAATGGCAAAGAAACAGAATCCCAGTTGTATATCAATGATAATCAAACAGTTTTTAACGAATTTTATTGTAAAGAAGCAGATGGAAGCAAAAAAGAACATGGTAAACTAGAAAATTTTAGCATATCGTTTCTATAATTAGCTCTGGTTCTTCCTTCAGGTGAAACAGTGTACTGGGTAAATATTGCACAAACGAAGTTCCAGGAGCTTTTGATGCATGGATTAATGAACAAGGAACCACTTCTCCTACCCGTCTTATGATGCTGAAGGAATCAATAAATCAACCACATCCAACCAAATCGAAAACGCAGAAGAGAAGAAAAGAACGGCCTTCAGCCAGATACGAACCCTAACCCGACCTCCTACGTCTTCCGGCGGAGGAGCTTTCTCCGCTTCCTCAACTTATGCTTGTTCATCTTCTTTTTCCTCTTCTTCTTCACGCTGTCAGCCCACATCGGCGCTGGGTCCCTCACAAGCGCATCGTCGAGTTCGGCGGCGGATCCGAAAGGTAAAGGAGCATAGATAAGGTCAGGAAGGAAGCAGTGAGGAAAGGATGGGTAAGCGTGAAGAGGAGCGCACACGGAGGGCGGCTGCACCTCGCCGGCGGGGGCGTCAGTGATTGAAAGCGCTTGAGGTGGGATTATGAAGGGGCCAGGATCGTGGAATAGGTGATTGTCGAAGGAGGCTAGAAGGCGGAGCGGAGGGGGAGGAGTGGTTTTCTTGAGGAGGAGATGGCGTAGTACAGCCGCCGCCATGGGAGAGGGAGAGGAGAGTGCGAGAGGGATGCGCAGAGAAGGGTTTTCTGAGACGTGATTGTCGAGTTGGTTAGGTGAACCATGAACGTAAATTGGACCGGATTGAAATGATTCGGCGAACCCAAACTCGGGTGCAATATGAGATGACATGTCCGTATATTAATCAAAATTATTTTAATATTGTTCCCTTTTTATTTCTTAGTTTTTATCATATTTTCTTTTTTATAAGTTTTATTTTTTATTTTTTAATTAGCAGATATCCAACTTATGTTGATTAAACTTAGAATAATCGTTTCGATTTCATAAAAATTTTATCATATTTTTTTCAATAAATTATCTAATCACGTAGATAAGTTACTTATTATTCAAATTACGCATGTGACTTTAGAAATTATTAAATCACGTATCTCATATCGATTTTATCTCTCGTCTACTTGTGAAGCAAGGGAAAAAGTCCCCACGGGATGAGCTGTTGGCTAGTGCATGAGGTGTTGTCATAATGAGGTCTAGGGGTCAAATCCCGGCTAGTAGCCAGTTTCCTGCCCCCCTTATGCACTAGTCACGGGCTAGCTAGACTAGCCCTCGTGATTTACCTCCTCCGTGTTGGTCCTGAAACGAACTGACGGGAGCGTTGGGGGCGAGCGTTTCGCAAGCATAGGAAAAAAAAAAGACATCCCAAGCCATCCTGAACTACTTTTTCGTTTTCCTGTAAAAAACACCTGACGACACAGAAGTCCCATTTCATATGTAAAATCATAAAACCCTAATGCTCTATTTATTTTAAAGCGCAAATGAAGAATGAAAAGGGATACACGGTGGAAAACTATCATCCGGAGGAGGGAAGGGAAAAAGAAAAGAAAACAGATAATATGAAAGAAACAGCAGAGGGGGAGATAAAGGAATCCTTCGAGATTGTCTCATACAAAAAGTTGAAAATAATGTCGAAGCATACATAGAACATGACGACGCAGGCGGTGTAATCGGTAGGAAGCTTGATGGAGGCGCTAAAGAAGCTATGCAAATAGAGATCCTGGGAGGCGAACCCGACCCTGAGGCATTCAAAAATCATTCATTTTAGTGGTGGAAATGCTCGAAAGGTAGGATTTTGAAGAAGTAAGAGAGAAGAGGTAAGGAGAGGAGAGGTGCCGAACTTGTTCGCTCGTTGAGGGAGTTGTGAACTCTTTTCCCGTTGCGGAGCAAGATGAGGTTGTCGTCGCCCAGGGGCGGAGCTACCCTTAGCTAGGGCGGGCTAGCCCCACCTACTTTTTCAAAAACATATTATTAGTTTATTATTATTATTTTTTAATATTTCAACACAATCAAAACTATTAAATGCTGAAAAAATATTAAAATCCTAAATAAAAATAAATAAATAAAATAAAATAAAGATGTATCGAATTATAAATTTAATTGTATTTGAATTAAATTCAACGGGTAAACATGGAGATAAAGAGTATATTAATTCAAACTGAGATTAATTTAGATTTGATTTAACTAAATTATGAAGATAAGTTAAACTGATTCGATAAATTTAAAATGAATTAGGGTATTTAAAAAATTTCTCTTTAATTTTTTCTCTCCACATACCTAGCTTCCACCGCTACACGCCGCCCTCTTCCACGTGTCAATAGCTTCACTCAACATAAGCCCTTTCCTTCTTCTTCTTCTTTTCCTCGGCTCTTTCTCTTCCGACCACTAAATGACATCCTTTCCCTCCCCTCTTCTCAACATTAGCATTCCTAGTTATAGTCTTCTTTTTCAACCAATAACAAACCCCAATAATAACCACCGGAGCTAGTCAGGGTTGTCTTTGGAGCCCGTCAAAGCTATCCAAGGCCATCGACAAAGAGGAGAAAGGTTCTCCTTCATTTCTTTTTCTATCTTAATAGCTTTCTGTTTTATTTCTTGTTCCTTTTTCCAACAAACAACAATAAATATTGTTGCTTATTTTTGTTCCTCGCAACAAGTATTGCTAATTTTGTCATCTTCTGTGACTCACTTCTGGAGTGCCAAAGCCGAGAGTCAACACTCTCGTATTGCTCAGACTAAAGAAAATTATAATTTTCTTTATTTTTGAATCTTCTGGTATTCTCATTTAAAGACATTGTATGTACAATAATTAATTTGGGATAAAAATTGATAAATAATTATTTATTTATATTGAAAAATAATTAGTTAATTTGAATTAATTATGATTCATTACATATATTTGATTTGAGGACGGCCACAAGTGAGAATTTTACTCATTTGATTTAATTCGATTTTCAACTCATATATGACACTAATATTATTTATTTATTGATTTATTGTCGTAGGACACTGATATTATTTATTTATTGATTTATTGTCGTAGGTTTTGAAATGGTACAACTTTGGATAAAATTGGACAACTTTGAAATTAT
>JBBUKS010000002.1:87891-99731 GCA_038050645.1 Hedychium gardnerianum | reverse complement strand
GTAAATGATCGGTGAGTAAAGACATTGAAAAGAGCACAAGAGTAAGTAGTAAAGATTTTTCTTCACCTTCATTCCCCCAAAAACTTCTCCCCGTCGTACATTTTCACTCAGTGATTTACCGTAATAGTAATCAGGTATTTTCTCAATTCGCGATAATCTACGAGTGCTTAGTGGCGATCATAATCTGTCGCTATATCTTGAAAACAGACGACTCGAGAGAACCTCAAAACATAGTCGGAGGTGGGGCGAATATGTTTCAAGGACACTGCGTCATATGTAGGTCTCAACATCTTTCTTTCTCGACTCGGGCGACGTGTATTCCAACTCGGCGAAATCTTTCCCAACTCAACAAATTTCTTCCCGACTGGCGATCCATTCGGGAATGACTCAGCTTCCTAACTGGAGGAAGCATTTGATTTTTTCACTTCCCGACTAAAGGAAGCACTCAGAGTCTTCTTTCCCTGACTCGGCAATCATCTCCCGGGTCGAAGATTTGCTTCCTGACTAGAAAAAGCACTCGACATTCGCTTCCGACTCTGCATAGATCACCGGAAGCATGACCGAACCAATTCCGTTAGCAACCTGATATTATCTGCTCAAGTTATCTCAATAGATAAATTGAAATTGATTTTGTGTAAATTCGATTCAGCTAAATTCCCTAATATCTTCGACAGATTGTCCAACAATCTTGAAATAAATTTGGTTTTGTTGAGATGATCATAGAACAACGTGTTGAGATATAACAGACTCAACATATGAAGGCTCCCTCTGCCCCGATTGAAAATATTCTAATCAATCATGGGGAAAGACCAGAAAAGTCCAATTGGTTGAACTTCAAGTGTTGGCAGCAGAAGATGTTCTTCTACCTAACCATGTTAAATCTGACTCGGTTCTTAATCGAGAAATCTCTCAAGCATGCTAGGATGCTACTGATGTTCAAACCATCAGTACGGTAGAGACATGAACTCATTCAGAGTACCTTTGCTGAAACTACATCCTTAACCGCCTTGCTGACTCGCTATACGTCGTGTATAACATGAAGAGAATGACTAAGGAGTTATGAAAGTCCCTGTAGAAAAAGTACAAGTCGAAGGATGCAAGGGCCAAGAAATTCATTGTGGGCCGATTCTTGGACTACAAGATGGTTGACTCCAAGATGGTGATCAACCAAGTCCAAGAGCTTTAGGTGATTCTGCACGAAATTCACTTGGAAGGTATGATTCTGAGTGAAACCTTTCAGGTGACAGTAATCATTGAAAAATTATCTTCTAGCTGAAAGGATTTGAAGAACTACTTGAAGCACAAACGAAAGGAGATGAACATAGAAGAACTTGTTGTTAGACTTCGCATTGAAAAAGACAACAAGAGTTCCAAGAGAAAGTTATTCTCTCAGGCTACTATGAAAGTCAACGTGGTTGAGCACGGTCAAAACTCAAAACGGAAGAATCCCAAGTCTTCCAAGTTGGGACCCAAAGGAGGCATCAGTAAGAAGTTCTCTGGGAAGATCTTCAACTATGACTGAGTCAGTCACAAATCTTCGGAGTACAGAAAGGCGAAGAAGCAGGAGGTCAACCTAAATGAGGGACCAGAAATGGACGATCTCTTTGTCGTGGTCTCCGAACTGAACCTGGTGGCTTCAAACTTGCGGTAATGGTGGATCGATACTAGAGACACTAGACATATATGCTACAACAAGAAGCTACTCCACAATCTTAAAGAAGTTAAAGATTGGGACAAGCTGTTCATGGGAAACTCAGCAACCTCAGACATCATGGGTCAAGGAAAAGTGATGCTAAAGATGACCTCGGGCAAATACCTCACTCTAAACAATATATTATATGTTCTAGATATTTGAAAGAATTTAGTGTCCGGATCACTATTAAGCAAGCATAGCTTTTGCATTATTTTTGAGTCGGATAGAGTTGTACTGTCTAAGAAGAGAATATTTGTGAAAAAGAGCTATGCATCTTATAGACTTTTCAAGCTCTATGTAATGACTATTAGACCTAAGATAAATAAAATTGAAAGCTCTTTCACTCATATGCTTGAGTTTTCATGTTTGTGGTATGGTAGACTAGGACATGTTAACTATGATATGTTGCAAAGCATACTTACATTTCACCTTGACCTGAAACACAAGTGTGAGACTTGTGTTGAAGTTAAAATGACAAGGTTATCATTTTAATATGTTTAAAGAAGCAACGAACCACTCGGTCTAATCCACACTGACGCATGCTATCTAAAAGGTACGCCAACATATGGTGGGAATAAGTACTTCATCATTTTTGTAGATGATAACACAAAATATTATTTTGTGTATCTTTTCAAAATTAAAGATGAAGTCATAGAGAAATTTATCCTTTATAAGAATAAAGTTGAAAACCAACTTAACAAAAAGATTAAGATGATTAAAAGTGACAGAGGCGGTGAATATATATCATCATTCACTGAATTATGTGTTGAATATGGGATCATACACGAAATAATAACTCCTTATACTTCACAACAAAATGGAGTTGTTGAGCGAAAGAATCAAACTCTAAAGAGGATGATAAATGCTCTTCTATTGAACTCTGGATTGCTATAGTTCATGTAGGAGGAAGTTGTGTTAACAATTAATTACCTTTTAAATAAGGTGCCCTAGAAGAAAATAGATAAGAGACTTTATGAGTTGTGAAATAGAAGATGACCATCCGACAAATATTTGCGAATGTGAAGGTGTCTCGCCAAAGTTTTGGTGTTTATTCGAAAAAGATTAAGATAAGACCAAAAATTAATGATCGCATATTTATTGGATATGCACATAACAGCAGTGCGTATTAATTTTTTATGTATGAGTCACAAATACCGGATATACGCAAAAACTCGATAATAGAATCGAGAAATACTTCGTTCTTTGAACATATGTTTCCGTATAAGACCCGAGAGGAAGCAAGTTCCTTAAAATGAGCATATAAAAGGAAGAAAGAGATGGTGAACCAATTGAAGTTGAGCTCAGATGAAGTAAAAGAGCTCGGGTGGTAAAATCCTATGGAACGGATTTTATCACTTTCACGATGGAAAGTGAGCCTCAAAATTACTTAGAAATAATAAGCTCTTCTGATGGACCTCATTGGAAAGAGGCAATCATATCTGAGATAAACTCTGTCTTGCACGATCACACTTGGGAACTTGTGAATCTTCTTCCGAGAAGTAAACCACTAGATTGCAAGTGGATTTTCAAGAAAAAAATGAAGTCAGATGACACGATTGATAAGTACAAGGTTAGATTGATAATTAAATATTACTAACAACGAGAAGACCTTGATTACTTTGATACGTATTCTCCGATGTTGAGAATAACATCCATTAGAGTATTGTTGACTATCGTCGCTCTATAAAATTTGAAAATATATCAGATGGATATAAAGACAGTTTTTCTAAATGAGGATTTAGAAGAGAAAATTTATATGGAACAACTTAAAGGATTTTTTGTACTAGGACAGAAAAATAAAGTTTGTAGATTGATGAAGTTATTATATGACTTGAAATAAGAACTAAAGTAGTGACATGAGAAATTTGATAATGCCATAAAAAAATGTGGATTCAAAATCAATGAGTGTATAAATGTGTATACATGAAAATAACAGAAAATGACTATGTCATCTTGTGCTTATTTGTAGATGACATACTTATCATTGAGAGTAATGATAAAATAATTAAATTCACTAAAAATATATTGAACTCAAAATTTGACATGAAAGACATATGTCTAGCTGATGTGATTCTAGGAATTAAAATTCTTAAAACAGCAGAAAGACTTGTTCTTAGTTAGTCCTACTATGTGGACAAAATTCTTGATAAATTCACTAAGGATGATATTGCGTTGGCACGAACGCTGATAGATACGAGTCAATATTTATTGAAGAATCGAGGATAAAGTATATCTCTCAGATAGAGTACTCTCGAGTGATAAGAAGTATGATATACCTAATGAGTGATACACAATCAGACTTAGCTTACTCAATAAGTAAACTAAGTAGATAGATACACGAGTAATCCCGGTGTTGAGCATTGAAAAAGGATAACAAGAGTACTAAGGTATTTGAGGTATACTTGTGAATATGAACTGCACTATATAAGATTTCCTGCTGTGATCGAAGGATGCAGTGATGCGAGTTGAATATCGGATATCAAGGACTCGAAGTCTACAAATGGATTTGTATTCACTTTGGGAGGTGCAACCATTTTTTGAAAATCTTTTAACTAAATCGTAATAACTAGATTCACGATGGAATCTGAGTTTGTAGCTCTTGAAAAATATGATGAAGAGGCTGAATGACTACGATAATTCTTAGAAGATGTTCCTGGATGGCCTAAACTTGTGCTAATAATTTGCCTACATTGCGATAGTCATTCAGTAATTAGTCGGGAACAAAGTCATCTTTATAATAGTAAATCTAGACATATACGTCTTATACATAATACCATTAGACAACTACTCTCTACGGAAGTTATCACAGTTGACTATGTGAAGTCAAAGAATAAACTACCAAATTCGTTAACCAAATGGTTAAACAGAGAGTTAGTTGCAAGCTCATCGTGAGGAATGAGCTTGATGTCGATGAAAAATATTGGTGCAAAGGAAACCCAACCTATGCAAACTGGAGATCCCAAGAACTAGGTTCAAATGAACAACCTAACTACACTGATAAAAGTTGTTTACTATGGGAGAATGATCCAATGGATCAATGAAGGATGAAGGTTAAACACACAACTTTTAAGTAGAGTAATGTGGAATACTCTTGAGAGATCATTTATGTGAGAAAGAAATGGTGTTGCTTCAAATAGAATTGGAGGCACAATTTTAGCGCTTCTCATGGAACATGCATGTTCATGGCTAAGAACGAACACACTAATAAAAACTGAATTGTATCAAGGAGATTCTTAGGTGAGATATGTCAATGTTTACATAGACGACATAACAGTTCAAAGACATTATGTCTACTGTTAGCCAGTAAGCAAACAAATCTTCACAAGAGAAGGCTAAAATGGTAAGACCTACCTGTCCTATACTAGACTCAACTATTGAATGTTATTACATATCTTGCTTTTCATTTATGTTAGGGATTGTTGGATATAAGTGAAGAAAAAAGATACTCTATTGTGAATGAGACTTTATTCCCACATTGGAAGCTTCAAGGCATATTGGTTAGTTTATATTGTTGCGCATGTATATATGATGTGAACAAATACATGGGGAGAGACTCTCTCTCACACGTGGATGCATAGGGGGTGTAAATCCAGGGTTTGAATTGCACTAAACCAAGTTGACTTGTGTGCGAGAATCAAGTTGACTTGTGTGCGAGCACGACCTGCGTGCGTCGAATGTTGGACCGGTCGAGACAAAATTTGCCAAAGTGAATGAATCAATATTTTGCCACGTGAATAATCTTTTGTTCAAATGTATAACGGATGAATTAAATGAGATTAATTTAGATCCGTAATTGACATTAGAAACAGCCGATGAGTAAATGACTGGCGAGTAAAGATATTGAATGTTGTTTATTCGGCCATTTACTACAGCCATGAGTGAGCGCTCTTATATAAGGAGACTGTGATCCTGGGTAGAGGAGAGCACAAAAACAAGCAATAAAGATTTTCCTCCACCTTCGTTCCCTCAAAAACTTCTCCCCACTGTACATTTCCACTCGGTGATTTGCCCATGATAGCAATCGGGTACTTCCTCAGTTCGCCGTGATCCACCAGTGCTTGATGGCGATCACGGTCTACTACTGTATCTTGGGAAACAGACTATTCGAGAGAACCTCGAAATACAGTCAGAGGTGGGGCGAATCTGTTTTAAGGATACTGCATCATACGCAGGCCTTGATATTTTTTTTCCCAACTTGGGCGATGTGTATCCCGACTTGGCAAAATCTTTCCCGACTGGACAAATTCCTTTCCGATTGGACAAATTTCTTCCCGACTCGACGATCCATTTGGGAATGACTCAACTTCTCAACTAAAGAAAATATTCGATTTCTTCACTTCCCGACTAAAGAAAGCACTCGGAGTGTTCTTTCTCTGACTCGACGACCTGCTCCCAATTCAAAGATTTACTTCCCGACTAAAAAAAATACTCGATATTTACTTCCGACTTTATGTAGATCACCTGAAGTACGATCAAATTAATTCAACGGACAGATTATCTATTTAGATCATCTCAATTTTATATAAATTCAATTCAACTAAATTTTGAATATTTCTCGTAAATTATCTAACCGCTATCAATCAAGTACTGTGTCATATTTCCACTATGGCTAGATATATAGCTTTTACATATACGTATCCATGTGCTGGCAATATGCACACTAGTGTAGATTTTGTTGTAGGTTCGAGGGTAACATAGAAACAAGCAAAGTACAAGGACACCCTACAAGGGGGAATCCATGAGCCAGTGGCAGCAGCCTTTAGCTGTTGCAGGCATGACTGCGCGAGTGGAGGAGTGCCGTCTCCCCTTCTGTACTGTCCCTCTGCTGGCCTTCCTCAGTCCCTTGTGATGATGATGATGCGTTTTTTTTGGAGGTATACAGCCATGCTTGATGTTTCATCTCTGACTGCCTGATTTGTCCTTGTCCACGCAGTTGCCACTGATGCACCGTCCCCAACAAAGGGACAGAGAAAACATGAAGCAGGCCTCTGAATATCTATATCATATAAGTATTCTTTCACATGTAATAGAAAGAACATAAGCATGACAAAAAAATACAGTAAATCTAATAATAATTCATTTTGCCATTTAAATTTAAGTAGCTTTATTGGGCCAGCATAGCCCAATCGGCCCATTATTCCTTACGGCACATTTGGGCCCAGATAGGAATTTCCTTACCAAAACCACTATACTTTAATCGACTGATGACACCTAAACTAGATTACTTTTCGTTCGAATGGGGTTCACATTTGGGTGTCATTAGTTGATTGCTACATAAACCAGCTCAGAATCTTAGTAATTGAATAGGGTTCACATTTGGGACCAAGATCATAGGCTTAACTCGCTTTCTGCCGGTCTCTTCTTTGTCTCGCGTAAATGAGAGCATCGGGCCAATTGAATTAGTACCTAACAAATATCTTCTCAAGATGTCTAAAACCATGTGAAAATGGTATCCATCCACTTAATGAATGAACAGTGTCGATATCAATGAGAAGCCCATCCATTCAATTTTCTTGTTGCACCAAACTAAATAAACATAGCTCATTTTTTTCACAATTATTTTTATTAATCTGTTTATTTCATGCCTTGCACATCTCATTAGATGCATTCATAATTTATTGGAGCTTTAGAAGTCGATTTCAAAAAATTATAAATTTTAAGATAGAAAATTTCATTTCTTAATAGTTAGGAAGAAGATGACCAACTAGAGGCTATTATATTGAAGACTTGTACTTGAGAAAATATATAAATATTATTGCTAATGACGAAGGCAATTTTTAAGCGGCTTGAATTATTTAACACTTATTTCGGATTGTTAGTGACTGCTCTTTAAAGATATTCAACCTTATATTTTCTTTCGCTTTTAATCATGACAGATTACCTTCAGTCAAGTTATGATTTTTTTATTATTTTGTTTTTCTGTGGCAAAAGGTGAAACGTTCGCTCCCAGCGCTCTCGTCAGTCCGTCTCAAGACTAACACGAAAAAAATAAATCACGAAAGTTAATCTAATCAGTTCGAAGAATGATTTTTTATTATTTTGTTTCTTGTGTCTACGGATGGCAAATCCACATCATGATCTTATCCATTTGGCCATGTAGCCAAACGATAGACTTCAATTTAATGAACTTCTCCAAGTACAAATTGCTGCCATCAACATAAATATTTAAGTAAAGATAAGAACAAATCTCTAAAACATCCTCTATAATTTAAATACATCAATAAGTACTCACCGATGAATCACCATACATACGTGCCACTTATTTTTCTAGCTGTTAAAATAGATTCTATATATATTATTTTCCAGCTGTCACGTATTCGACACGTTTTAAAGGCATTGCACCAACCGAAATAATTTAATCAAGCCGCGAATGCATGCATGAATTAAGCCCAAAAGTGGTGTGTCGATGGCAATTACTGTGTGCTTATTTCTCAAAATGCACGTGTTCAACCTTCATCCTCTGCTAATTTTTTATATTATTTTTCCGAAAAATAAAATAATTATTTTCAATATCCAATGGCTTTTCATCCTTATCCAACCGCATGCCGGACCTCTGCCTCCTCCTCCGAGCCAAGTTCCCGAAGCACTGCGTGTCGAGCAGGCAGCGGGGTGGCTGCGGACCGCGCCGCGACAAAAAGAGTGACGTAAGCAGTGACAGAATCCGCCCGCCGCAATCTGCGCCCAGCGCCTCATCGGCCGGTAGATACTCACCACGTGTGCCTGACCGCGCCGCCCGCCCTTCTCGAACCTGCCCCTGGGTCCTCCACCACGTGGCTTTATTCGCTCCCCGCCGTCTATTTATGCCGCCCGCCGCTTGCTTTCCTAAGTTTTAAAGCTTCTCTCATCAGCCCGGTGGGATAGAGGTCGCAGAGAGCGCGTGCGGCTGTGATTTCAAGGAGGGCGAAGATGAACGGAGGGGATCTGCAGTTGCCCCACGGGTTCCGTTTCCACCCCACCGACGAAGAGCTCGTCAAGCACTACCTCTGCCGGAAGTGCGACGGCCTGCCCATCGCCGTCCCCATCGTCACCGAGCTCGACCTTTACAAATTCAACCCATGGCAGCTCCCTGGTATATTGATTAATAATTCACCAATGAGACAAGTCGATCATCAAATTATTATTTCTTCGGTGCTGATGAATCGAATTTGACTGATTATAATATTGCAGAGATGGCGTTATACGGGGAAAAGGAGTGGTATTTTTTCTCGCCCAGGGACCGGAAATACCCGAACGGCTCGAGGCCGAACCGGGCGGCTGGGTTGGGTTACTGGAAGGCGACCGGGGCGGATAAGCCGGTGGGATCGCCGAAGGCGGTGGCCATCAAGAAGGCGCTCGTGTTCTACTCCGGCAAGGCGCCCAAGGGCGAGAAGACCAACTGGATCATGCACGAGTACCGGCTCGCCGACGTCGACCGGACCGCCCGCAAGAAGAACTCACTCAGGGTATGTGGCCCAAATAATTGATAATTTTAATTGATTATAAATTTTAATTCGAAAAAGAAATTAAAATTTTGTTTGCAGTTGGACGATTGGGTGTTGTGCCGAATCTACAACAAGAAAGGCAGCAGCAGCGCCACGTCGGACCAGAGGGCGTCGAAGATGGCCGGTCCGAGGACGATCCGGCCCGGCCCATCGTCCAGTCCGGAGGACCAGAAGCCCATCCTAATGGCCCCGCCGGCGCACGTGCCGGCGGAGCTGGTGTACAGCTTCGCGCCGTCGGCCGACTCGATGCCGAAGCTCCACGCGGACTCGAGTTGCTCGGAGCACGTGCTGTCGCCGGAGCAGCTGGCGTGCGAGAGGGAGGTGCAGAGCCAGCCGCGGTGGCGGCCCAGCGACTGGGACCGGGCGTTTGGCCTCTCGACCGCCTCCAATTCGGTCTTCAACCAGGTCGAAACGGGTCTATTTCCTTCGACCGGGTCTAGCGACCCCTTCCAGGACATCCTCGTCTATCTGGGAAAGCCCTTTTGAAGATGCGGTAGACGCGACCGCATGCGAGTTTGCTATAAACTGAGTCCACTCGTCCAACTGCATGCATCGTTAGCCGTTGGATTCAAGACAAATACGGGATTGGGCGGCTGCCGAGGATACCGCCGCCGAGATGAGTGAGTCGAGTCAACTCAGGTCGTGTGGAATCGGAGTGGAAATGTGAAAATGTATATAAACTTATTATTCATGCGCCTGTTCACATAATAAACATTGTAGACAGCACCATTCTTAAAGTGGTCGAGAAGTTGGTAGACCAGTACTAATTGATAGGCACTTTCATATAATTTATCATATATTTTAAATAATTAAAAGAGATCATGAATTACTAAGGAAAACGCAACAAATATTATATACAAAATATAAAAATGATTAATCAGATCGGATAATGTTAGATCGGGAGTGATTGGTTTTGTTCCATGAAAAATTTTTACCGGTCACTAGGATAAATCAGGAAGTGCTAATGAAAATTTATTTAAATGATCAGTATTTTAAGGTCCGCTTTTTATTGGAGAGAAATTTTTTTACAATATACCATAACTGAGATTTAAATTTTAAAATTTTTAATTAATTATTAAAAAATTTAATCATCAGTGTCGAGGACAACAAACATTATATACGAGAGTTTGAACGAAGAGACATTGATGTTGTCACATTTGTGTCCAAGCATAGTAACACTTTAATGCGTATTTACAGATTAATGTTGATATTTATATAAGTGGTTATTTTAATAATTTTTGAAATTAATTTTTAATGAGGGTAAAATTTTTGGTTGGATGTCTGACGCTTTATTAAAATAAATATTTTTATAATTTATTTATTAATATTAATTTCATAATCAATCATGAAATATTTTATTATAAATCAAATAAAACTCATAATTTTATATTATAAAAAATTTATCGATTTACGATAAATTTTATAAAACAATTTGTCATAAAATTATTTCATGATGAAAATATTTTCATCGTAAATAACTCATTATAAATTTTTATAATGAAATTCAATTAATTCATCGTAAAATTTATGATAAATTATTTTTTTATCACTAAATTCATCACAAATTTATGATAAAAATAATTTTCATCACAAAATTTATAAATATAAATCTATGATGAAAATAAATTTTTCATCCTAAATTTATGATAAAAATAAATTTCATTACAAATTTATGACAAAAAAAATTCATAAAATTCGTTCATTTACGATGTGTATACAAAATCACACCTGTTCATCATCATAGTGATGATGTCAGAATGCATCATTCTTAATACAAACCAACATTCCAACACATCAATCCATACAAACCAACATCATATCCAAAGACAAATACATTATATCCAAAAAAACAAATACAACATTTTAACACATATCAATCTATATAAATTGATGTGGGTCAATCTTCTAAACCCACAATTAATTGAACACATATCGATGATAAAAATTGTAAGATTCTCAACCAGGAGGGCGTCAACCGGACGTTTCTCGATCGAAGCCATCTCCAACCGGGTATTCTTCGATCGGGACCATCTCCAATCGACCTCTCCATCAACCGGTCATTCTCCGATTGAGATCATCTCCAACTGGCCTCTCCATCAACCGAGGGTTCCCCGATCGGAACCATCTCCAACCAGACGTTCCCCGATCGGGATCATCTCTAACCGGCATCTCCAATCGAGCGTTCCCCGATCGGGACCATCTCCAACCGGCCTCTCCATTAATTGGGCATTCCCCGATCAGGACCATCTCCAACCGGCCTCCCCATCAATCGGGCGTTCCCCGATCGAGACCATCTCCAACCGAGAGAATAACATTTGGGTTTCTAAACCCCCGCAAGGTAAAACCCAAGTAATTCAAGACCCAGATACATAAGGCCTAGGCCCATTATCAGGGAACATCGAAAATACAAGACCAGAAGAGGCCTCATAGAGCATGTGTCATACTCCTGCCATATGTAAAAGATACGGTTAGACGTATCTCTTACTGATGTATAATCCCCCCATACCTCTGTGTTATTATGCTTCACAGATGAAAGACGATAGAATGAAAGTATAAAAGAACTCCTCCCCTACGTATCCAGAGAGGAGGAGGGGGGGGGGGGGCGAGATCTGGGACCCTTACCCCATACTCTTTTTTCTTTTCCTCTATCGGATTCACTGACTTGA
>JBBUKS010000002.1:74689-87791 GCA_038050645.1 Hedychium gardnerianum | reverse complement strand
GTTGAGTTTAGTTTTGATTTGAATAAAAATTATTCTTGTTTAAACCTAGAGATGACTACTTTTCGTTGGTGAATCTCTATCTTCTTACGCTTTCTCTACAACCTCTATTCAAACGTCATACCCGGAGATTTTTTTTCCCAACACCATTTGGTATTAGAGCCTTAGATCCAATGGATGGTCATCGTGGTCGTGGTTGTGGTCAAGGCGGTGGTCGTGAAAGGCAGGTTCTAGTTGAGGAAGTCTCGCACCAGGATCGAAGTGTATCAAATGAGCTCATCGAAGATCTATAGAGATAAGTCATGAAATTCTCCCAGCATCTAGCGATGCATGATCTTGAAGATCGTGAGGCACGTGGTCGAGGTTCTGATTGACGAAGTCTCACACTATGATCGCAGTGCCTGAGATCTTAAAAGTCATAAGTTTTTTTATTTTAATTTGGATAAAAAATGAGAAAGATATGGACGACAAGATCGAAATAGTCGATGATCCAATTTACGACGTAGATGAAACCGAGTCAACTAGGAGCCAGTATATGACAAGGTATTTTATGGTGATAACTGTGTGATTTTGGTCATTCGTGAGATTCCAGATGACAAATTATCTAAGGATGCAGTACATGTTACATCATAAGTACAGTAGACGTCCAAAGATTCGTCTGAGTTAATGTTAGAGGATATTCCTCCCGTTCTACTACTTATGAGATGACTTTTGATTTACCAACACTTGAGGACTTTTGATCTTGAAGACACTATCCTGAACTCGAGGAGGAGTTCTTTTCAACTCGGGGCGTCTGATGCAGTGTACCATAGTTAGGATTTGAACTAGTGAATACTTGATTAATCTACTAAACACCTTACCGTTGTACCATGTCGGGGAATAAGAAAGTATCTAGACTATCATAAAGTGATAATGATGTTTACGCCTATAATCATGGGTTATGATAGTGACATGTACAAACACAATTTGTGATAAATTAATGTATAAGGATAAATGTTTGAAAATTTTCTAGTATAGTAGCATATCCTTTATACAAGTGCCTCACAAAGGTTTGAGTATGCCTCACAACCACCTCAAATAAAAGTGCAACTAAGGAAATTTACTAGGGAAAGGAGATTTACAAAGTCTCATGATTATGTATATCTCCATGAGCATGAGTTCGACATTGGGTTGAAGATGATCCCATATTTTTCCATGAAGTCAAACAATGCTCTCATCTAGAAAAGTGAATCGAACACATGAGGGAAGAGATGAAGTTCATGGTGGACAACAACATTTAAATACTTGTCGAATTGTCTGAAGGGGTGAAACCTATTGGTTGTAAATAGATATTTAAAATCAAATGAGATTCACAAGGTAATGTCAAAAAATATAGGCTCGCCTAGTCTCCTAGGGAATCATTCAAAAGGAAGTCATTTATTATAATGAGACATTTTTGTCGGTTTCGATGAAGGACTTTCTTAGGATAATCATGACACTTGTAGTTAATTATGATCTAGAGATACACTAAATGGACATTAAATTTATATTTCTCAATGGAAACATTGAGGAAACTATATACATGATGCATCCAGAGAACTTTGAATTGGGAGATTCAAAGCACTTAGTATGTAGACTAAGGAAGTCCATTTATGGTCTAAAGCAAACATCTATTCAATGGTACCAAAAATTTGATTAAGTATTTTTTCATATAGTTTTAAGGATAATCTAGTTGATCAATGTTTGTATATCAAGTTCAATGGGAGCAAGTTTATCATACTTGTTTTATATGTGGATGATATTTTATTGGCAAGTAATGATAAAGGTCTGCTGCTAGAAACCAAGTCATTTCTATCAAGTAAATTTAAAATGAAAGATCTTAGTGATGCATCCTTTGTCTTAAGCATACAAATTTGCCATAATCGTTCAAGGTGCACACTTAGACTTTCACAAAAGGCCTATATAGAAAAGGTGCTCATTTGGTTTAACATACAAAATTGTGCTCTCGGAGACACACCAGTGTCAAAGGATGAAAGACTTAGCTTGCAATGCACGCCATGAACTTGAGATAAAGGAAATTGACCAATTCTCTTGTGCATTGACAGTAGGGAGTTTAATGTATGCTCAAGTATGTACGCGTTCGGATCTTGCATACATAATAGGGATGTTAGGCAGATATTTTAGTAATCTTAGACTAGAGCATTAGAAAGTTGTAAAGAGGTTATGCTGTATTTGCAAAGAACTAAAGATTACATACTCACTTATCGGAGATTAGGTCATTTGGAGATCATTTGATATTTAGACTTTGATTTTGCTAGATGCTTATATGGTAGGAGGTCCAACTCAAGTTATGCTTTCATGCTGGCAAGAGGGGATATTTCATGGAAAAATATTAAACAGACGTTAATAGCCACTTCCATAATGCAGGCATAATTTATAGCCTACTATGAATGCTTCCAACCATGGGATATGGATGCGAAACCTTATCACAAGTTTACAGATCATTAGGGGTATTGACAGGACATTAGGAATCAATTGTGATAATAATGTTGCATAATATATTCCAAGAATAACCACATTTTGTCGAAGTCTAAACACATCGACATAAATTTTTGGTGGTTAAAGAAAGAGTTCAGAGTGATCAGATTATGATAGAGTATATAAGGACATATTTCATGTTAGCGGATCAGTTCAACAAGGGCTTGTCAACCAAGGTGTTTCATCAACATGTGTTGAATATGAGGTTCTTCCTTTTGATGAAGTACCAATTTGGTATGAATCTGTATATGGTCCAATGCTCTATATTAACGAACACATGTATTTTTGACTTATTATACGTATTGAAGTTTTGTACATGTGGACAATATTTTAACCCTCTAATATAAAGACATCATGATTTACTATTGCAGTTTTACATATTGTGGTTGTAAATATGATGTAGGACTCTATTTTTTAGTCCTAAGATTGAATCATGGTTTACTACTTCGGTTTAGCATAAAGTATCAATAAACATGATTTGGATCCATTTTGGGTCATAATGAGGAGTATTGAGAATGGGCATGTACAAATCACATTTTGTGTCATTTTCATATTACACATCCACATTTGATTTATATCGTTAATCAAATTAGTATTGTGATTACTATTGGGTCTTGTTGTAATTATGGTAACTATGACTTTTTTTAGTCCTATACTAATGGAATTAATAGACCAGGTTATTTAAAGGGGTATTTAACCTATAGAGTTTTGACATATTGAGCTCAACTAAGGTGTTGTGTGGTGTATACAGTATCATGTATAACCATGTGAGAGATTGAAGAATTAAGTCTCCATTTGGTGGGCTAATACTTGAATTAACAACCTACAACACTTGTGATTGAGAATTAAACCCCATTAAGTGATCTAATGCATGGTGCATGAAGGAGGATTTAAGCTATTGGATGTGGATTACATGTATAGATTTAATAATCCAGTTCGTTAACATTAATGGGTTGTTAACGAGTTATGGCCTTTATGATGGATGGTCACTATAGGATGATCCTTGCTATATAAGGAAGAAGCCTTCATTCATTTGGGCATGATGCTAAATTGAAACTTCTTCTTCCTCCTCTCTTCCCCATTGAGACGAGACTCTGATTGATGCCCAATCCCTGCAGAAGTCTCCGCTGCACTGATAGGACTCCTCTGGCAACAAGTAAGAAGCAATGACATTATCTTTCAATTCAAGTCAGCCCTTCAGTTTGCCATTGCATTCAATTTCAATTGTAGCCATATTGATGATGATAACTAGATCATGTAGATGCATCCTTTAGTTTCATTTGATGTATTGTATTGCTTTCACACAAACCTTGTATTTTATTTTTAGAATCCATTTACAATCATTGTCTTATCACGTGATGAGCGATCGACTAATTTCCATGATCAATTTTATATAATGGATTATAAATTATTATGTTAGATCATTGGTGAAGTTAGAGGGGGATAGTTAATCACTTTGTTTACTTGTTCAATTCTACAATCACAATTAGTATACAATAGAAATACAAAAACATTTAAAGTAAACAATATAAATAATGCTAAGACGAATCTTTATGTAATTCAAAACTCTCATTTTCCACTCCATAATCTATGATTTGTCAGTGAGTCATTCCTTGTAATTCATTATACTTCTCCTTCTCATAAATCTTTGAGAGATGGAGAAAGCTCTGATACTCTTCTTACAAAATTTGAGATAAAATACAAAGAAGAAAAAAAAATAAAAGTAATGTATCACAAGAGAGATGAGACAAGGATCACAAAATTAAAAACTTTTAGTAGTCTTCACATTGCTCCCATGCCCCATACCAAATCTTCCAACTTTGTTTCAACCTTCAATCTGCTTTCTAGCTCTCCATCAATTGACTGATCCATACATTTAGTGGACTGTCACCTTTATTATATCAGTCTTCTACATTGTAATGGAAACCCTAGTTTATTGAAGTGAGACATTAATTGATTGACCAATAGTAGCTCATAAGTCATTCGACCTTTGCTAATTGTTATTGTCAAATCAATGACTCTCTTTCAATATTTTCATTAATAGATCAATTGATTAAATTGGACCACTTGTCAATTGACTGTGCATTAGTCGATTGATTAGCTAATAGTCCCAGGAACAAAAATATTATGTGATATTTTAATTTAGCCTAAGTCTACTGACTAGTCAACTCAAATTTTAGTTGATTGAAAAATACTTCTAATCAACTAAACCCTAGACTCAAATCATTTCTAAGATTGAGTCCTTCTTTAAGTCTAATCCGACCTGTAACCCTTTCTATTGGTGTGGCAGAAGCGGTTCGGATCACTAAAGGGGAGGGGTGAGTAGCGACCTGCAATTTAAAAGCAATCTTTTCTCTTGCTAACGATTTAGCAAGGGCACACACTAGTTAAAAGAAAATAAACACAACATAAAAAAAAAAGAGCACATGAAGAATTACTTGGTTACAACCCTCAGGTTGTTAATCCAAGAACTATGAAAACTCCTCTATCTTATCCTTCTTTGGAAATGAATCGAAGGCGGAGAAGCCTCTTAAAACAATTAAGAACAAGCATAGATCGTAAAGACAATAGGGAACAGAAATAATGAATTCGAGTGTGTTGTGTATGGATCTTCGAGCTTCAGTCCCTTTTATAGCCTTTATATTGATTTGACCATTGTGGTGACATGGCATCTCCGGTCGACTGGACCCTCTCCGGTCACCTGGACAAGGCTGATGTGTCCTCAGGCTTTATCAACTTCAACAACGACTTGATAACAACTTTGGATGACTCAGCCCCTTTCGGTCGATCGGAGGCTCTCTGATCGCCTAGAGGCTTGCTGACATGGCTATTCTTATCCATTTCAACAATGGTCCTGGATGACTCATCGGTTGGCTTCCAGTCGCCTGGAGTTCTTTCGGTCGCCTAGAAATGGTCAACCTTAGACTTGACCATTTGTTGACTTCACCTTCTCTGGTCGCTTGGATGAATCCCGTTCGCTTAGACATCTACTTGTCCGGACATCGTCTCAGTCACCTTACGCAGTCTTCTTTCTGGCTTCTTGTTCCTCGGAAGCACTTAGCCCTTCTGGCTCGCTCCTGTGCATTCTTCTCGCTGTGCAAGAGTACTCTTCCACAACTCCGCTTACCTCGAATGCACTGAGCCCGTTAGCTCCTTTCTTGTGTCATCCTTCTTGTTCTCTTGGGTCTTCTGCCAAGGTTTGCTGTCTCCGATGCTCCTTAGCCATCAGGTACATGTGTGTTCTCCTAAGTCCATGTACACTTAGACACATATATTAAAACTCAAGAAGGACGTAACATAAATTTATTTGACAATACATCAAAACACAACTAGGGTTTCTAACATTCTCCCTTTTTTGTTGTTCTTCAAACTAAGTTTAAATTAGGGTAAATAAGAATAACATACGTATAATACAAATAAGTTCAAGAATTCGAGCACTCCCCCTGCATTTATGCCCAATTTACATTTCTCCCCCTTTTGACAACAATAAAAATGGGGTTTGTAAAAAAAAAACTCAAAATTGAAGAAATATATGAAATATTTATAGTGTAAAACATAAAATTTCCTATCATAGAAAATTAATTTTAATCAAAATTTCTTTTTTTATTAATTTTCAAATTTTCAAATACATAGATTTTTTTTTAAAAAATAGTAAAATTTCTTAGCATCACAAATCATGAAATTTTAGAAATTGATAGAAAACATGCTTTATTTTCACAAAACAATATTTTTCATTAAATTTTGAACAAAATATGCAGAAAATAAAAATTTTGATTTCATGCATACATATCGAGTGAATCATTTATTAAAAAAAAATATTCTATGATTGACTATTCTAGAAATTTTCTAAGTGGTCAGAATAGATTTAGGCCCAAAATAAATTCATGCCTACTAGATTTATCAAATATTTTTGCAAAATAGATGTTTTAGGCATATTTCTGATTGGTAGGGGTATTTAAAATTATATTTTGTTCCTCTATACCCTAATCCTTGTTGGCTAAATTTTGTTCTTTGGTTCTTTAACATCATATTCAGATTATTTTAACCAATGGAAAAAAATTCTAACACTAATTTTTGTGTTTCTATATGTTCCCTTAATTTTGCATTTTCATCCATAACTTTTTCAAATTCTTCAATTGAACAAGAAATAGTTAATTTATTTTCTAATTTAGATTTAACCTTTTTTAGTTCCACGTATTTATTTTTTACCTTACAAAATAATCTAGATAACATTTTAATAGCTCATATAATTGATCTGAGGGAAGATGTCAAACCTCACATACCGTGTCAGACTCGTAGGTTAAGGATCCCCCTATACTGTTTCTTTCTTCACTTGATGAGTATTACGCTATTGCAAGTGCACAATTACATCGTCAGTAATAAAAAAATATCGATCCGACAGGGACTATGGATTAACACACTAGTGAGTTTGTAAAGCAAGTAGCTAGACTAATTGAAGTTGTGTGAAGGCTTGTAAATTAGAGAGAGAAAGAGAGTGAGAGGTCTAGGTCCAAGAAGAGAGGGAAGTGAGTTGTGAAGGCTGGTTTAGGAAGCGATTCTAGGTTTTTGATTTTACTATAATGTTAGATAATGTCCCTATAACATGTTCCTCTCCTAATTCTCCATACTACTCCTATGTATCTAGGGTTAGTTCCTATCTTAGAGTCTTGTAACTCTAGAAAGTGGGTAAGTGTCGATGTCTTTTATCACTAAGGGCATAATAGTTTGGTTGAATGAGAATCTTTTGTCACTAAGGATTTCTCGATTATCCAGTCTAGTAGCAACCTTGACATAGAAGCAAACACCTTAAATCTACATGAATCATTCACATATACATTTTGTCAAACATGTACAAGACATAACATATATAGCATAAGAGGTAACATTTCATAGAAATAGGAAATTGACATACCATAGTTCATACATCATTAATCACATCATAGATACTCCCTAAGCCTAGAATGAGAGAGAACTCCATAAATAGGGAGAGAAAGCATGAAGACAAGTAAAGAAATATTCTAGCCCTAATCTAGAGAGAAGAGGGAAGAAATGCTTAGCCAATTGTCACCTTGGCCTTCGGGAGTACTCTCCTTGTTCGAATAATGGATGGATCATAGAAAACGACCTCAGATCGCTGGTGAAATCTCTAGAAATGAAGTGGTGATGAACCTTGTATTTTTCCTAGAAGGGAAGAACACCCCCACCCCCACCTCCCACCCCCTCTTGAGAAATGGGTAGGGGGCATGATCCTTGTTTTTCGAGTGCATGATCATGCTTGAGAGGCACGACCTCAAGTTGAGGCTGGTTGGTCTAGAGGTACGACTGTGCCTTTGAGGCATGACCAGTGTTGATGAGGCTATGATGGATAGACACGGCCGTATCTGAGACACACGACCATGGCTAGGGTCTTCCTAGGAATGGAACACAATCATGTCTGAGACACACAGACGTGTCTATGGTTTCTTTAGAAGTGTCACACGGCCGTGTCTAAGACACACGATCGTGACCAAGGTTCTCTCTATTGCCGAGGCACGACCGTGACTATGGGGCATGGCTAGTGCCTTGGTCATGCTTGGGAGACACAACCAGGTGTCTTGGCCCTGGCTACTCTACTTTCTGCTCTACTTTCTTCTTTGCTCTCCATTTAAGCTCCGTTTTACTCCGAAACACATCCTGTCAATGAAAATAAAGAAAAAGAAGTCCTCTGAACAATGTGAAGTAAAAAAACATGATAACATAATAAAATAGACTGTGATAATATAGATTATGTGAATGAAATATAACTAGATGTGTAATATAAAGTGTCTAAAAATATATATAATCTACGCACATCAATAGCATTGAATGTCAATAGGGTAAACACTCTGGTGCATCCGTCGCGGGTTTGTGTCGGTATTTAGTTAGACTCACTATAAGAATATGAACATAGAGGATAGGAATTGAATGATTCATAGTATATTATCTAGCATTACAATGAAATCATAGTCTTAGGGTCGCTTCCCAAACCACTTTCACCAAATCTCTCTCTCTCTCTCTCTCTCTCTCGGATTATTGATTAAGCACTAGTCATCTTCATGAAGTAAGTTATCTAGACAATCAAAGTTTGGTTGAGTGCTTGAGAACTAGAGATTTAGAGAGAGAAAGAAGGTTGAGAGAAAAAGAGAAAGAGAAAAAGAGAAAGAGAGAAAGAGAGAAAGAGAGTCTTGAGAGGGGTGAGCTTAGGGAGATGGATTCTAGGATTTCGATTTCATTATGATGCTAGTTAATGTCCCTCATGCATATTCACTTCCTTACCCTCCATGTTTATGATCTTGTAGAGATTCTAACCAAATTACCGATATGATCCCGCGACGGTTGTACCAGAGTGTTTACACCATTTGTACTTCAATATTACTAAGTAGCAGAGGTAACATAGAAAGTTCGGTTAAAGGGATACCCCTTGTCACTAGGCCCCCCCCAGTCATATAGTCTAGATTAAACAGGTCACTTCCTAACATTTGATTAGTGCAAACCCATTAAACGTTAGTTAGATAATCTCTTACAAAGGATTAATCTCTATTTCAAGGTCATTACCCCAGAAGTGGTTAATAATTGATACTCTTTGTCACTAAGGGTATAGTAAGTCAGGTTGAATGTGTATTCTCTATTACTAAGGATCCCTCAATTATCCAACCCAGATGCAAGCTTAGAATAAGAACAAATATTTTACATCTACATGCATTACTCACATACACATTTCATCAAACATATACAAGACACAACATACATAGCACAATACGTAAGCATTTCATAGGAACAAGGAAATGACATATACATAGTTCATACATCAACATCACATCATAATTACTTCCTACATCCTAGAATAGGGAGAATGTACTCCATTGCAAAAGGAAAACAAACCAAAGACATGAAATAGAGCATTCTTACCACCCAAAATCTAAGATATGAGGAGAAGAGATGCTTATTGAGGAGATTGCCGACGTCTTTGGGATGTCTCCTTGCTTAGGAGGTGTATGGATCATCAAGGTGGATGGAGATGAAAGATCTAGGGTTTCCCCCTAAGCGGAGAACCTTTCCCCAAGGAGAGGGGATGAACCCCAAACCAAAAATTCCCTCAAAAGAGATGAAAAATCCCTTTTATAGGTAGGGGAACGACCCTTGCTTTTTGGGCCACACAACCGTGCCTCTCAGGAACGACCATGGTGTGTAAAGTCTAGTGGTTGAGGCACGACCAAGTCATGTGAGAGAGACAGGTTTAGACATAGCCAGAAGAGGCACGACCATGGTGTGTAAAGTCCAGTGGCTGAGGCATGGCCAAGTCGTGTGAGAGAGACAGGTTGAGACATGGCCAGAAGCATGGTCGTGCCTCTTAGGCATAACCAGGCCGTGGGTTTGGTTGTAGTCAAGACATAACTGTGCCTCTGGGCATGACCTTAGCATGAAGATGGAGCTAGTCTTTTGATGAAGCATGGTCATGCCTCTCAGGCACGACCCTAACATTAAACTGGCTAGAGAACAGACACGGTCGTACCCTCCTAGCATGACCATGGCTAAAACAAAGGCATGGTCATGCCCTCCTGGCACGGCCCTGGCATGAACTTTGTTGGGACAGAGCTTTCACTGGCTCTTGGGAGACACAGCCGTGTCTTTTGAAGACATAGCCATGTCAACTTGAAGAATACGATCGTGCCCAAGGGCACAACTATGTTTGCTGATTTTCATCCAAAGCTGCCCAATGTTCATTTTTGCTCCAAATCACGTCTTGTCATTGAAAACATGTAAAGAGCAGATCTTCGAATAAAATAGGGTGAAAGCATGATGATATGATAAAATAGGATCCGATAATGTAGATCACAATCAATGAATACAAGAAGATGTGCGTCAAACAATGTATAAAAGTATATATAATCTACGCACATCAGTTGTGCCTTTTGGGAAGGGTCATGGGGGAAATCCACGGGTACTAATACCCTGGGGCAGGGTCAGACCCCCCCCCCCCCATTCACATGGTCGTGCCCCCCCCCCCTTCTCCTTCTTTCTTTTCAACTTCTCCTCCTCTCCCCTCTCTAGATCTTGCCTCCTAACCAAGATCTAAGCTCTCTCCTTCCTTCAAGCCCCTTTCCAGGAACTTTCCTCTTCTAAATCTCAAGATCTTCCACTTCCTTTCTCCCTATTTCTCGATCTCTCTTCAAGATCCAAGATCTAGATCCCTAGTTCTCTTTTTTCTTCTCCTTCTTCAAAGCCTCTCTCCAAGAACTCTCCTCTTCTAAATCTCAAGATCTTCCACCTCCTTTCTCCCTTTTTCTTGATCTCTCTTCAAGATTCAAGATCCATGATCTAGATCCCTAGATCTCTCTCTTCTTCCTTCTTCCCCTTCTCCACAATCAAGAACTCTCCAATCCCTCTTGAATTTTAACCATGTCCAATATTTTGAAGAGACTTCGAAGAAGCGGTGGATCCTGAGGAGGCGATGACTCCAGCAATGACAAAGGGAAGGAAATTGGCAAAGGTAAAGGGAAGACATTCAAGAAAGGGAATACAACCAAGAAGGACAAAGGGAAGCGAACTTCATGCAATGCCGAAGGTAACAACAATTCATACGACATTATTTTCCGCAATGAAGATAAAAATCTAAATATGATAACCTTGTTAGCTGTAAACTTGTTTGTACTCATTACATTGACCAATATACTATGGAAGTCTTAGGAATTAGGGAAGACATTGATGGGATGAATGACAACATAGGTTGGAGTGACTTGATGAATATAAATTATCCAATCTATCCTAGATTAACCCCGGAATTCCTTAGTTCTATAGAAACCCACTTTATATCTAACAATGACAAAGGGAAAATTTATTTTCACTTGTTAAACCAAGATTATGAGTGATCTTTATATGACTTCAATAACTAATTTTGTTTGCCCAATGAGTGTAAGCGTGAGTTTCATGGAGAATTCAATAGCAATGAATTTTGGAACAAGATTGCTTTAATTGATGAATCATGTGATCCTTCTCGTTCTATAGCTTCTTTAATTCAAAGCTTGATTTTCTGATACCTTCACCTTGTAATGAGTAAGACCATTTTTGGTCAGGGTGAGAGTGACGGTGTAATATGAAAAATAGAACTCTACTATTTTAGGGTAATGTTGAATGATGTCTATTTTGATTCAGGATTTTATTTTCTCCAAACTTTAGCAAAAGCTAGTAAAGAATCTTTGGGGACAATTGTATTTGGAGGGTTTATCACACAAATCGTTGTCAACTTGGGTTGCAAACTATTTGGGTTAGAGGTTATATATGTCAAAACTAAGATTGACTTAGACACTTGTCTAGAAATGAAAATGATCTGTCGGGAAGCAAAAGGTTATAGTTTCATTAGGAAAAATGGGCCTCCTCTTCCTCTTCCTAATCCCGACCGCACTTCAATAAGAAACTGTTAGTGTTAGCCCTAAGAACCAATCATGAGTTGATTGACTTAGGATATATTGTATCATATTTATCAATATGAGGCAAAGTTTTGGTTATTATATTTACTTCATAGTTGTGCTAGCTGAATAAATATAATAATTTCCTAGAATAGTAGGTTCTAATCTACAGCGTATCAATTGGTTGAATTGATTATGAGAGGCTATTGATATATATAGAACACTACTCTTAAATATTCCTAGTCAATTATTAATATACAAGGGCAATATTAATGCATTGAGACTAGCATGTAGGTCAATTGATAACTTATTCTCACAAGTCATGGATATAATATCAAGTTGACATATGGGTATATATATTAGAAAATATGTACGAAATTGACTCGTCATGATAAGTTTCATGGATTGTATTATGAATGTCATAAACATTCTCATAGTGACTATTAGTATAAATAGTCCTTAGACCTAAAGTCATTACGGTTCCCTACATAAGGAGTTGTGTACTTTGGTATCGATAAATTTCACTTGTAACAAGGTGAACTATAAAGTTATTTATTGGGTATGTAATGAGATATGCAGAGGGATGTGAGTGATGCAGATGAGATTTGTCCCCCTCCATATAATAGAAGAGATATCTCTGGGCCCCTTGATTAAGTAAGACTGCTGAAATGCATGGTCATGCTCAAATAAGTCAATATGAGATATTGAGCTAATTTGGTTAAGTGAGTCTACTTAGAGATTAAGAAACACATAGATTTGTGCGAGGATGACAATGTCTATGTCTCATGTATTAATCTGGACATCAAGGACAAAAAGATTGAGTTATACAAGATAATGATCACAAACAGGTTAGGTCGGATCTCGACATTGTCGTCACTTGGGTAGCAATGATACATTGCTAGATGTCACTCATTACTTGTGTATCTAAAATAATTTTAGAAACATTGCCAACGTTACGAGAACCTGTTGAGTCATACACAAAGAGCATGTTGGTTTGGAGATTGACTTATTTTAGTTTGACTAAAATAGTATGAGTCTAAGCCTTGAGTCCAAATTTGGTTTCGGACCTTAAGCTTTTTAGCCCAACCCAACTATAGAGCCCGCTAAGAGAAACACTAATAGCCTTCTCTTCCATGAGGGTGAAGAAGGTGAAGAGGTAAGGG
>JBBUKS010000002.1:24641-48252 GCA_038050645.1 Hedychium gardnerianum | reverse complement strand
GCTGTTGGCTAGTGCATGAGGTGTTGCCACAATGAGGTCTAGGGGTCAAATCCTGGCTAGTAGCCAGGTTCCTGCCCTCCTTATGCACTAGTCAATGTTCGGGCTGGCTAGACTAGTCCTCGTGATTTACCTCCTCCGTGTTGGTCCTGGGACGGACTGGCGGGGGCGCTTGGGGCGAGCGTTTCGCCTTTTGCCACAATGATGAGCTATGGTTATCTGAATGCCGCACTGTCAAACTCTCGTCGCCTAATTTTCTCTCCTCCTTTATTTACTCGAGAGTGCCGACTAGAGCTCCTTCGCTTGTTTCACGTCTCATTTCTCAGCAAAAGTTTAATTAAATTAAATTAATCATCAAATTTAAAAATTTGATTCGATTAATTTAAAATTTTATTTTTTTAAAAAATAAATATTGATTAATTCAGAGAATTCAGTTCTGTCTCGATTTTAAAAATCCAAATTTAATTAAATCAATTATATCAAAAAAAAAGAAGAATTGATTGTTATATTATTAATAGTTGATTGATGAAATCATTGATTGCTAGACTTAAAAAATCTAACAAAATATTTAACAATGGATTTAATCGATCATTAACTGATTGATAAAAAAATATTAATATTGATATGGAAAAATGAGTTATTTTGATTTTTGATTGAATTAATTTATATTTTATAATTTGTTTTTTTTATGATGATATAAAAAAAAATATTATAAATTAAAGGGACACAGTTTTATTTAAAAATTTGAAATTCATTTAATACAAATTTTTTTAAAAGATCAGTCAGTTCCCATAAGATTTCAAGAATCCTCTGAGAAAAAAAAATATGAATAAGACGATATTAAATTTAGAATAATTAATTTAATTGAATGAAATTTTTGTATTGATTGTTAGAATAAATAAAAAAAAATATTTAAAAATTTAATATTTTATAATTATGCATTTTATTTATATATTTTTTTATAAATATATTATAATTAAAAATCAAATTGCTAATATTTAAATAATAATTTAATATTCTTTTATTATACCGTAGTTCAAAACAAAAATTCTTTAAGAATCTTACTTTAAATGATAAAGTTAAATTAGATAAATAACTTGTGATTTTATTATGATTTTAAGTACCTTATTCTATTGATTAGCGTATGGACATAAATATAACGGGATGTAGAACTGATTAGACTTGTTTATTAGTCTCTAAAAATATTTTGGTATCAAAATTTATTAGAAACAAATAATCTTAAAAAAATTGAAACCTAAATAATCCGTTTATTAAAAATTGAAGCCGAAATAATCCGTTTCTTTATTTCGCTTGGAATTCGCGTGGTCTATTCAGGTGAGTTAGGTTTTCTGACGCCGCACGGTCTGTCGCCTAATTTTTTTGCTCCTGCTTTCTTTCCTCACACGAGAGCGCCGCGCAGATCTCCCGCCCTCATTCCGTCTCAGGCGAACTGAAGGATCGGCTGCTCTCCCGCCGGATGGCGTCTGCCGTGGAACGGAGGGAACGTAGGCGACAGGTCTCGTCTGATAGATCTCCTCCTCCTGTTAGAGATCGCCATTCCCCACATCGGAAGGCCTCCTCTAGAAGAGAGGCCTCACCTGCTTACCTGAAGAGCTCGCGCATGTCTAGGTCGCCGTCACCGCGAACCAAGCGCTTACGAAGATCTCAAGCAGAGAGGGACACCCATAGGGTACCAGATAGAGAGCGTGGGAGAAGTTCTGGCAGGGAAGATAACGACAAGGGTAGGTACAAAGAAAGAGCGGAAGTTGCTTCGTCGGACAGGAAATCGTTGAAGGAGAAGAATGACGCCGGTTTATCAAAACTTTCAAGCCGTGATCCTGCAAATTCCCCAGAAGGACGAAGCCACAGAGAAAAACACCGTTCACGTTCCCCTGCTAGGGCTTCTACAGCCGGAGTCCGTAATGAGGTGTCTGGTGATACCTACCCCTTATCTATATCTCCTTTAAACTGTTTTATCATTTGATTTAAAGAGTATGTCTGTAGCTATGAATCTATGCTAGCCTTATACTGAACATCATGCATGATGCTGCAGGGTTGGTTGGACCAATGCAATATTTCTGCGTTTATAATTCTTATTTAACACAGTTATAGGTTGAGTCCTCATTAAATCTTACTATAGACTTTATTGCAGTTTCTTGTGATTAATATTTTTAAGGTCTCAAGCATGTTGAACATTAGCGGTGTTATAGGTTGCTTCAGGCCTTCAATTGTAAAACATTTCTTGTTTTGATCTGAATTTTTATTTTTTTTTGAGAGATTTATTGTATTTATTTGATATTTTTGACATTTAAATTAACTTGAAGGTTTCGTTTTACTATTGCCTTTTCATTTGTTTACCTCTGTTTTATGCTTTACCTATATGGTATATAACCTGATGTTATTTATCTGTGGCATGGTATACTATCAGTCTTTATATCATGCTATCTTGTCTATGTTGCTTCATTTATTTATAAATTCTTAGTCAGTTTATCTTTTGTTTCAGGTCGAGAGGAAGACTGGGCAGGCCGAATATTCCAGGTTTGTGTGTATTCCATCAAATAAGACACTCTCTATAATTCTGTATCTGTTGACTTATAAGATTTCTTTTTGCTAGAGATTTTATGACAAATTGTTCTTGCAATTTACCTTAGATTTTTTTTTTCATTCAGGAACAATGAAGATGACTCTCTCGCAAAGATGAAGGAAGCTGAGAAGGCACTGGAAGCAAAAGAAAAGGTTTGCATTGCCATATATCATCTTGCGCTTTTTATGTTATGCATTATGTATAACCATGTACCTTGGTATACACTAGTGATCAATTGATGGTCAAATTACTTGGAATTTGAAAGACATGTTGCAACATTGAGACTTGTAACATGGAAGTCATTTTTCTTGTAAACTCCCTCTTTGTGCATGGAATAATCTCATCTGATTTTCACTGATTTTGACCTTTCTAGTTTCTGATAGATTGTTCCTTCTCTCCATCTGTTAAATGACTTTATGTTAAAGTCTTCCTTATCAATTATTTCACTACATGTCCTTGACTAATAAGAAACCATTTAGCACTTATGACTGCCGGAGTATCTACCCATCATGTCCTTGACCATGATGCAAGTTAGCTAGTCTTATTTTGTACATCCAATTCATTCTTCCATGTTGTAGATTTACTTCTCAAGATGTGCTCAAAAGCTTTTGCACAATTTTCACTTTTTTTTTGTTCGTGCAGCAAAAACCATCATTTGAGCTATCTGGGAAGCTTGCTGAGGAGACTAATAAAGTTAGAGGTGATTGCTTAGCAGTTAGAATTCTTCTGAAACAATTAGACATCTATAAATATATTCATTTTTGGTATTTCCTGGAAACAAAAACACTGTCTTTTGCCTTCATTTCTGATGCACATATGCTTACATAGGCTAACTTTTTTCTGGTATAATTCTCAGTTTTGGCTTGTTTTGTTTATTTAGGTGTTACTTTATTATTTAATGAACCCGCTGATGCTCGCAAGCCTGATATCAGATGGCGATTATATGTTTTCAAGGCTGGAGAAATGCTCAATGGTAAGTTTTCACCTCTCATCCAAATGAATCATAGACTTATTAGTAATCATGCATGAATAATGGTGCGCTTCTTTGCATTGGAGATCATATTGTCTAGTTTTATTGGTTCAACTTCAGTCTTAAGAACATATCTTAATACTCTGAAGTTTCCAGAACCTGGCATGCATCACGACAATATTTTTTTACTCATATCCTGGTGGTTTCTTTGCCTGGAACCGTATTAGGTTCTCAAGAAAGCTATTGATGAAACACAAACCCTTGGATTTAGTTAGCTTATTTGCTGCTGTCTTAAGAACTTGCATTAGTTACTACATCACAACCCCGGGGTGTTTTTTCACATATTAGGAGGTACCCACATAGTGATAATTTGGCAGAAAATATCCACAACCATGAAGATGATAAATATGAGAGAAGAAAATACTGCATTCCATAATACACATTGTATACTTTTTTTTCAATTAATAAAACAAACTTAAAGTGTAACTAAAATCATCTCATACAACAAAGGGTAGTGTTGAACAGAGTATTTCATTTGACAATAGAATAAAATACCACAAAGCGATACAAGAACAAAAGAGTAAACGAGATGAATAGTTAGTAAAGCATAAAAAAGGAAAAATTTGCTTTTAGCATGTTGGGGAAAATCTCAAAGCAACTCTCATTACCTGAAACCAACTAGGACTTAAAATTTGCCATAGCTTGCAAAATTGGAGGGCAAAGGAAATATAGAGTAAGCACAAATTGCTAAATAGGTAAATAGGAAATATGTGATAAATTGTAATCTTAATTAAAAATTTCAGTGAGCTATGATTCTCATGTCAATTTTTGGGTTCTACTTGAGCATATAGCTTGAGCATATAGTCAAATCTTATATCATTACTTGGTAATTATACAGGTATTCTGATCCATCTATAGTCATTTAACCTTATAAGAAGAAAGTCAACTAAGAAGTGAATCACTAAACCTATATCCTTAAAGTATAAATAGTTTCATTGACACTAGGGCTAAATCCCTCACCAATTCTCACTGATGCTCTCATAAAAGGGTAGCTTAAAATTGTCATTTTTTAATACTTCGCTATCTATTATGGTCATTTACTCTTTTTAGAGCTTTCAAATTCTAGTATAATTCCAATTTAAGTGTTAAGTGTTCCCAATCAACAGAGCCTCTCTATGTGCACCGGCAGACTTGCTACCTTTTTGGTAGAGAAAGGAGAGTAGCAGACATTCCTACTGATCATCCATCTTGTAGCAAGCAACATGCAGTTATTCAGTATAGGTTAGATTGCTAGCCTAATTATTCCTGGATGATGCTTTTAAATCTCTTCTGAATCCATTTAGATTTTTTTGTTCAGGCTTGTGGAAAAGGAGCAACCAGACGGTTTGATGTCAAAGCAAGTAAGGTAGTATACCAAAAAATTTTGCTTTGTTCAATCTAATTTGTTAAGTAAGATATTTAAGTATAATGATATCAAATGTTGATTCTTGACTTTATTCCGTTTCAGACCTTATTTGATGGATCTCGGGAGCACAAATGGAACTTTTGTCAATGTAAGATTAACCACTTCCCACTATTTTTTATCTGTTTGAAATCTGCATCAAGAGTCCAAATCAAACTATTCCGCAACAATCAGTTTCATTTGTTAATTGATTATGTAGGATAACCGCATGGAGCCACAGCGTTATTATGAACTTTTTGAGAAGGATACAATTAAGTTTGGCAATAGCAGGTATGGTTAATGGTTTTAGATTTATCTTCCAGAAGTCACACCCTATTTTAAACAAAACTTTTATTAATGATTCTACTGGCGATCTATAATGTTAAGTCTATGTTATTTGCAGTCGGGAATATGTCTTGTTGCATGAGAATTCAACCACATGAACACCCATGCATTGAGGTGCCAACATAGTAAATGATCATGTTAAAACTGGCAAACACATTTTCAATCTCTGGAGCTTCATAAAAAATCCATTAAAGTCGTCTACATTTAGCTGCTGCGTTGGCTATCCAAAGCGCTGTACCCACTGAATGTGTCTGATCTTGATGACAGTGGATGGGAAATGGTACTCATTGGTTTCTTATGTATCCTGTTTCTTGCTACAAACTATATTTAAAGCAAGTCTGCAAATGAGTTTCATGTGTTAGAGGGTTTGCAGAAGGCCGAATCGTACTCAGTACTAGTGAACGTACTCAGTACTAGTAAGGGATTGTTAATTTCATATTTTGAGTTTGCAGAAAGGAATGCATCCAGTTCTAGTATTGTAAAGTTGCTAAAAAGTCTAGGCATGGAATGAACTGAGTCATGAATACAGTCGACTCATTGATTGTGTGGACATTTTTTTTTTGAAATGTTGCTCGTATTGCTTCGGTTTATGATATTGTCACTTTCTACATTGCACCAATAGACAATTTTGAGGCTGGAAAGCAATTGTAGTCATCTGGAATGTACATGCCTGTAAGCTTAGATTGACAGAGGCTAACTTTAAATTCAACAAGTGGTGAATCCAATGCTAAAGGGATAGGCAGCTTCAAGTGACAGAAAATGTCAATATTCTTTCACAAATTCAACTCGGGAGCCATTGGACCCCAATAATGACTGATGATTAGCTCTTTTAGGGTGGAGTGAGGCTGGAGTCCTTGGAGAACACTCTCAGGCCTTTTAATATTCTCATTCTCATCATCATTTTTTCAAGGTACGTATTCTTTGTTCTCTAACATGGCTTCTTTTTCTTCTTTCTCGTCTATGACACTTTAGAGAGATCTTCCAAGTTGTTTAAGATGCTTTAGTTCATTTATTTGCCCCTACTTTTCTTGAACTTTAAAGACCCTCAATCCCTGTTGTGATGTAAAGAGCCCAATTTTATGTTTTGGTAGCAACTACTTGCCTCAGAAGAAAGGATAGGAATCAATCATCAATATAAGCTTGTCAAAGAAGAATGCTTTGAGCTGCACGGCCACCATTCTTCTCATCGAATGAGTGGACGATGATGAAGTAAAGCGTGTCATATGGCTGGTAAGGAACAATATCAAAATTATGTAAGTCGTTAAATTTTTATAATTTGTTTTTTAGTTTTTCAAAAATAAAGAGCATCACCCAAACCATGGTAGCTCGTGGAGTAAAGGAACAGTAAAGAGCTGGATATGGTACCATCCACTTCATGTGATCATGTCCATATGATCTGAGAACATTTTTTATTCTACACTCCATTTCATTATTTCTCAAATGACGCAGTGATCTAAATAAAATAAAATAAAATAAATTTGCTAACAAAGAATAGTTTCATTAAGTAATGTTAATCTTCGGAAGCAAAATGCATAAATTATCAAAAAATTGAAACTGAAAATGGAAAAAACTAACAAATTCTGGAGCAAATTGAAAAATCTCTCTTTGAAATCCGAGTTCAATACGGCGTCGCTCATTAAAAGTTTGACCGCCGGGGTGGTGGCGGCAGATGGGTCAAAAGTTTGACCGACCAACTCAATGATTACGTGTCCACGTGTGAATTTAAGTTTCTTATTGTGGAGGCGGAGTCTGCGGACAGCTACATGTGGATTCTATACGGTACTTTTTTTAAACCTGAGCATAAGCACGGCTGGACCAGGTTTATACCTATATTTTATAAATAAGATAGTAGAATATTAAAAATAAAAACAGGAAATAATAAAAATAATAAAAACATTCTTTATGGCAAAAGGCGAAACGCTCGCCCCAGCACTCCTGTCAGTCCATCTCAAGACCAACACGGAGGAGATAAATCACGGGATAATAAAAACATTCTTGCAGAGCCGGTGAGTGTTTCAACTGGACTTTAATTTCCCATTAATTTATCTTCTCTCTTTTTTTACTTGTACACTACTTTCCTCGTGTTTTCCAAAAATATTCTTCATCCCTCCCTTTAATTTAAATAATGCTTGTACGCACAGCCGCATGGGTGGAACCCGCCGTATAAAGAATAAAACTCTTTTCCCCCTTGCCTTCTTCTGCAGTTCGTTTGGCTTCTCTATGCGGGATAAATGAGGAACCCATCGCCCGGCTTTCACCGCCGCCGCCGCCGTTGCCGCCTGATGAGAGAATTTTCAGCCTCCGCCTTGGCGGTGATCGCGATCCTGACGGCTCTCATCGGCCCCGCCAACGCCACAGGCTCCTCTTCCACCCTAGCCATCGCCCACGGTTCCGCCACCGTCTGCGGCGTCGTCGCTGGCTCCTCGAACTCATTCCAAGACATCCAATGCGCCCGCACCTCCGGTTCCTCCTCTTCTCCATTCCTCGTCTCACCTAACGCCTCATTCTCCTCCATCTCTGCCGGCCGGGATTCCATCTGCGGCCTTAGGGTCGGCGGAACCGCCTTCCTCTGCTGGAACGCGACTGCCTACTCCAGCACCACCCTCCCCGCAAGGCGCGTCTACGAAGGCTCCGCCGCCCTCGAAGAGCTCGCGGTCGGCGAAGTCCATATCGCCGCTCTCGATCGCAATCGTACCTTCATTGAGTGGTGGCGATCCGATGGTCGATTCCCCTCCAACATCTCCGGATCCTACCATTCTCTCGCCTCCGGTCGTGATTTCTCCTGCGCCCTAATTTCCAACGGCTCCCTGCGCTGCTGGGGGCCGCGCGGGGGTGAAATCGAGGCGGACTTCGCCGATTCCACCATGTCGACCATCGCCGCCGGAGATTCTCACGTCTGCGGCATCGACACCGTAGGCCGCCTTATTTGCGGAGGCAACAACGACGCAGGGCAATCGACGCCTCCCTCGAGCCCGGCGTTCGAGTTCGGGGCACTCGCGCTGGGTGAGAAACACTCTTGCGCGGTGAGGAATTCCAACGGCACGGTCATCTGCTGGGGCGGCGGCGGCGCTGGTGGTGAATACACACCGGCTAACGCCACCTCCTTCGTGTTTGTTGTTGCCGGCGGTAATCTAACCTGCGGCCTTGCGACGGCGAACTTTAGCGTGCTCTGTTGGGGCACAAACAGAAGCAGCCTGACAGTAACTTTATCGTTGCCGAGAATTCTTCCTGGAATTTGCACTTCCAATCAAAGCTCTTGCCTTTGCGGGCTCTTCCCGGATTCCGAGACATTGTGTTCTGGTTCTCGAGTCATATGCAACCGCTGTGATGGCAGAATCCAGCCATCAACTCCACCTCATCTTTCGTCACCACCGTCACTTCCGCCGCCGCCGCCGCCGCCGCCGCCGCCACCCACATCGTCGAAGAGGACGAACAGGAGGTGGCTGGCCTTCGCAATTGTAGGATCAACCGGGGCATTTTCCGGCCTCTGCTCCATTCTCTATTGCATTTGGTTCGGCGTTTGCCGGCAAAAGAAGGTTCACAATTCAGTTCAGCCCACCATCGCGGCAGCTAGAACCAGTGCATCCTATGCTCCGCATTCCTCCGCCATTGGCGTCAGAACGAGCCCTTCCACCTCCCCTTCTGGATCACGGTCGCGAACGTTCTGGCGCCAAGGATCGCGTATCATGAGGCGACAAAGGAGCGGCCCCTCCTCGTTCAAGGAACGCCCCGAGGAGTTCAGCTTCTCTGATCTCGCCGTGGCCACGAAAAACTTCTCCTCGGAGACCAAAATCGGCGCGGGGAGCTTCGGGACAGTGTACAAAGGGAAACTACCCGACGGCCGTCAGGTGGCAATCAAAAGAAGCGAATCGGGGCCGCGGACAAAGAAGTTCCAGGAGAAAGAGAGCGCTTTCGAGTCGGAGCTCGCGTTCCTCTCTCGGCTTCATCACAAACACTTGGTCGGACTGGTAGGTTACTGCGAGGAGAGGGAAGAGAGGCTCTTAGTCTACGAGTACATGAAGCATGGTGCTCTATATGATCATCTGCACCCAAAGAATGAAGACAGCTCCACCTTCAACTCCACTGTCTTGAACTCATGGAAGATGAGAATCAAAGTGCTGTTGGATGCAGCGAGAGGGATCGAGTACCTTCACAATTACGCTGTGCCTCCCATCATTCACCGCGACATCAAATCTTCCAACATATTGCTCGATGCAAATTGGCTGGCTAGAGTTTCTGACTTTGGCCTATCGCTGTTGGGACCGGAGTCCGGCGACGGTCATTTCTCGATGAAGGCAGCCGGTACGGTGGGCTATATGGACCCTGAGTACTACGGAATGCACCTTTTAACTGTCAAGAGCGATGTCTACGGTCTAGGAGTGGTGATGCTCGAGGTGCTCACCGGAAACAGAGCAATCTTTAAGGACGGGGAGAGTGGTAATCCAACGAGCATTGTCGATTATGCAGTGCCATCCATTGTGGCAGGAGAGATCAACAAGGTGCTCGATCTAAGAGTTGGGCAACCAGGACCGAATGAGGTTGAGGCCGTAGAGCTCGTGGCCTACACCGCCGTACACTGTGTCACTCCTGAAGGCAAAAATCGACCGAGCATGACTGACATCGTTGCCAATCTGGAGAGCGCATTGTCGCTTCTCCTCGACGGAAGTCGTGGAAGCGTTTCCAGTGCATGCATGTCCTGTCCTTCAACAGATTGAGATTGAGCTGAAATTTTCTCGCAAAACAAAACGTTTCCCTCCCTATACATGAATGTCTCAAAAAGCTAAGTTTTTTTTTTTTGTTACTTGGTTTGTTTATTCCAATTTACATTGTTTCAAAAAATGAAACAGAAATCGTATTCATTAAGATTCTGAAAGCTAAGAAAGAACAGTATGATGAGCTGTAGAAGCACACCGACAATGAACAAATTGCTGTTACAAATTCCAACATGCTTAGGATGTTACAGAAAAATGGCAGGCAAAGATGGTAGGAGAGGGCAGATGGAATGTTTCCATTTCTAGTTGCTGTTGGCTCTGCAAGATTCTTCAGATACACTAATTCTGATCAATCTTGTGCTGTACGTTGAAGCCATCAGCCCCTCCCTCAGAAACAAACTTAGCATCAGAATTGTATCACCACGAACAGAGACAAATCGATATCATTGTCTCTCAAGTCAATTGAAACTGGTAATGAATGAGACTGATGATGCCAACGCTAAGCAGGAAATGAGCAAGAAAGAAATGAGCCAGCCATTGTTGACTTTGGCCAAGGAAGTGCTTCAGATCAACTTGCCTACTCTCAAAATCTAAAAACTAAAGCACAATCTACTTGTGTTGTGGGAACTCAATATCATCTTCAGACTACACCATCACGTGTCCTTTGTCAAGCAGATCAAAATAATGCCCCACGGGTAGGTGAACCATCCTTTTCTTTTAGCTTGCAGCTTCTATATACTAATATATGTCATGTCCAACCTAATAAATGTGGCTCTTTTGCTCTTTTTTTTTTTTTTTTTTATCTACAGTAGTAATATTCACTAAAGCTCAGTTTCTCTGATAGCATAATATCTTGGATAGCATGTTCTTTCCATATTCCATTTAATCAATGAGTAGGTGCCGACCTCAAGCGGCTCAAAAGAGTGTCTACTTAGCTTTAGGGAGGTATATATATATGTTTTATATTGAACTCATGATTGCTATTTGAGTTTGTTATCATAATTAGCATAACAGAGGACCCCCAACTAGAAGCATAATGAGGGTTTTATTTATTAGGCATGAGTTTGAGTTTATTCTCTCCTTTATATCATCATCGGTGAGCATATAACATAAAATACTCTACTCCAAAGTCCATCGATCATTGATCACCATGTGCACTTAGAGTCACTGTCACCGTATGTGGGATTGTTCAAGGATGTCAACTTAGTGAATCTAAACTCAACAAGCAGTGTGACCAATGTACATATATGCCTACGATATCAGTGACCTTCCAACACATGCTCGCCTCTCTTTTTAGATGATGGTAAAGGACGAAACGTTCGTTTCTAGTGTTTCCGTCAGTCCATCCTAAAACCAATACAAAGGAGATAAATCACGATAGCTATTAGTCTGAACAATGACTAGTATATGAAAAAGGACAAGAACATGATTACTAGCCAAGATTTGATCTTCAAATCTCCAGACTTAATGATGACAATACCTCATATACTAATCATTAATTCATCCCGTAAGGACCGTCTCTTTTTTTATAGTGGTTTGGTGAGGAGAAAATTATCTCAATCTCAATGGATGACTTTGTGTCTCTCCGTCGCCGATACTTAATTTTGTATTAGCTTCCTTAATTAGACTTAATTTTAACTTAAATTCGTTTGAAGTACTTGTGAATGGGTCAATTTGATTGCTACTGTAGTTTGAATGAAAGATTTAGATACTTCTTTGATATAGAGATAAGATATTTACATCTCTATACGTTAAGAAAAATAATTAATCACGTCGAATATGGGATAATCAGAAATTTTCAATTAACCACCAAGGTAAATCGGAAAGTACTAATGGAGACTCATCCAAAATAATCAGTATTCTTAGGCTCACTTTTTATTGGAGAAAAAATTTCCTATATATACCGTAGTTGAGATTCAAACTTTAAATTCTTTGATTATTCATTAAAAATTTTAATCATTACATCATTATCTCGAGGACTATATCTTTATATGCTAAATATGCTTGAGGGAGAGTTAGTATGTTAAGATTAAACCATTAGATATCCTATGGATTCAAGATAGGAGGGGCATTAATTGATCTAGAAAAGTATAAAAGATTGGTGGAAAAATTTAAACTTCTTACAATTACCAAATTGACATCTCATTTGTCGTTAGCGTGATGAATTATTTTGTTAAGAACTTATGTCATGACTATTTAACAGTAGTCTTAATTAATAATCTTTGAATATCACAAAATGCTACAAAAAGGCATTTTATTTCATGATCAAGATCATCTTTGCATCATGAATATTTTGATTCAAACTAGATACATTCTCATAAAGATAAATTTACTTTGCATCATGAAATACTTTTGGATACATTCATGATCAAGTTTTTTTGTTTTTATGAAGTAATTTGGTTTCTTGTTAAGATCAAGAAATAAATAGCTTTAACTAGATTAAGTGCAAAGATAAAGTAGATCCATGACTTTAGCAACATGTAGCTATACAATTATAAAAGAACAAAAAAACGTATGGATTGAATGTTCCTTTTATCGTGTAAAAATATTGCAGTAAAAGAATATTATTTGAGAGTTGTAATGATAGCTAGTAAACATATTAAATAAGAACTTAATTTAATATGTTTATTAGCTATCATTACAACTCTCAAATAATATTCTTTTACTGTAATATTTTTACACGATAAAAAGAATATTTAATCGTCCTCGGATAATGATGTGATGATTAAGTCCTTCAACAAATAATTAAGGGGTTTAAAATTCGAATCTCAGCTACGGTGTATTATAGGAAATTTTTCCTTCAATAAAAAACGGGTCTTAAAATACTGGTCATTTGGATGAGCCTCCATTAATGCTTATCGATTTATTCTGATGGCCGGTGGGAAACTTTCGTGGAGCCGGGCCGATCATTTCAGGTTCGACGTTACCCGATCTGATTAATTATTTTTTTTAATTGAAGGAACTATCAAATGGCGGAAAAGGATTTTTGATGGGTTTGTTGGGCAAATTCTTATGAGAGCCCAACAACAAATAAATGGTCACTGGTTGCCGCCGTTGCCCATATAACCACCAACCTCCGGTTTAAAGAAACGACACGAGCTGGCGGCGTCGGCGACAGCGTGGGAGAGAATATTTCTGTTGTATCAAATCTTCTTCTTTATAGATTTCTTCTCTAGTAATAAATTCTACGAGATGATAAAGGAATCAGTTACTTTCAGAAAGAATCCTTAATTCACTAAGTATTCCAGCACTATTTTCTCCAAACTCTTCTTTCCTTCGGTTGGTTGAAATAATTCAAGGTTATCTAATATTGAACTAGTTTGTCCTTAAAATTATTTATATTTTTTTCGGAAACATGAAACAATTTTTTTGGATTGAATATTAATAATGATAAACCTTCTAACTTCTTTGCTATTCTTGCACATATTCCATTTAGGATGATTGATAGCACGATTTTTTTTTTAATCAACCAAACCAATCAAATTTTGCCATTAAAAATCAAACAAACTGATTGATATAAAATTGATTAAAGTAATCAAATTAATTTTTTATAAATAAAAAATATTAAAACATTTTAAAATTTTTTTATTCAGTTTAATAAAAAAATTAAAGTCTAATTGATTTTTAAAATTCAAAACTGAATTCGAATTCGAACCAATTGAATAAAAATAATCGATGTTTTAAAAAAATTGAACTTCTCAATAAACCGAACAAAATTTTCAATTTAGTTTGGTTTAGTTGATTATTTCTATTGAACCAAAGTTTTACTCACCCCTAACACTAACACAATCATTGAATAAGTTCACAAAATTCGACCTACCTTTCAAGTTTATCAATTTTATTGGCTTTCAAAAATTTGCAATATTTTAAAAATAGGCAGTGATTATAATTTTACTACCATTTGCCCCCAATTCAAATGTTGAGTGATATGGGGTTTATGTAAAGTTGTCACGTGTGTTTTTGAAAGTCAAGTATCATACTTAATCAGAGGTTAAAATCAAGATGGGTCAACACTAAATGAAACCCCTCGGGGGATTCATTCGAATTTGATCGGGAGTTTCAGCTATCCCCGATTGGAAGATTCATTCGAATTCGATCGGGAGTTTCAGCTATCCCCGGTTGGAATAGCCACTCCGGCACTATATGGGCTTCCCAATCAGATGTGCTGGCCGGACGCTCCTTAAAATTCCCGAACTGCTTTGACGATCATCCGAACGGATAGTATAGTACATCCCCGGCCGGTCAAACCGACCAAGTGTTTCTTTATGGTCCCCGCGGTTAAACCAACTAAGCGTTCCTAACAAATCTTCGAGCGATTTCTGTCAGACGTAACATTACACTCCGTTCAAACATATCATCACGAGTTTCCCACCTATCCCCGATAGGATTCCTTGATCGGGGTACTACATTGCTTTCTAGTTTGAAGAATCGATTGGTTTCCTCTCTTTTTTCCCGATTGACCTCACCAACTAGCCGATCGGAAAACACTTTATTCCCTAAACGGGCGATCCGATTGGACACCTCTTATTAGCCCCCAAACAATTTCACCAATCGGGCCTCTTCTAGTCAAGTCCCGCTAAGCGAAGACATTTTACTCCTCCTGACTGTTTTGTTCTTGGAGGATTTAACACTCTATTATTCACAGGGCTACCATCTTTTAACCCAATTATATTAAAACCTATGATTCTAATAAGATAACCCATCTGGTGAAGACACATGAGTTGTCAGAGCACGTAAAGTATCATCCTTTGTATCTTTACGCCGCCCATATCTACAGATACGATTAGATATTTCTGTATCGCAGTATGATACACGTCAATTTACTAATTAATATGCCATTAATATAATAAAAAATACATGACAGCTGGATTATAAAAAGGGATCTGCATCCACGGACAAGAGGAGGCGCGCTCATATTCTCAGCCATCTATACTATTCCTCTTCTTCTTCGCACTTTTCTGCTATCGCTGAAGATTGATTTGAGCATCGGAGTGGCTGCGCCTGGGCACTCTCCGAGACTTCATTCTAATCCTTTTTTTTCTTCAGGTGCTCAAAGATACTTTGGTAGTGGTGATCGTTGAGACTTTATCAACATCCATTTCAGTTCACCAATGACTCATTCTCCATGAGTTTCAGATAGGTACAGACCTCATCCATTTCATCCTACACATTATCCATCACGGTTAGAAACTTTTTTTCTTTAACAAATTGTTGAGCTTTATTGTAATTGTAATAGCAGGAGCAAGAGTGTAAAGCTGAAAATCAAAAGATTCATTACAAGAAGATGACAATGATTCTATGTTTCTCATCATAATCATTTTCGCCTCCGGAACATGATCGAATTAGTCATCATGTGAAAGGTTTATCGAATCACGACAAATAACGTGGATATATACACCCTCTCACATGAGGGTCCACTTCGATTTTCTGATTTACTTTCTCCCAATAGTGTGAGACAATCATGTGAGAGATCACTAAGATGACAGATTTTATCTTTTGCCGAATTCATCATAACCATTTTCAAATCAAATGAATTTGATACATAGACCCATGCTTTGAGATCAAAGTTTGATGAAATTAGTTTGAAATTGTAAACATACTGCATGAGAGTAGTCTTTCCCATACCGCCACTGCTCACGATGGATAGTCTTTGTTTGTTCTAGGTATCACACAACAACATTTACAATTCTTCTTTTTCATTCTCACACACATATAATTTTACTACAAGAATTGAAGTTGCTTGTCACCTTTGAATTAACTCATGTTTTCTATTGTGTCTGTGCGTGTGTTTATGACTTTGAGGAAGGTTTCAAAAGAATCATCAACTAGATTCTAGAACTTTTGAACGACTTTTTGCAATTGTTTAGGCGATGCTTAATATTAAATGACAATAAACATAAAGCATCACTTAAAACATTGGTCATCGTTCCAGTAGAGTCTTCAGGATATTATATTGAAACAAGTTTAGCACATCCTCATTCCTCACCATCATAAGCTTCTTCTTTCAGTTCATACAACCAACATTTCAAGTTGGGATGATTCACGATCCCTCTTCCTTCAACTACAAAGATCAGAGATTAAATCTTTATCAAATCTTTTTTTTCTCTATAGATTTTTTCTCTAGAAATAAATTCGGTAAGATCACACTACAAGAAAACCAACTTATAGCGACGGAATTAGCGACGGAATATATTTTCCATCGCTAATTAACGACGGAATATATTTTCCGTCGCTGATCAGGAAGAGGAATCAATTACTTTAATTACTTTTAGAAAGAATCCTCGGTTTGTTAATTCACTCAAGTATTCTAGCCCTATTTTCTCCCAACTCTTTTTTCCTTTAGTTGGTTAAATGTAATTCAAGGCTAGTTAATATTGAACTAGTTTGTCCTTTTTAATTATATTTTTCGGAAAAAGGAACAATACATAAGGTAGGGTTCCAAAGGTGTTAGCAAATAATCATAACATAATTTAAGGTCGAACTAATCTGTATTGCCATAATTTGTTTTTCGAAAAATCCCTCTAATATATTTCCTTTTTATTTAATTGAAGAATTGCCATAACAAATTTTGAATGGTAGACCTTCTAAATTTTTTTATTATACTTGCACCGATGATATTCAATTTAAGATGATTGATAGCACTAATTAAGATTGAGCATTCAGTTAAAATTGAACCAATCGATTTGAATCATTCGAAACCGAACTAATCAAATTTTTTTAGATCAACAAAATTGATCAAATTTTATCATTAAAATTAAAAAAATTAAACCGATATAAAATCAGTAAATTCGATCGATAATCGAGGTATGATAAATTTGCAAGATCGTCTTGCAGATGCAGAACTTCAAATAGTGAAAGCAAAGAAGATGTGAAAAAATTTGCATAACACGATATTGGTATTGATGTTTATTTAACATAAGTATTTTAAAATTCTTGTTGGGTTGAATTTCCTCTTCATAGGAACTTAAAGGAAATATTTATGATACTGAATTAGATAGCACAGTTGAATCTGTTGTTTCTATTCCAACATCTATTGATTTTCTTGGCTGCTAGATTGGCTTGACAAACAATAGTATGTTTCCATAATATTTTTGTTAGTGGTTCTTCGGAGCTGCTTTACCACTCAGCCATTTATAATATAAATTATAAGCGTTCACCAATGCAATATAAAAAACCCAGATATTCTCCTTCACTTTTGATAAAGTATTCACCAGGAAGCTTCTTAAGGAGATGCTTTTGAAAAATATCTCAGCTAATTCAGAATACGCTTGATGGCTTTAAGGTGTTTAGTTGACATAAATTTCTTATCAAGACTATATTAACTATACTCTAGTCAATACTCTTGTTATTGTTTTATAAACTATGATCATTTTTTTTGCGATGAATTAAGACAACAATTTAATTTGGTTGGATTTACTTATTTTATTCCATGCTATTAGCTATTAGGTAGTCATCTACTTCATTTTGTTAAATGTTAGCGTGGATAGGTAGTCATCTACTTCATTTTGTTAAATGTTAGCGTGGATTTACTTATTTTATTCCGTTTGTGATGGAAAACTCGCTAAAAGTCACTTTGCTTTTTCCACTTCCACCAAAAACTGTTTTATCTTTATTTTGCTCTAAAAAATTATCTTCTCTAAGTGCATGGCCAAATTGGTTCCGGTAAAACTTGCGCCATTATAAATAATGTTGAATGCCCTAAGCAAAAATGACTTATACCTAATCATTGGAATAAATTTGTCAAACTAGTCAATCTCTACAATCTTAAGGTTGAAAATACAAAATACGGATATGTATGATTTTACATTATTTATTTCTACGAGTGAACAATTGGTTAATAACCATAACAATTTATTTCTACAAAATACGGATATGTATGATTGTGAATAATTATATTGATTAAAGATATTGAACATGCTCTTGACATGATAATGATTATGAGAGATTAGAGATGTTCATATTGATGTAAATGATTTAATCTGGGGTAAAAACAAGATATTGATGTATCTGATTCATTCTATAGAACAGTTATGTAAGGTGTAACAATCTTCTTAGCATTAATCGCTCAGTATGCTTACTGTCAGACGAATCATTTTTCCTTAAGTATGAATTTGATGTTTCTTATTTGGTCTTTGTGACTAATTGGTCTTTGTGACATTGTCTTTGTGATTTAACTTGGACGAGTGGAAGATGTTGGACGTGGGAGAAGTGGGAGGCGTGGACAGTTTTCAAAACTGTTCACGTACCTCCCTTTGCTCCTCCTTATAAGTCGCGTCCAAGCAAGTAGAGCAAGAAAGGGGTTGTAATTGATATTTTGGTTTTTGCTCTCACGTCGTTGTCAAGGAGAAGCTTTGTGCGATTTCTCAGAGAAACATCCAACAACACAGGAATTTGGTTTGTGGATAGGTTCGAGAAGGTTTCTCGTTCTCGTAGTGATCTTCTCACGTACGATAATTTTTCTTCTCTCTTCTCCAAATTTTTCATCTGATTCTCACTCATCAATCCACTATAAATTTTTATAATTCTATTTATTCATACATTTAAATCTACATATTACACAACAGCATTTGCAATTCTTTCATTTCTACTCACGCCCATAGAATTTTACTGCAAGAACTGGAGTTGTTTGTCGCCTTTGAATCAACTCATTTTTTTTATCTATGTCTGTATGCATCTTTACGAGTTTGAGGAACCTTTCAAAGGAATCATCAGCCAGATTTTTGAATTTTTTAACGGCGTTTTGTAATTGCTTTAGGCGATGGTCATTGCTAAATGACAATAATAATTTGGCATCACTTAAAACATTGGGTACGACTCCAAGTAGACTTCTTCCTCAAGTCATTATATTGGAACAAATCTAGCACATCCTCGGACTTAGAAGCTACTTCTCTTAGTTCGTACAACCAGAATTTCAAGTTGGGATGATACTCAATCCTTCTTTTTTCAACTAAAAAAAATGATTAACAAGTTAGATAACGTCAAATCTGAGGTGACCGGTTTGATTTTATAAAAAAAATTCATCGACTGTCGAGGTAAATCGAAAAATATTAATGATGACCAACATATTTTCTTCAACTATAGAAATTAGAAATTGAATCTTTATCAAAATATTTTCCAAACTTTTCAAATATTCCTTCTCAGCCATGATAAGAATGTGTTTGTGGCGGGCATATGAGCGGGCCACTTTGCATAAATTGTGGTTAACTATAAACAAAAACATCCTTGCAATCCGATCAATGTTCAGTAAAATAGATTAAGAATCGCTGGGGCGAATGTTTTGTCTTTTGCCATGATTAAAATTAAATTGTTAAATGTGAGTAGAACAAAAGTAGGTAGGGAGAAGAGAGAGAAGAGAAAGTATACGAGTTAAAGAGGGAGAGAAGAGGAAATATATGAGTTAAGCAGACAAATACGAGAAAAGGGAAAGAAGAGACATGCAGTATATGAGTTAAGCAGACAAATATGAAAATATGAGTAGAGGGAGAGGAACAACCTGATGAGTCGCACTGTGAGAAGCCGGAAAGAAGATGATTAGCAAAAGCATGGAGTAATATAGGGTTTCTCGATGGCTTTTCTCGACGGCATAGTTTCTCTACGGCTTGCTCACTTCTCTTTTTTCTTTTCCGTCTACCGTTTGCTACTCACAGTCACTTATGTTTTCGCTTTTCTATTTTTGTTGTTTTGCTTCCTCAAAAAAAAACTATTTTCGCTTGACATAAGTTTGCTCCGGATGAGACCTCCGGAGGTTTACACATGAATTTATTATTATAAACATGCTTTGAAGGTATTGGTCTCTTCTTAAACTTCGGGGTTGGTTGTGAGTCGTAATATAAAACCTCCGAAGTATTATTTTTTTGTAAGTAGGAAACATGGAAGGAAAGAAAAAACAAAATTTTATATGATATTTTTTTTATTTGTACACCATCATTTCCCTTATCTTTTTTATTGATAAAATATTTTTTTCTAAATAAAAGTAATGTAAGATTCTTAATTAATAAATAAGATTTCGTATATATATATATATATATCGTTAATCGAATCAGCAATTTACACCACTACAACCCATTCAGGAGTAGGGAAAATATCGAAATTTTGATATACCGTATCGAAATATATCGAATCATATTGATTTTTTTGTATACCAAAATTTTTAATATGATATTATACCATATTAAATTTTTCGATATCGATATGAGATTTAGTATCGGTATAACATATATATCGTATTAATATCAAATTTTTATTATAAACGGTATAAAATTTATATCATACCAAAATTTCGGTATACTAAAATTTTGATACGATATCGATATATGAGTTTAAAGTTCGATATACTGTATCAGACACTCCTAAACTCACTTATAATTAACTATATAAAAGAATATCATATAAAATAATATTTTTAATATATTAAAAGTTTCAAATTATGTTGATTTTATTGAATATAGATATTAGAGATTGAATCTTTATCAAAATATTTTTCAAACTTTTCAAATGTTCTTTTCAGCCGTGATAAGAATGTGTTTGTAGCAGGCATATGAGCGGGCCACTTTGGATAAATTGTGGATAATTATAGATGAAAGCATCCTCGCAATCCAATCACTATTCAATAAAATAGATTAAAAATAGGTTGTTAAATGTGAAAAGAACACAGATAACATAAGAAGAAGGGGAGAGAAGAGGAAGTATGAGTTAAATAGATAAAATGTGAGAGTGTGAGAAGAGGGAGAGAAGAGAAAGTATATGAGTTAAGCAGGCAAATGTGAAAATACGAGAAAGGGAGAGAAGAGGCAGTATGAATTACGTAAACAAATGTGAGAATATGAAGAGAGAGAGAGAGAAAGAATTTGATGAGCCACACTGTGAGAAGCCAGTAAGAAGATGGTTAATAAAAGCAGGAGTAATGTAGGGTTTCTTGATGCCTTTTCTCGGCAAGGTTTATCTGTGGCTTACTCGCTTCTCTTTCTCCTTCTTCTCCTATCGTTTGTTATTATATATCCGTTTATAAAATACATATATGTGGGAAAAAATATTAAAATTTTAATATATCGCACATACCGTACTGAAATATATCGAATCATATTAATTTTTTGATATATCAAAAATTTCAGTATGATATTATACCGTACCAAATTTTTTCGTATCGATATGAAATTTAGTATCGGTATACCGCACATATCATATCGATATTGAAATTTTCCTATAAACGGTATAAAATTTATACTATGTTGAAATTTCGGTATATCAAAAATTCAGTATATCAAAATTTTAATACGGTATCGATATGAATTTTGTTATATTGATTTTTCGATATAATATATAATATATGAGTTTAGAGTTTGATATATCGTACCGAATATCCCTAAACTCACTTATAATTAACTATATAAGAGAATATCATATAAAATAATATTTTTAAAATATAAAAAGTTTCAAATTATGTTAATTTTATTGAATATAAAAATTAGAGATTGAATCTTTATTAAAATATGTTTCAAACTTTTCAAATATTAGAATGTGTTTGTTGCAGGAATATGAACAGATCATTTTTGATAAATTGTGGATAATTATAGACAAAAGCGCCCTCGCAATCCAATTACTTATCAGTAAAATAGATTAAAAATAGATTATTAAATGTGAGAAGAACAAAAATACGTAGGGAGAAGGGGGCAAATGTGAGAAAAAAGATGAGAAAAGGAAGTATATGAGTGTGAGAATCCGAAAAGAGGCAGTATATGAGTTAAGCAGGCAAATGTTAGAATGTGAGCACAGGGAGAGGAAGAACCTGATTAGCCACACTGTGAGATGATTAGCAGAAGCAAAGCGGAAGCACGGAGTAATGTAGGGTTTCTCGATGACAAAGTTTCTCTGCAGTTTGCTTACTTTTCTTTCTTTTTCTCCTTCTCCTTCTTCTCTGATTGTTTCTACTCAGTCACTTATGTTTTTGCTTTTTAAAACTTTCCATTTCTATTATTTTGCTTCCTCAAAAACAAAACAAAAAAAATATTTTCGCTTGACGTAAGTTTGCTTCGGATGAGGCCTCCGAAGGTTTACACATAATTTATTATTATAAACATACTTTGAAGGTATTGGTCTCTTCTTAAGCTTCGAATTTGTGGTCAACCATATTATTTTTTTAAGTATGAAATGATGGAAGGAAAAAAGAAACAAAATTTTATGTGATATTTTTTTCATTTGTACACCATCAGTTCTCTCATCCTTTTTTTATTGGTAAAATATTTTTTTTAAAGAAAAGAGTATTTCTATTCAATAAATAAGATTTTGTATATATATATATATATATATATTTTGTATATCCTAAACCCTAAACCCACTTGTTTATAAAATATATATCTTTAATAGAACTAGCAATTTACACCACTACAATCTATTACATGTAGAAAAAATATCAAAATTTTAATATATCGTACGGATCATATCGAAATATATTAAATCATATCGATTTTTTGGTATATTGAAAATTTCGATATGATATTATACCATATCAATTTTTTTTTGTATCGATATCGATGTAAGATTTAATATCGATATACTGTATATACTGTATCGATACCGAAATTTTACTATAAATAATATAAAATTTATATCATATTAAAATTTTGATTATGAATTTTATTATATTAATTTTTTCGATATGATATACGACATATGAATTTAGAGTTCGATATATCATATTGGACACTCCTAAACTCACTTATAATAATTATACTGTGCTTTCTTTCTTGAAGGCACACGTATGTTCAGATATCTAACAAACGTCATAAGCTAGCAATATTCAAAAGTGAATCAAGAGAATAGGTTTAGAGTTTTGACTGTCCTTGGCCCTTATAATTACAACTATTAGACTAGTCAATCTCTCTTGTTATGCTTTAGCACTACAAAAATGTCAGCAATTAGCGACGGAAATATTCCGTCCCTAAAAAATCGGTCGTAAACAAGAATTAGCGACGGAATTTAAATATCCGTCGCTATTAGCGACGGATATTTAAATTCCGTCGCTACAATTTTAGCGACGGAGTTTAAATTTCCATCGCTAAAATAATGACTTAGCGACGGATATTTAAATTCCGTCGCTAAAATTTTAACGACGGAATTTACATATCCGTCGCTAAGTAATTATTTTAGCGACGGAATTGAATATAATTTTCCGTCGCTAAAATAATTAATTTAGCGACGGAAATAAACTTCCGTCGCTAATATATTTTCACAAAACGAAGACAAAAAAATCGAAATTTAGCGACGGAAATTTAAATTTCCGTCGCTAAGTATCGTAATTTAGCGACGGAAATTTAAATTTCCGTCGCTAATTATCGTAAATTAGCGACGGAAATTTAAATTTCCGTCGCTGATGTATTTTAAAAAAACAAAAAAAAATAAAAATTAGCGACGGAAATTTAAATTTCCGTCGCTAATTCTGGAAATTTTTTCCAGAACCTGTTTTTTTCCTCATTTTCCTCATTTACATATCAATACAATCATACAAACCATCACAGGCGATGGATATTCACAATTTTCACATAATAACATTCACAATATTCACA
>JBBUKS010000002.1:0-13405 GCA_038050645.1 Hedychium gardnerianum | reverse complement strand
AAGGCGAAACGCTCGCCCCCAGCGCCCCCGCCAATCCGTCCCAGGACCAACACGGAGGAGGTAAATCACGGGGACTAACTTTAGATCAAATACAGAAATGCTTGTAGGTTGTTGTCATTCATATTAGAGGGAAATTTAATAAATTATTAGCATAATTTGTATGTATAGCAATCTTAGAGTAGATAAGTTAACCTAGAATAAGATTAACAATGAGGTTCTGACTAAAATAGGAAATACAGTATTAAATACATCACTTCTGGCAAAACTATATAAGAAATTCCTTCCTAGTTTTGGTCCTTCATAGTTTTGGTCATAACAATAAGTTAACCTTCATATGTTCTATTATATTGGACTAATACAAGAAATTCCTTCCTAGTTTTGGTCCTTTCATCTGTATTAGCCGACCCCGCATAGTGGGATAAGGCGTGATTGTTGTTGTTGTTGTACTTCCCCATCGAGCTCAATTGCCACCTATTTTGGATGTGCTAAATGCATTTTAATCCCACCATTAAGTTATAAGGTCATTTAAATCACTTTTAATTAGATGAAACCAACTAAAATAGTGTCTAACGGGTCTTAGTAAAAATATAAATGGGACTATCAGAATCCTAGCCATTCAGCATTATGTAATCGATCATTCATAAGATAGACCTGGATATAAACTCTAAAGGTATATATAAAAGCTAAACCAAATAGATGAAGCCAATTAAAGTAGAGTCTAAAGAATCTTAGTAAAAATATAAATGGGCGAATTAGATTCCTAGCCATTCAGCATCATGTGGCCAATCATCCATAAAATAAACCTGGATATAAACTCCAAAATAATGTAGAAAAGCTAAACCAAATAGGAAGCAACAACAACAAGAACCCATGAGTCCTAGCAGAGACTAAAGGAAAATCACAGATACCTGAATATTTCCAAGAGCAGAGTAACTTCATTATCATTTGGAGCCTCCAGAATCTGAGTCAAAAAAGAATTAATCTGCGGTTACGCTCCATCATCACAACATAGAAAAATAATGCAACGTTAACAAAGTGTGTCGGAATTACAATAATTCTAATCTTCTGGGTCAAGAAATACATCCTTTGTCAAGGTTTGACAAAACATACACAGGTGTTGTGTCATCAACATATTGCTTATATGACCCAAATGTGATCCACATTAATAATATTTCAAAATTATCCTATGGTAAAGTCATGTGTATAATTAGATAATTAATTCTGCATCTACAATATAGTATATCAAAATATTTAACCCAAATAATAACTGAAGAAATTCCTATACCACATATTAATTCAATCAGACCAGTCTATATAAACAAAAAATTCACATCTATACAGAACATATAAAATTTATTCCTAGAATTAAATTGCTACGTTGATTAATTTGATATCAATCAAATGATACGTATTATTAACATGTATTAATAAAACTATAGGTGATCTTTACCCAAAGATTAACATGTATTATTAGGGCTTAAGGTTAATTAATCAAACCATGGTTCCAGATAGCAAGGTAGAAACTGATTGGAGCTACAGATTGGAATGGTTCCATAAACTACCAACCTGTGCTGGAGAGTTAGATTCAATTATTCAGGAAGGAAGGAGTGGAGAAAGGGCTAGAAGAAAAGGAGGATGTGTTGGTTGTTATCTTCTCCTTGGCAACTAGGTCACCAAAGCAGATGTTCTTTGTCCTTCCAAGCCACCACAAACACCTTGTTACACTTCCCTCCTTCCTTGTTGAAATCGCTATCGAACAACCACTGATGACATTAAAGGTGTATCTGAAAACTAGTATGGTAGTGTCACGTTCTACCAATATTTCACATCTCAAATGGGAGTGGAACGAGACATCTTTCCCTATCCGAGAAAGCTAAACTATGGATAAATCCATCTCTTTTATTTGATTGTATTTTGGCATATTCAACTTGATTTGGACTTCTTCATGGAATCAACTGCATATGCAGACTGCAAAACTCAGGAAATATATTGGTCAGATATAGTGCAGTATTGCATGCAGGATATACAAGCAAACACGATGTGTTTTTCTTTTAAAAAACAGTATCAGCTATAACAAAAAAATATATATTAAATAAACTATCCATATACAATAATCAGACTTTGGCACTGGGTTACCAGTTAAGCATAGTATAGATGGAAAATAATCTTTTACAGACTTTACAGACATCATAATAGAATCTTATTAAATAAAGGCAAGATGTCTAACCATGGATAATGTAATCCCTTCAAGAGCATGGCTGTACAGAAATACATCACGAAAGTTCATGGGTCCTCCTCCTTCAAAATCAAAATATAGAATCTGCATAAAAATATCAATTAGCATAAACATGATGTTCACAATTGATAATGAATAACCCAAGTAGTGCACATGTATTGGTAGTAATGGCTTCCCCACAAGAAAATGTGCAATGTTGAAATTGAATATCTTAAATTAGAATAAATAAATAATCAGTAGCAGAACTTAGTATGTTTTTGCATTTTCCACAATATTCATCAGGGAATATAAATTCCAGTGAAAGGATAATGTATTTTCCAGGATAAAGTATTCCTAATTTTGAGTATTAACTCTCCATTAAAAAGTTGCATGATAGAGTTCTGGCTTCCAGCATTGGATTATGAAAAGTGACGTACATGAGGAAAATAGTTCTCCCTTCAATGTCATGCTTATCAATTTAACAAGAATCTCTCCAGATACGCAATAAAGATAAGTAAGACTGAACTTGTGCATCGAGGTAGAAAATTCCTTTCCAAACATCTTATGCAGTTAATTAGTTTAACCAATAGCAAGAGCAACAATATAAAAGGTCAACATTATTTAGTAACCTGAAATAAGCAGCTGTTTATACTTGAGCCCAATGTAATAATCAGGATTCTAGATGTCAAAGTAACAAATATACTGACCGAAGAAATATTTCCAGAAGATGAGTTGCTTTCATCGGATAAGGGTGTGTGCTCAAAAGATTTTTGATTGGTTGAACTTCCATATACCCTTTCAATTTCTCGTAAAGCGAACAGCCATCTTTGCAATAGCTGGACTCTCTCTATTCCTCTGCAGGATACAGCAGCTTCTTCCAATCTTTTAATAGTTTGCTCGAAACTTTTATAGTTCCGCATGCCCTACACAGGGAAGTTACAGGCACTTAAACATGCACCAATTCATAGTTAAGAAGTCTTCATACAAATGGATCAAGAAGTGAAAACTTCATCGTGCCACTTTATGGAGTTCAACTAATGTTCGAACAGGTGTCCCATCCCAGCTGTGTCACTTATAATAATTTATGAATTGAAAAAAATATTATCTCCAAAAAAGTTCTTATTCCAAGGAGAGAGGGACTAGCAATTGACAATTTGGGATAGAGAAATAGAAGTAAGCAAATGTGAGTAGTTGACATTATTCCTTGTTCCAAAACCAGTAGTGAAAAGGATTTTAGTTAAGTAAAGAGAGAGTATTATGGATGTAGTCGCAGCTGTTTTCAGATGCTGAGAACAAACATTACAAAGATCGTAATGTAACTATACAAAAAATATAAATCGGAGAATCAAGGAGTCAAGTTTCAGGCATTGCAGTGTTACACCTAGTATGTGAGGCTAGGGATTCCCTCCACTGCTCTATCTTTTTCACTCTTTCTCTCAGTGCTGCCACCCCCTTCTTCCCTCTAGTTTCTTTTTCCATTTACAACACAAGGAAGATGAAGAACAAGAGGTATGGGAGAGACATCAGAGACATCTCCTCTCAATCACCCTAGTCCGAGAGCATACACCAATGGACTCGTATCCAACATGTCAACAATGGCATTGAGACAATGAAGCGAATATGGAAAGAAAGAAAAAACTACAAAACTTAATTACCTACATGAACCACACAAGGAAACAAAACATTTATATGTCAATCTACATCTTTAAGCCGTTGACGAAAAAAAAGTTAAGATATTAATTGGAAGTAACTTCCCAGTTTCTTAGGTCGTAAGCATCAATCCACGATTACGATTTAAAGCTAAACGGTGGAACAAAATATTGAACGCCAAAGGAGTCTAACGTGGTTATAGAGTAGAAAACAATACCATTCGATCTTGAATTATCTTCGCCCCACCGGCCACGGCCTGGCCGGCATGGTGTACGACGGTATCGGCATAGTTCTTGACAGTGCGCGTGATGTTGTTTTTGCCGCTAACTTCGACGGCCTTGTTGACGGCCGATCTCAGCCACGACATCGAGTACGAGTAGAAGACCGAGGAGAAAGGATTGTGCGAGGATGAGAAAGCGAGAGAGAGAGAGATGTGGAGGAGGAGAAGGAATAGGGTTTGACGACGATCTCTCTATCTCACGTTGGAGCGAGCTGGAGAAGCGGAGAAGGGTCAAAGAGGAGAGCATGTGAAACTAAGAGCACCCCACAGTTGGCCTGGGCCTGGGCCTGAAACTGGCCCAAGTGTCCATTCATAAGATATTATTCCAGTTAAATTTTTTAGACATTCGCATATGTATTAATATATTAAATAGTATTTAAAAAATAATAAATCAAGTAATAAATAAATATGAATGAGTGTTATAATATTTTTATATTATATGAATGCTTGAGTGGTACCGTAGCTTAGGTATAAAATGGAATTATAAATTAATATGAATAAGTGTAATAATATTTCTATATTAATCATGTTTACTTCTTTGAATATTATTAATAAATAATTTTTATAAAAAATAATTAAAAATAATAAAATAAATTTTGAATATAAAAAATGATGATGAATAATATATAATAAAAATTATAAATATTAAATATTAATATTAAAAATAGATATAAATGTTGTTAATAAAATAAAAAAGAAATATTAATATAATAAATACGTAATATATTATTTAAATAAATGATATATATTAATAATTAAATTAACGTGGATGTCGAATAGATGATAATTTAAAATTGCGCACTAAAATTTAATTATTTTTAAAATACCTCAAGATTTTTTAAAATATATATATATTAATGGTCTCGCTCCTCTGTTGCAGGAAAGGAAAATGCAGCTGTCCTCTGTTTGACCTTTGCAACCAAGGCAGGGTCCTCTCAGAAACGGTCTCCATTGATATAATGTTTTCTTCATTTATGTATAGAAGAGTTGTTTCACCTCAAATATCCCTTGCATATGCATATACATATACACATACACGAGTATATATATTTGTCATCCTTTACTTTTAGCATTTAATATTCATTTGCTGTCATTTAGTTCTGCATGCCCTCATTTCTTATTTTTGATATTTTTAATAAAATATCACGCTTTCTTTCTTAATCAATCACAATTTGGACTCTGAAATAATCAATGTAAATCATGCATCATATGAAATCACAGTTTTGCACTCTTTGCATTGTAATCTGAATACAGAACTGGGATCGGATTAAACAAGACATTGACGACATTAGATAAAAGTTTTTATTATTTTTTCTGCAGTATATATAATAATATTAATCGTCGTCGATTGATCGATAATTATGTCTACCTCCTCTTGTTCCTGCTCCCGATCAGGAGACTTACGTAGAAGAGGAACCTGAACAAGAAGCCCCAGGCGACGGTGACCCAGAAGCAGTCCCACTTGCTGAGCTGCGTGATGCTCTGCTGCTGCAGGATCCCGGTGCCGGTGGTGATGCAGGTGCTTGCGGTTATGGGCACCCCCAGCGACTGACCCATCGCCTGGAGAACGGCGACCTTCGCTGCCTCCGGCAGCGCTGCCAGCGGCGTGCTGTCGAACATCTGCACCCCCCGCACGAAGCACTTGTGCGGGTCGTCGAACTCGTTCTGCATCACCGCCTCGTACGGGTACTTCACCAGCGACATGTAGTGGAACCAGAGCCAGTAGTCGTGGATCCTGTTCCGGTTGATGAAGAAGCCGCTGAAGAGTAGGAAGTAGGCGAGGAGGGCGACGACGACGGTGTACCCCAGCAGTATGTGCGTCACCACGCCGGACAAGAAGGTCACGAACCCGCTTCCAGCCCAGAAGGCGGCCAACACGATGAGGATGAAGAAGATGAAGCCCTGCATCCCTCCGGCGAGCCCCACGGCAAAGTAGGTAGTCAGAGCAAAGGCGATCGAGAGGAGCACCAGCGGCGGGAAGCTGACGATGGCGTTGGAGAGGACGTAGGAAGAGCGGCGGTAGGCGTTGTAAGCCGTCTCCCGCATGAAGATGTTGCGTTCTTGGAGGAAGACCGGCAGCGCGTCGGCGCAGGTGTAGAACATGGTAGACATGGCGATGGCGAAGAAGCCGAGACGCTCCTGCACGCCCTTGGGGGAGTTGTCCAGCCTCCAGAAGATGGTGGCGAGGATGAAGCCAGTGAGAAGCACCGCCCCCAGCCTGATCGCGAACAGCTCCGGCATTCGCTTGGTGTTCGTCCATGATCGCTTCGTCAGCACGCCCATCTCGATCCAGAACGGGTTCGCGTGCTTTTGCACCGACGACGACGAGGAAGAGGTCGCCCCCTCGGTCGCGCCGGAGACGAGCTTCCCTCGCGATATGCTGACGCTGATGGCGTCTTTAAGTGACAGAGCAGGCTTGGCGGCGGCGGATTGTGCCGGGCGTGGTTGTCGAGAGTTGTTGAATTGGACGAGGGCAGTGGCGCCGGCGGGGGTGCCCTCGAGTTCGCGGATAAGGTCGAGGGCGAACTCGGTGGGATTCTCGCCGTCGGGGATGGAGTGGCCGAAGTCGGCGAAGAAGGAGTGGAGGCCGTCGGGGGGCCCGCTGTAGACGGTCTGACCGCGGGAGAGGAAGAGCAGGCGGTCGAGGAGGCGGAGAATACGGTAACTCGGTTGGTGCACGGACATTATAACGATGCTGCCGCTGTGGGCGATGCGCTGGAGCACCTTCACCACCATGAACGCGCTGGTGGAGTCAAGCCCCGACGTGGGTTCATCGAGGAACAGGACGATGGGATCATGGATGATGTCGGTGCCGATCGACACGCGGCGCCGCTCGCCTCCGGAGACCCCGCGGTGGATCTCGTCTCCGATGATGGTCTTGGCAGCGGCGCGGAGGCCGAGCTGGTCGATAAGCGCTTGCACTCTGCTTTTCTTCTTGGATGCCGAGAGGGAGCGCGGGAGGCGGAACTCGGCGGAGAACATCAACGTCTCCTCCACGGTGAGCATCGGGTACAGGAGGTCGTCCTGCATCACGTAGGCGGAGATGACCTTCAACAGCCGCCCGTCGAGCTTCTCTCCGTTGAGGGTGATGGAGCCCTGCAGACTCTCGCGAGCGATGCGGTTCGCCAGCGCGTCGATCAGCGTCGACTTCCCGGACCCGCTCGCCCCCAGCACCGCAAAAATCTCGCCTTCCCGCGCCTCGCCGGAGATCGAGTTCAGCAGAGTCTTCGTCCGTCCCAGCGCCGCTTCCGTCTCCGCCGGGTCCGACGCGAGTCGATTCTTCCGGAAAAGACTCATCCTCTGCTGCCGCTTGACGCTGTACGTCAGATCGGTAAAAGTAAGCACGAACGGCGGCGGCGGACGGGAGTCCAAGTGGTACTGCTCGAACTCGTCCACCTCGAGAACATGGTTCCGCTGGGAATCATTTCCAACCCCGCCGCCGCCTTCCTCATCGCCGCCGCCGTTATGGGCGTCGCCGACGCGCTTGAACAGCTGGCCGAGGGTAATCGATCCGCCGGCGCCTTGAGGTGGATGGCCAGGGATGGCGACTGCGGGGGAACCCCGGTGCATGCGAAGGCCGTCGCGGGCAATGCCCTCCGCTTCCGCCATCGCCGAAGCGCCCCGGTCGAAGACGGATATCTTATCCACGAAGCGCGTCATCGGTGAACAAACAGTAGGCTGCTTCCTTAATTAACTTCCTCTGCTCTCTCAAAGCAAGAGGCGGAAACTCAAACGACAAGGCAAATCTATCACACAATCCACGAGATATCGATCGATCGAATCTTTTAGGAAGACGAAGAAGTTGCTCTGCCAGGTTTTTTAGTGCGGCATGGTAGCTACTTCATGACGCAATTTATAGAAGACAGTTGTCAATCTCAATCTTTCCCACATACGACGTTGATGAGATGGTCAAAGTAGATTGGATTTTTTACAATATCTTGTTATTTTCTTCTTGGATTAGGGAGGAAACAAGACGAGAAGGAAATTTGATTTTCTCAACAAGAGAGGATGGAGTAGTTAGAGGTGTTGTTTAGCTACATTTTACCACCAACAGCAACAAAGACCGAGACAGACAGTGCATATATGGTGCAATTGACGAGATCAAGTGGGTGGAAGTTGAGACCAAGTGCACTATGGGATGGTAGTCAGGATTTAGGTGAGCCAGAGCCACCAAACAAAGAGAAGAAAAAGTGTCAAAGAAGCAAGCAGTTACTCCCCCCGTTGCAGCAGGCCCAACTCCTACGTCTCTTGGGATAAATCTAGTTAGATCTTCCTTTAACTTCCAATCCGTATATTTTACGTCCAATTGGGCTTCCAATTAGCCCAAGGAATTGTATATTCAATTGGGGATTGGTTAAGGTTCCACTTGGGCTGGTTTAATTAGTAGCGTTTACAATTCATAATAATGTTTTGCTCTTCATTTGGGGATTGATGGTTTAAGTTAGTGTGTCTAATAAATTGATCTATTTAATTGAACGAGTTAGACGTATAACACAGCCAGTGTATATAAATGGATCATAAAATAAATAAAAAACAAATGAATACTTATATATATATATATATGGTATGAAATAATTATGTCATCCTTTTATATCACTAGAGAATTATTGTAAGTACCCAATATATCCCTTTCAACTCCTTTTCATCTTGAGAGCTATTGCAATGCATGAATCGATGCCTTCAACTAGAAGGCACAAAATCCCCATCACCCATTAATCAAGACAAATATTTTTATTCAGGATAAAATAACAAAATCAAATATAGATCTTGATTCTTGTTTTGACTCCATCTCCTCCAACCTTATCTAAAAAATTGACGGTCAACGTTTTTTTTCATGTAGGAAGGTGTAGCATGAGTATTATTTTACATCCCTTCACAGAGGGGCCGGGAAGTAAACAAAGTAAAGAGCCCTCTAACTTCATCATTATGTCTTCTTCACACTTCACACTTCACACCCAGCAGGAAGAGTTTGTTCGATCTCAAACTCAAAACAATTTTTGTTTAAAAAAATCGTATTAATTGATAAAGAATTATAAATTAGTTATAACGGACAAAGCAAGTCAACGTTGGCCTACACCGAACGAGGATCGGATCAAAGTCCAACCTCTTGGTTGTCGTCGTCTGCCTGCATGGCCCATGCAACAGCGAGCCTTGCCTTGTCCACGTAGTGTGAACGCATCTAAAGGTCCAACCTCTTGGTTGTCGTCGTCTGCCTGCCTGCATGGCCCATGCAACAGCGAGTCTTGCCTTGTCCACGTAGTGTGAACGCATCTAAAGGTCCAACTCCGGAGATCCTCGCTAGATCTTCGCGTATATATGTCAATTACTCCAGCTGTTCAAGTTGCATGCTTGTTAAGTTTTAATTAATTATTCTGATACTAGTTTTTTTAGTCTTCAAATTCTATTTCTACTACGTGTTTATTAAGTTCTGGATCTGGATGTTTAATTCTCGGCAGTCTTGACTCTTGCGATGTGATTGGTTTTAATGAAGGCCACTTGCTTAGATTTTGGGCAAAGATTTAGCATCAGCTGAGACACGTGAAATAATGGCTTTGTTTAATTAATCTTTTAATTAATTAAAAAATATTTAATCAAAAATGATCAAGAGATAAAATTATCTTAAATTTCAACACGAGTTGAAATAGTTTGATGATTTTAAAATGATATTTTGCAAAAAAAAAAAAAAAAAACCCCATAAATTAGTGAACATTATTTAACTGAAAGACGATTTTATAGTCAACTAATAATAACTTTAAATAAATGAAAAATCTGTGATACTAAACGAGTTGCAAGTCATTGCTACTTATTGAGCCTCACCATTTGAGTACCCAACGATTACGGCGGATCAGATAAAGGAGCCACATTTTTCTCTTCTTCCTCCCCTCGTCCGTCAACTCAAACTCGATCTTTTTACCCCGGCGATTCCCCGTTCGGAGCTCAGAAACTCGACATCTCCTTCCATGGAGCTGCATCGCTTCTGAGCTCGATCGGAGACGTTCGATTCGCTTTATTCGTCTCTCGGCTCTTGCCAAAACCCGGGGTACCTTTGGGTTGAGAATTAGGTGCCTCCTGCTCTTGCGAAGCTCGTCGATGGGAAATTGCTTGGGCGCCAAGGTCAAGGCGGAGAGCCCCTCCCCCGCCGCCTTCTCTTCGGGTACGAAGCTTCACCCTTTTTGCGGATTTGAGCTAGTTAAGAAGCTTCGGTGGGATCTCTGTTCTTACGTTTCAATCAGTGTATTCTTCTGGGTACTTTTTATGCGTTCTTCATGATTTTGCCAGTAGCTTCATCGAAAGTTGATGTTTTTAAACGACCTGAGTCATATTCGGAGTGGTTACTGGTTAGGGATTGCCGACGATAGTTTGAGTAGATTAGGGAAGTGTCAACAGTCTTCTTAATCCCTTACCCGAGATGTTTGCTTCTCTCTCACTGGTTCTCCGCTTTGAATGATTTATCATTCAATCGATGTCAGTTTTTAGTTGAAATGAATATTTTGACAAGAGTTGTTACTAGATCAATCCGATGCCCAATTTTAGATCTTATGTCTTCCACAGCCAATCTAACTCAAGAAGCATTGTATCTGGATTCATAGGCGGAGAATCTCAATATAGCACCAGTAAGGCAAACGAGTCGAGCGTTTCTAGCAGCAAGGTGTCTGCTTCATCTTTGCCTTCCACTCCGCGGAGCGAGGGCGATATCTTGTCATCTTCGAACCTGAAGAGATTCACCTTCAACGACCTGAAAACCGCCACCAGGAACTTCCGGCCGGACAGCATGCTGGGAGAAGGAGGTTTCGGTTCGGTCTTCAAGGGTTGGATTGATGAAATCACTTTTGCAGCAGCCAAGCCCGGGACTGGACTAGTCATTGCTGTAAAGAAACTCAAACAGGAAGGGTTTCAGGGCCACAGGGAGTGGTTGGTGAGTAGCAATTCTTTCAGCTTTGAATTCTTTTATCTCTGCTCTTTCTCCTCTGTGAATTTAGGTATAGATTGATATTCAACTAAGGGCGACCTTGAATCTTGTAGGCGGAAGTTAATTACTTGGGTCATTTGTCTCACCCTAACCTCGTAAAGCTCCTCGGATACTGCCTGCAGGATGAACAAAGGCTCCTTGCCTATGAGTTCATGCCTCGGGGCAGCTTGGAGAATCATCTGTTCAGGAGTAAGTTCTTTGTGATCGATGGCATCTACCTTCATTGCAATTCTAGCCTTATTGTTCATGCTTGGCGAAATCTATTGCGGTTCAGGGAGTTCATACTATCAGCCACTTTCGTGGAATATCCGTATGATGGTCGCCCTTGGAGCTGCAAAAGGACTTGCTTTTCTTCATAGTGACGAAGGCAAGGCAAAGGTCATCTACCGCGATTTCAAAACCTCCAATGTGCTCCTCGATTCAGTATGTGGTTCATCTCTCGTCCTCACAATGCAATGTGTATATATATATATATGTTCACTCAATTTGAATACTAATTGTTCTTCCTTTTGCAGGACTACAATGCGAAGCTTTCTGATTTTGGATTGGCGAAAGATGGCCCGATTGGGGACAAAAGCCATGTCTCTACAAGGATCATGGGAACATATGGATATGCTGCGCCAGAGTATCTCGCAACTGGTAATTTGCTTCACTTTTGTTGATATAGGTGTAGTGTTTCTGGACATGGTCTAGTACAATTTTACTTATCATCTTGCATGTTAAACTTTCTTCAATCTATCCACATTTGTTGTTATATTTGTGTCAGTTAAATTCTGACCTCATTGTGTTCTTGATGATACTATAACTTGAGACATGAACTGGATAGCTGACTCGCTCAACTTTTAACAGGCCATTTGACATCTAGGAGCGATGTTTATAGCTTTGGAGTTGTTCTTCTTGAATTGTTGACCGGTCGACGGGCCATTGACAAGAACCAACCGTCTCGACAACACTATTTGGTGGAGTGGGCAAAGCCTTATCTCACGAGCAAGAGCAAGCGGAGTACTACGAACATCATGGATCCCAGATTGGAAGGGCAGTACTCGGTGACTGGAGCCCAGAAGACAGCTGCTCTTGCACTACAGTGTCTATCCATGGAAGCAAAGGACAGGCCAACCATGGATCAAGTAGTGACTGCTTTAGAACAGCTTCAAGATGCTGAAGACAGGTAGAAAGAAGTACTGAGAGCAAGCACCAATTCATCAATGCTGCTTCACAGGAAGTGACAAGAAGTTGAAACTTAATAATAGAGAGGATAATCGAAAAGGTTGATTGTACAAGCTCCTTAGCATTTGATCTTAGCTGGTAACTGATAAACTGCCTTATATTTAGTAATCAGTCTGAATTATCTGTTGTTGTAAATATCTTGAGTGCTGCTCATCTAGTTGTTCTGAATGGTTTCATCCCTAATGACTTTCACAGGGTTGACTTTGACTAGTCAACCCTTACGTATACTTAGCAGTTGTAAGTTTCCACATTGATACTTTTATATCTGTCAATGAGCTTCTTGACAAGAGCTCTCAGGAAGACCATATCTTTCAAGTAAGAACAAGATCATGATCTCCCCTTTCAAGGGTTAGACTCTCCTACTAAGATTTCTAGTTCATCAAGGATTAAGTTCTCGGCCTCGCCGAGTTAGGTTGTCAGGTAGGCCTCTATTGATATAAAAACATTTGATAAGAAAAATTCAACTTTTTTAAGTTCGACATCCCATATTTGAGACTGATTATGTTTTGCAAGATCATGAAATCCACATAAAATTAGACTTTGATTACAATGTTTGATTGCGATCTTAGCCAGACATCTCCATCCAATCTACAAATACCATATTGTTAGGACCGAAGAAATTTAGATATCTCCACAATGGTATGATATTGTCCACTTTAGGTCTAGACCCTCATGATTTTGCTCTTAGGCTCTATCCAAAAGGCCTCATACCAATGGAGAGATCTTTCCCTTACAAGCCCATGATCTTTTTCATGTCTTTTCAATATAGGACTTTGTTTACAACCTTGTAACCCCAAACGAAGGACCACAGGACCCCCTCGTCCGATCCTCGACCCACCAGGACTTCATGCCCCTCGGTCTATCCGACCTACTAGGACTTCCTTGCCCACCAGGACTTCATGCCCCTCGATCTACCCGACCTACTAGGACTTCCTTGTCTAGTCGCAACTAGGACTTCCTGCCTGGTGTCTGGTCCTCTTGATCCAGACACGGGAGCCTCTACTTCCTTTGTTCGAGGTCAATACTCTACTCACATGGCTCGATTAGACCATAGCTCTTGTGC
>JBBUKS010000001.1:7745583-7806950 GCA_038050645.1 Hedychium gardnerianum | reverse complement strand
TTGACAATTGAATTTATTACTAATTCTACCTAAAAGCATCATCCATGGTGGTACAAGGCACTAAGAGATCCTAATTTGGGAGAGACTAGAGAGGAATGACCAACTAATTATTCTTAGAAAAAAAATCATTCTAATCCCAAATAAAATGAGAGAGAGAAAAATCATCTATCCTTAATATTAGTGAGATGAAATTCGAACATTTAGATTATTAAAAAAATGATATCAATAAGAATATAGTGAAATGATAAATCTGAAGAATTAACTAATTAGTGAAATGATATCAATAAGAATATAGTGAAATGATAAATCACTAAGAGATCCTAATTTGGGAGAGACTAGAGAGGGATGACCAACTAATTATTCTTAGAAAAAGAATCATCATCTCAAGATTCTAATCCCAAATAAAATGAGAGAAAAATAATCATCTATCCTTAAGATTAGTGAGACGAATTTTGAACATTTAGATTATTAAAAAAAAATGATATCAATAAGTTTGTATTTTTAAATTTATCCTGATGATCAATTAAAAAATTTTAAGATCAAATTAATTATCTTCAAAATTAATTAGTTTTAAAAATTGAATATTTAAATTATTAAAAAAATCATAAGGTATTAAGTTGTATTTAAGAGGATCCAAAGCAACTTTAGGCGCTAAAAGAGATTAAAAAAATAAATATCCAAAGGCACGCGGATTGTGTCCAAAGGCCAAACCAAATATCAATTTTGATCAAAGGTTGACTCCGGACTTGTCCTACGTGGCGTTGACCATTTCTGTCTCTGCCTATATATAGCGTCCACGTCCATCTCTTCTCTTACCAAGTCCATCTCTGCTCTGCTCTTATCTTCTCATGTCGATCGCCTTTGCCATGGCGGCTCGCCCCGTCTCGCAGGCCCGCAACGCCCTGCCCAACTCGCCCCTCAATCCTCTCACCTCCCGTCACCACCACGCCGCCGCAGTCCACGCTAGCATCGCAGCCACCGCTCCTACGCCGGCCGCCGCCCTATCCACGAACGCGCACCTCGCTAACTTGGAGCGCCTCCTCGAGAAGCAGAAGCAGGAAAATCCTCCGGCGGCCTCGGCGCCGGCGAAGATGCATCCAGATGGCGGAAGCGACCCTCCTTCGTCGTACCGGACCAACCGCCTTCTACAGGCTCTCAACCTCACCTCCGCCCTCTTCCCCGCCGGCGGGTTCTCAAATAAGCTCGCCGGAGCCGAGGAGGTGTCCCCCCGGAGCCTAACCCGCCTCCGCCGCCTGCTCTCCAACTCCAACCGCACCTCCCCACGCGGTAGTATCGCCGGCGGATGGCGCCGCTTCCACGGTGTCGGCGACTGGGAGGGCCTCCTCGACCCCCTCAACGACGACCTCCGCCGCGAGCTCGTACGCTACGGCGAGTTCGTGCAGACCACCTACCACGCTTTCCATTCCACCAGTGCGCCGCCGGGTCGCCCCCGCCACGTCCTCCTCCCCGACCGCTCCTACCGCGTCACGCGCAACCTCTTCGCCACCGCCTCCATCGAGCTCCCCCCGTGGATCGACACGGTGGCGCCCTGGGTCATGGCCGCTCACCCCACCAGCTGGATCGGCTACGTTGCCGTCTGTGAGAACGAACGCGAGATCCGCCGCATGGGCCGCAGAGACATCGTCATCGCCCTCCGCGGCACCTCCACCTGCCTCGAGTGGGCGGAAAACTTCCGCACCGAACTAGTTCCTCTCGACGAGGCGGAGGCGGAAACAAAGCAACAGGGGCTCTCGGCGGAGGAGGAAGCGGAAACAGGGGAACAGATACTCTCGTCGGCAGTGGCGAAGGTGGAATGCGGGTTCCGGAGCCTATACAAGACACCGGGGTTGGGAGACAAACCGAGCCTATCGGCGGCGGTGGTTGAGGAGGTTAAGAAACTAAGTAAGGAGTACGCGGGGGAGGAGCTGAGCATCACAGTGGTGGGGCACAGCCTGGGGGCGGCGCTGGCGGTGCTGGTGGCTGAAGAGGTGGCGGCCCTTTTACCGCCGGAGCGCGCCGCGACGGCAGTGTTCACCTTCGGAGGGCCGCGGGTGGGGAACCGAGCATTCGCAGAGCGGGTGGAGAAGCGGGGGGTGAAGGTGCTGAGGGTGGTGAATGCCCACGACCTGGTGCCGCGCGTACCGGCAGCTCCGCTGCGGAAGCGGGACGAAGGGTACGCCCACGTGGGGCGGGAGTTGGTGGTGGACAGCCAAAGCTCGCCGTACCTACGGCCGGACGCCGACCTGTCGTGCTGCCACGACTTGGAGGCCTACCTCCACCTCGTCGACGGCTTCAGGGCGGCCGGTGGACCATTTCGGGAGAACGCCAAGCGGAGTCTTGCTCGCCTCCTCAGTCAGCAGGGCGCCAACATCAAGAAGCTGTACCTGAACAAGGCGCAGGAGCTCCGGCTGAAGCAAACCGCCGGCAGCTTCGGCCGATGCAACTCCGGCCAACTGGCAAGCCCTTCCTCCAACTTTTAGTCCTCGCCGGAGATGAAAGGAGGCATTTTTGAGTCTCACGGACTGTGCATAAGAAAGCAAACCCATTGTTCATATATATTACAATTAGCAAAGGTGCAACTTCTTCCCAATAACTGAGATATGGATGGCTTTAGAATTTCATACCTCTTTAAACGTTGCAAGAACAAGAATCTAAATTCAATGTAACGAACAATTTTCCAGGAGGATTAAAAAAAAAAACTCTTTGGATACTTGATCTACAGCCAGAAACAAGTTGTCTTCTTGCATAATTTTCTTAAAACAAAAAATTTTCTGAATGACAAATTGACTTTGATTCAATGAAGTGCTTAAGGAATGATCTGATGTACGATGCAACAATAAAAGTTCAATGAAGGTTAAGAAGAAACTGATGAAGCAAGCTATTTACTCAGAATGTTTTGCTGCTAACTGAATTTATCACTAATTTCATTGATTGACTGACTGCATAATCCTCACACTAGAGTTCTGGAGATTCATTATGACTATTAGTTCAGCCGTTAAACTTGTATGATTAAGGACCAAATGTTATGTTTCCATTTCTTCAAATTAAACACGCCAAGACACAGAACTAAAAAGAAGCCAACTGAAACCATTATTCCAAGAAAACTGGTTGGTGAATTCAAACCGAGAAACATTACAGAATCTGGTAAGTTCACACTATTTATTTTTAAATGATACTAAATTGAAACATGAAACTTCAAATTGGGGAGAACAAATTAGCGGTTGAGATATTAAGATCAAGGATTTTAAACTAGAGCAATCATATGCCGATTTATTTTGGATTATTTGATGCCAAAATGTTAGATAAAGTAATGTTGGCTGGATTGTATTATACAAGATGCCGACCTCACCTAATCTAATGGGATAAAGTTTAGTTGTTGTTGTATTGTATTATACAAGATGGTGGATGACAATGCAATCTTGATAAGCCTAGGAGAAAAGTGCCAATAAGAGAGAACTGTGTGGTGAGGTGGAGAAAAGAATGAATTAAAAATCCATAACCCTTTTTAACCTATATCAATTTCTAATGTCCTCTAAACGTATAATTGATTTGAACTAGCACTAAAATTGTTATGGGAGTCTCTATTGGTAGAATAGTGGGGGACAACCCTTGCTTTCAGATATCTTGATGGCTAAAATTGAATGCATAGTGGGGGAATCAATCCCTTTCCCACTTTCTTGGTTGAGTGGAGGCTGTGCAACATATGTCAAGTAAAAAACTTTGTCGTTTTTCACAACATAGAAACAACTTTGTTGTACGCTCTACTAATTTTACATTTATTTAAAAAAAAAAGTTAAACTAGGTGCATATCTTTTTTCCATGATATTGTCTCCACAAAATATGATACAATGTGCTAACAGTTAAACTATTTCTATACCCTTTTTACATGATATTTTATTCACACAATTTGATACAATAGGGCAATAGTTTAACTAGTTCTATTAGCTTTTGAACATGATAACGTATTCACACAATATGATACAATAGGACAATAGTTTAACTAGTTCTATTAGCTCTTGGATATTATTTGAATTCACACGATATGATACAATATGATCATGATATGCTGAAGAAGACACATTTCTGACTCTAGCCATAAACTTACTGGTTGAATTCAAACATGGAAACTTTTCACTAGTCATCAAAATGGGTGGTTTGACATCTATTACGTTGTACTTCATTTAGAGTGTTATCTGAGAAGTTGAACTATGAACTATGTCACTCAGACTTGAGCATAAGTGCCTAGCACAGGAGTGGATCCAAGTGTTCGACAAAGTACTTCAAAAAATTGTTAAAACATATCCAAGAGATATCAGCATCCATTCGAAGTGCAAGTTTCCCAATGTCACTGTCCTACATGCATAATAAGGAGAGTTCAGAACTTGGAAATAATGTATGCTCCTAGTGTGAGTGTTTCAACATAGATTTATCGAGACGGTAGCTTTGTATTGGTGTGTAACTTTATGCAAATGAATCCTGAAACCTCTAACACCATGTGTGTGCTGTGAAAATTCATTTTGCAACTCAAAAAACATGCTAAATTATTTCTCTCTCTGTCCACAAGTTGAGGTCCATTGTCCATATTGTCCATCAAACCATTAGTGGAGAGATCAATTTTCCACTTTCTTGGCTGAGTGGAGGTTGTGCCATATATGTCATATAAAAATCTAAGTCATATAAATCATCTATAGTGAAAGCTTAGCTAATTTTACATGTTTTACATGATCTTGAATTGAAGGGATACAACACAGCATGGTTATGTTATATTACACGGTGCGACTTTCTTACAATACTCACAAGCCATGTAGCTAAACTCCAACAATACATGGCAAACTTTTTCCAGTCATAAAATTGGGTAGCTTGCCGTCTCTCGCCTTGCAAATTCATACGAGGTGCTATGTGAGAAGATGACCTGAAGATGATTTATGGTCCCAGAGTGAGTGCAAGACATGAATCCTCAAAACCTTTAAGACTAGTTATTGCTCTGAAGGTTCTCTTGCAGAAACTTAAGATACATACTAAACTGTTCCTCTCTACTTGCAGCTTCTATCTATCAAATTCAAACCTAGTATTGTTGGTGCAATCATACCCCGGATGAGAAGTTTCAATGATTGACAATTATTTATTTGGTCCTAACAAGCATAACTAATGGAACCTGTAAACAATGCAAGTATTTGGCAAATACTATAACCAGCATATTTCTACAATTGAGAGAATTCGACATAAGAACTATATGGCTCTGAAGGAAAAGATCATCCATGGCTCATGAACCAATTGGTGATATACTGTTGAACCATATCTACAAGTGTTCATCAAGTAGTATATTCAGTATAGTTCTATGATTAAAGGAACTATATGCAAGAATATGCTTGTGGGTCATCCATGACCCATGAAAAGGAAAATAAGACCATCCATGACTCCTGAGACAACAAAAAGGACGCTAGAGAGCATGGGAAAAGCGGGCACCAAATTTCGGTCAGGCATTTCGTCGAACAGCCTCGGGTCCTTGTGCGTTCTCCTAAATTTCCAGTCCGTAATTCATGATGCTGTTCTCAAACGAGGCTCAGGGATACGGCATCGGTAAGTTGGAAGGTGAGAGAGAATGAAGTAGAAGACGACGCCGGCGAGGAGACGGAGAGATGGCCGGCGAGGCAGGTATACCGACGCTGAACACATTGAATGGTATTCAAAATCTGATTTCATTTTCTCGATAAGAGGCCCAATTGTATTTACGAGTACAAATTGAAGCCCGGCCCAATTCATTAAAATTTATATTTAGGAAAAGTAATTTAAATTTATTAATCAGGGAGGGAAAATGAAGAAAATTAAAATAAATTCAATCAAACCGAAAAATGATTAATCAGTCTACCCACAAAATCAATTCAATCATGTGAAAATCAATATGTTCTTATGGTATGGTTTATAGAGGTTTATAGAAAATTTTGATTAAATTTATTCCTTTTCAAAAATGATGATTTCATGAAACATTTGATTCGCAAACTAAGAGTCCATATATAATTTTTTTTTTTTTTTTCACGGGACGAGCAGATGATCATTGCATGAAGTTTTATCATCAAAAAATCTAGAGATCAATCTTTGACAATATAATATTTATCAGATTTCTATTCTCTTTCATATAATGATCATTGTTTAAGATTAATAATTATTTATGATTTATCTTAGTCTAGAAAGATTGCAGAAACGATTTCATAGTCCATTTTTTTTTAAAAAAAAACAGTGGTCGGTTCAGGTTTTAGTGATGATTTTTTTTTAATCAAAAAAAAGTTTTGTGGCCACAAAATAAATTTTGGACTTTCAAATGTGTATACAATTTTTGGGTTTTGGCACTATCCAACCAAACCCGAATCGTACGGCCACATTTTTTTTATTATTAGAACATATAAATAACTATTTTAAAAATATATAATAATAATAATATAGAGAAAAAAAACATTCAATTAATATTTAAATAATGCTTTCCAACATGAATCAAGATCCTCGATGTATGTGATTTTGAAAGCTTAATTTTAACTAAGATTTGTTAGAGATGAAGACAAATTATCATTTCGACTAGGTTCAATCACTTGAATTTATTGTTCTTTCACATTGGTTCACTCCTAAAGCGAGAGCCATCAAAGTCACTCACCACAATTAATAGCCTTGCACGTGGCAAGCTACGACCGTCTCCTCTAATAATACAAAGTGACAACTCATGTCATTTGAGACAATATAATGCTTTATGAATATATTTTTTTTATTGTGATAAAAAAGCGAAATACTCCCTTCAGCATTTTCGTTAATTCATTTCAGGACCAACACGAAAGAGATAAATCACGAAAATTAATATAGCTAGCCCGAATAGTGACCAGTACATAAGAGAGGGCAGAAACCTGCTACTAGTCAGGATTTAAATCTCAGATTTCATTATGACAGCACCTCATGCATTAACCATCAATCCATCCCATCAGAACAATCCTAATTTTAATTTTTTTGCCACAATAAATATTTTTTAAAAAAAAATAATTTTCATAATATAAATGTTTTTCAATTTTATAAATACAAATAGTTCAATTCATATCCTCTATTGCTAGAGTCAAATTATGCCACATCAATCCTAATTCAACTCGAGTCCTCCTTTTAACACGTGTTCACTTCATCTAACTAAAAAATGTCAATATCAATAATATGGTTAATATATTTCCTTGAAGTCATTATCATTTAAAATAGCCATGAAATACATTAAAAAAATGGAATAAATGCCTTAACTTTGGGATAACCAATAGAAGAAAGTGCAAAGGTTTGAGAATAATACATATAAGTAAAATAATTTTTATTATATGCTACTAATTAAATAGATATATTTAAAAAATATATTTAAATGTGATTTATATATTTAGTATAAGTAATTCAAGTATCATTCAAATGTCTATTAAATGCTACTAAAATAGACACAAAATATCTCGCGCGAGAGTTTAGTAAACATTTTTTTTAACCTTCGAAAGTCATTAATAAACCTAGCCAACAAATAATGTATGATTGAGAATTTGTATTGGATGCCATTGAAATAGCCACTAAACACCTCGACATGGAAAATTTTGTTAAAATATCTCAAAAATGAGCCTAAGTTAGGAGAAATGAAAGGGTTTGAGCAAACTTTTTGGATTCGATGTCCCTTTCAAGCTTCATGAGCTATGTGTGTGTAGATTTGACAAGTAGAATCCGCATGTTTGAAAAAGTTTTTGGATGATCACACCAAAAATAAAGGAATTAGTTTTTTTTTCTTTCTTAAATGATTATTGGATTTATAATTCGATGATGTGATAGATATGCTAAACTATTATTTTAGATTTCCATTTCCAATAATTATAATAATATATATATATATATATATAAATCTGTTAATTTTTATGTCTTATCATGTGCACCTGAACACCTACTAAAGTGATTATTTATATATCATTAATCAAAATATGTGTGATGATAATTAATAATCAGAATTATGTCACGAATAAATATATATATATAATTATTATTATTTCAATTTTGTGAAATATGTGCAAGTTTTATAATTAACAAGGGAACAAGTGCGTTGTAATCATCAATAGGAATTAATTTAAGAATTAAAGTATACAAAAGTTTGACACCAAGATAGAGACAAAATAATTGTCAAAAAAATTCTTTAAATATATATATATATATATATATATATTGACAATTACTGAGTGTCACACTCCAAAAAAACACTTAGCTTGAAGAAGAATTCACGTATGATCTACTCTGACGTTGGCCGGCGGCCAACGTGGCTCCTCCTGGTGCTCTCTCCGGCCAACTACGTACCAAGCGTCGCTTGGATTCCCATCTCTTTCTCCATCAATTAATCCCATTAAATCGATTTGTTTCGATCCAAGAAAGAGAAATTCATGATTAATTAAGCGAGTTTAATGATTTGTACAATGACGGATTAATTAGTTTAGTTCGTTCTTATGGCGTTGGCGAGCGACGGGCACAGGGGACAAGCGACGGCGGCGCCGGAGCTGAGCTGGTCGACCAGGTTGAGGTAGAGGCCGAGGTCATGGCAGGCCACCACATTGCCGGTGCGCCGTCCGCTGCTTAGCCGCAGCTCTCTCCCCACGTCCGCGTACGCCCATCCCGTTTTCGACGCTAGCCAGCTCGGCAGCCGCCACCCTGCCCCTGCTTCCTCCTCCTCTGTTTCCACCGCTTCCGCCGCCCCCTGTTCTTCCTCCGCGAAGAACGCAGCCGGAGGCACCTTCGGGATGATGTCGTCGGTGTTCACGATCCGGAGTACCTTGGTGCCGGCCTCTTCAAGCCCCCGCCGGAAGCTCGCGTTGCCAACCCTCGGCCCCCCGAACGACACCACCGTCGTCGTCGACGGGCCCTCGTCTTCCAGCGCCGTTGTGACGTCGTAGGCCGTCAGCACCGCGAGCGCCGCGCCCAGGCTGTGGCCGGTGATTGTCAGGCTGACTGGCGGAGCTGGCCCGCGGGAGTACTTGTCGAGGAGGCGGCGCAACTCGCAGCGGACCTGGTCGCGGAGGCTCTGGTGGCCGGAGGTGAAGAGACTCCAGAAGCCGCTCTCCACCATGGGCTCGGCAGCGCGGGAGGCCGCCGGGCCGAGGTGGGTCAGCGTGGCCCGGAGGTTCTCCACCCACTCGAGAACGGTGGCGGTACCGCGAAAGGCGACGACGATGTCGCGGCGTCCGAGGCGGTCGATTTCATCCGGGTCGTCGCAGACGGCGACGTAGCCGATCCAGGCGGTGCGGGGAGAGAAGGGAAGCCAGGGGGCGGTGCCTGAGGTGGCTGTGAGGTGGCGGGTGACGCGGTAGCCGGTAGCGGGAAGGCCAGCGCGGGGGAGGAGGGAGCCTTTAGGGAAGCGGCAGGTGGCGTAGGAGGGCGACGAGGGGTCGAAGTCGAAGCAGGTATAGGCGGCACGGGCGAACTCGCCGTACCGGAGGATCTCCGACCGGAGGCCGGAGTCAAGGGGGTCGAGGAGACCTTCCCAGTTGTTGTCCCCCTGGTATTCTCGCCACCGCTCCTTGATCGATACGGCCGTCGACGGCGGTCGATGATCACTCAGCGTCGGGAATGCTGCGGCCTTCGAGGAGGTTGACGCCGCCACCATGCACGGCCGCCTCGCCGAAGAAGTAAACGGCGAGGCGGAGGGCCACGGAATGGCTCCGGCGGCGACCGCCTGCAACTTCATGGATCAATTAGTTACGGCTCTATTTCAATTGATGGCTCGTAACGAACTCTGTTGATTGGATTAGAGCAAAATGAGGAACGAAGAGCTTCAGCTCCATTCAGATTTATATAGACACAATTTTCCCCCACCTTTTTTTTTCTTTCCCATTTCAACCTTTATATATTTTTTTCCCCAAAAATAAAATAGAAAGAAAATTCTATGGAAAAGGCTGTTATTTTTTATTTTTATCATGAAAAAGTTTCCTTTTTTTATATTATAAATTACTAGTAATTTTCTAAAATTATATAATATATTTGGTACTCAATTAAAAGAGTAAACAATTACTCATTTAAAATATTATTTTGAAGCCAAACATAAAATTTTAAAATATAATGGATGATTTAATACTTTTAAAATATTAATTAAATTATAAAAAAAATAGTTTTCCTATTTTATTTTATTTTGAAAGCGGAATATCAATGAGATACTCTTCATAATTTTTAAATATGAATGATGATTGGTGGAGAGAATCAGAGTCTCCATAATTTCACTGATTTAAAATTAAATCTGGAGTATTATATCTGAAAAAAATGGATAATCTAACGGGGAAATAGAAAACAGAGAGTACACTCTCGCCTTAAGGTCAACGACGAAGTTATTGTTGACCGATCAAATGATTCACAAAAGTCAACCAAAAGGGTCAAAATGGAACAATTTTTTTTCCACAAACCCTAAAGGTACCTAAAATCCAATTTCAAAAAATGGAGGGAAAATCGAAAATTGTTGAATCCGGAGGCACCGTGAAGGATATTTCCGGAGCCAATTTTCTCTTAAAACAAAAATCAAAATCAAAAATCAAAATGTGGTCGATTTGATTTACTCGACGCCTAAAGCCTTTTTCAATATGACAGATAATATATCACTTTCGCTTAATAATTAATTTTTTGTCGGAACTTTAATATTTACTCTGGGGAGAGTAGCACGTGGGGCACGAGGGAGCACGTGGGGACTTGTTTAATTATTTAACATTATGCCTATAATATCGCACGGCTCCAGCTCGGATCCGACCAGATGAATTTATGATTAATGCATAAAATTAAATTTTGATTAATAATTAAAATTTTATTTATTTATGTACTGATTACTATTCAAAATAATAAATTAATATTTATAATTTATTTTTTTTCGTGTTAATTCTGAAACAAATTGACGAGAACGTTAAAACGATCGTTTCACTTTTTACTACTATAAACTCAGATCCGACTCTAAGTTGCTGAACCGAACCAATTTGGGCTCAAAGTCAGTCAGGGGAGGCACTATACTATATATTAGTATCTAGATTGAAAGGATTTGCACAGAAGATGAACTAGACATTCCATTCTTAATAAACCCATTATAACATTTACACTTAGTGTACTCCAAAAATAACAAAATATAAAATTAACAAAACAATAGATTCATCTTCAAATTAATATATTTTTATCAGATTTTGATCCATTCAAAATCAGACGAAATGAATATTTTTTTCCCTCTCGAGCACACCCTCTATTGTCTACTGTAAGTCCAATGTAGAGCTATTAGCTTGCCCTATGAGCTTACCAGCCATCACAAATACTGTCGTGAGTTCATCGGTTCCATGCATTAGTCACTGTTCAAACTAATTAAATTAATCTTTATAATTTATCTCATTCGTATTGATCTTGAGACGAACTGACAGGAACACTAGAAGCGAGTATTTTACCTTTTGCCACCGTAAATTCATCGGCTCATACATTTCTTTCTCTTTCACAGTGAATCCTTATCTATAGGGATGATTCATTCCTCTATTATCCATATGGCAACAAAAGCATCATGTAAGCCACTTACAAACTATATTTTTCTTATCTCGGTCATTCACATCAACATATAACTTCCCCACTAGTTTGTTTGTTGGTGTATAAATTTTGCCCCTTGTTAGCCACAAAAATTCGAACCACCCCCAAATTTCTCAAAACCATAAGCATTTGTACAAAAAGAAGCAAATATGAGTTCCAAACAATTGTGCATCAAACTCGTTTTCTATCCATTTCAAGTTGCTCAAACTTGGCCCTAACCACACATGTATGCACATCGTTAATTATTGAAGCCTGAAGGAATTAAATGGTCTGAGTTGTGCATGTTTTCTATCCATTTCAAGTAGGCTCTTCCCTGTCAGTCCACCACCATGCACATCGTCTATACGTACGTCGTACATAAATTCCCATGCATGCATGTTTTATATCCACTTCAAGTTCATCCGACACTCAACTTCCAAGCTACATGCAGTTCGAGGGACATTTTAATAGTTATCTCTTCTTCACATGCTGCCCAACTTCCAATGATGGATCAAATAGTTTGAAATTTCTCCTCATGCCTTATATTGGACAACAAATGTGGCTAGCTAGCTCTTCCAATTAACCATGAGCTGTATAATTTATCCACTTATGCATATTTGGATCAAACCATCTACATATCTTGAGAAACCAATTTAGCTAGCAGGAGCTATTGAGCATGGTCATTTTTCAACATGAGGTCTTGTTTGGGCAATTCCTTGAAACTTTAATATCTAGTGCCAACTCTATTGGCTAAAACCTTTACCGATCGATCTGCACATTCCTCACGCTTCAACTAAGGAAATTAACCATATGCTCTTCATTGCAGTCCCAATCTCTAGTCATAATCTCGCCCACACTTCCCAATCCACTGTGCTAAAGTTAAGAATGCCATAGTGTCAACATCCTTTCCGATTTGCCCGACCCAATCATGCCTATCCTTAAAAGATGATGCCCTCCATACCTAAATTCTCTTATACTTCATAAAAAAAATATGTTGTGTGTCAGTGTCATCAGTGAATGAGCTATCATAGAAAGGGAGCAAAACTATCTTCAGGTAGACCCTTTGCAGTCATCGTATCAGGGAACCTAAATGCCTCGTGGCAATTCAATCTAAATAATGTTATTGATGCTTTAGGGTTCTGGAATATGTTGATGTCCTCTCTCATGCTCCGTGTTTGACTCAAAATTGGAAGAGGGAGGTGAACCTCATGCCATAATAAGGATTTGGTGGATTTTCTTTTTGTTTGATGTCTGAGAGATGTACAGATATAGTTTGCCATCTAACAAGTACTCACAAGCACATGTCTGAATATATCTCCAGGACTTGGTCATAGATTTTGAGCACGTTAATGGATAAATCTTCGAAACTTCAGCTTAATGCTGATTTTAATAACTGATGAATAACTATAAAATAATTGATAAGTTAGCACTCAGAAAACAAGAGTTGAGAATATTTAAGTATACTTACCTGATAATTTCATGTTACTTTGTTCACCTTTTTGTATATCATATCTTGAGACTCCAATTATTGTCACTGTTTCAATCATTATGACATGTGAAAAATGTAAGAATAATCTGACAAATTATGATGAACAAGTGGAAGAAATACGATTGCTTAACAAATAAAACAGCAGTTAGTTTTAACCTGGTAGAGACAACATATCATTTCTTAAGGCTGTGCAGAAAATGCATCCATCATTCTCACTCCAGCCCCAACAATTGCATTCTTACTGAAGAGGAGTTCAGACCACCAACCTCTGAACCTGTTATTCGATGTGTGATTTTGTATATGCTTGTGGTGAATGCTCTTTTATTTTGTTGAGACTAGTTAATTGCTGGTCTCTGGAGAACCAAAATCAGTAAACATTCTCTGTCACTCAACTCAAAAGTTGTATCAACCGTCAAATGTGTCGAGAAGATAATGTTTTCTTGTTAAGGTATTATACAAAAAGTTTCATTGCAATGAAATCTAAAGATGATTGGTTAAGGCTTTGATCAAATCATCAGGGTTGACTTGGAGATTATTGAAATATATTGCTATTGGTAATATATAATTACACAATCTCAGTACATGGTTACTAAATGACAGTCAGTTTGTAAGGCCAAAATGAGCATCAAATTCATCAGACTCGTTGCAACACAATTTGGAGAAGAGGGAGAAGAAATACATGAATAATTGCAAAGGTACCCTTAAGGTACGTGAGATATGTAAAATGAGCCTCCCATCTTTTAAATTGGCCCCTTCCGCTGCATGAAGCTTTTAGTAGATCTGTTTGTTGCAGCCATCAGACCCTCATTAATGACACTTAATGAAAACTAAAAACAGAGACAAAGCTAAAGGTCAATTTAAATGGTTAAAGTTCAGGGCCCTTGCATTTTATGCTGAAAACAAAGCATCTAATGTGTAGCCGTATTGTTTAGATGCTATACTACCATGAAACAGATCCGAATAGCCAATTTCAAAATCCAATTTAGTAAGTTAACGACAAATTTGGACAGGATCTAAAAAAATCATATTACCAAGGCACATTTCACTTTTTCTAGATGAAAATAAAATAAGTAGTCACCTTCGCACAAGCCACACAATAATATCCCTGGAAGTGACAAAGAAATGACCTGATTAGAACAATCTTATCCATCTTACTAGGGTAGTTACATTCATATAGTAAAGTTGATTTGGCATTTGGATTTATATTGTGAACTAGAGCACAACTTGCCTGCATTCTGTGCCACTACTCAAGCTCATCTCATAATTCAATCTGTTCGATCCTGCACAATTAGAAGGATTTAAACAGAAATCTAACAAGTGGGAAAAAGAGTAATTATGCCTTAAAAATATTATGGCATCCTTCTGAAGCATCAAATGTTATCAGAACTCGAAAGACATAAATGTCCATGAAGGAATTTGTACAAGCTAATGAACAAAAGAAGATATACAAACTAGCCATCCATGATCCAAAAAGAATTTATCCTTGGACTGTAAGGTGGGTGTAGCATATATGCTAAGGAGAGGACATTCTCAACTATGCACTAGGGACCAAGGAAGATTTAATCAGCAATTGGGCACTACAGGTTCCTGTAACCCAAAAGAATCATTTGGATGAACCTGAGAATTAGGCACCAGCATATCTGAATATGAAATTTATAAACCATCAGAGTATATTGTCATATGGACAAGTATATATGCGTAAAAAAAAATATTGCAATCGAGAACTTCTTTGAAGTCCATGTTACAATAACACATGCTGAATCTGGATCCAAGTATACCAAGATGCATTGCATTATAAAAGTTGGAAAACCGTTGACAACATAAGAAAATCAGTAAGTTTTTTCTTAATGTTAACAATAATGTCTAGTAGTAACCTATCTGAGAACTAAATTGGCAAACGGAAAGTTTCACCCTACACACAAGTAAGATTCACTAATTTGATGTGAAAATTGATCCACATTATATATTTAACCACAAAGATCCAAGAATATGAGTTTGAACTGCATCTAGTACATAAATAGCCATAAAGAAAGCAAGAAGAAAAGGGGAGAACCTAACCAACATGAATGGAAGGGACATGACAAGAAAACAAGACTGAATTCTATAGGCAGATATTCCAAAGCCAACTAAGGGCATCTCGATATGGCTCAACAATTGCATGATACATCTAAAGAGCAGAAAACAGTATGGCATGCAAACAAGAATACAGAATGACTGCTCCAGGTATTAACTTTACCAATAACTAAAAAGAAAATATTGAGATGTGCATAATAGATATAAGATAGGACTATATGTCACTTGTAAGGTTGTGAGAAAATGAATTTTTTTATCTTCATTCGACTCTGTTATTGTTTAATAGTACTACAAAAGATAAAAAAAATATAATAAAAATATTTTGCAAGAATGTGAACAAAGTAGCTAGAATCTAACTGAGCACATTGTATCACATCTTGGATATCATGTATATCAGCATAAAGTTGCTCGTAATGATCGCGTAGCACTTCACATTTCTCTATAGGCAGAAAGCTTTATGATCGATTAATTAAAGACGAAGTGAACATAAATAATTCCTAAATGATTGATGATATCGGCCGCCTCAATTCATAAATCAGGGAATGATGACATTAGAAAGGCTTATCCTCTAAAAGATGCATTCGCATGCGCTTGATGTTACTCAACTCACCAATTGGGGATAGTATACTTTTCACGTTTAAACAATTACATCAATTTTCCTACCCTGACATGGTTATAACTAATAAATTGAGCATCCGGATCGAGCAAATCCATCCGAGAGACACTAGGGCAGCAACTCATGAATCAGTTCGATTGGTGTAAATGCATTTCCAAGAGAAAGAGTGAGAAGAGAGAAGACTACGTACAGTTTGCTGGCCACAGCTTCGTAGTTGGTAGCTTGGACGAAAACGCTGTCGCATCTACCGATACGGGGATCGCCTCCGCGCGCACCACCCCGGCTTCTCCCCATCGGTGGCATCCGCCTGCTGCCGCCGTCGCCCGATCTCTTCCGTCTATAAAACGGGCTAATTAGGCTCGGCTCATAACTGTGTGATTAACAATTGTTTAATCCATGTTTTTTTTTCTACTAATCTAATTAGCGAATTCATTTTAAGCCCGAAGAAATAGTTTTCTGAAAAAGTATTTTTCATTTCCAACATTTCTCAAAGTTTTTTTACAAGATATTTTTGAGTTTGTGGAATGTAAAATATAAATTTTTACTTGATAATTCATTTTGTAAATTATTCACTAAACTTTTTCTCTTAAAATACCCTAAATAAGGTTTACAAAATATAAATAATTAAATAAGGGACATAAATATCATAATAGATGTTAAAAAATATAAAACTACGAAAGAATTTAAAAGGGGTAAAATCATTACCCTTTTTATGATACAGGATAAAATTATATATAATAAACTCAATATAATAATAAAATTGTATTAACGGAAGCTTCGTACAGATTCACAAATGTAGTAAAGAAGTTTGCCTTTAACAGGACAAAATGAACTTCACATCACTGAGCCAAACTAAAAGGACATTCAAAGAGCTTTGCGTGTTCAATTTTATTCATTAAAACAATAAATGAGTTCGAGCATAACTTTGCTAGAGTTCCATGCTCGATCATTTTCACAGCAAAAACTGTGCTAAGAACTTCTTCTTCCACCACTTTTCTAGGGTTCCATGCCCCATCATTTTCAAGCATAAAGTATTTGAAAGGCAAGTCTGTAACATGAAACAGAGAAGTTTTAGTTTCCACCACTTCGACCACCCACCCATCCACGATTAAACATTCTTCATTTCCACTACTCGATCGACAAGAAGACAAATTCTACCATTTTGCAATTACTCCAGCAATAAATCATCTAAACAAAGCCATCGCACTAGAAAGATCAGATAGCTGTGGTTGCGGCAGTAACCTCCGCCATACCGTCTCGCATTGTCGGAGGGAAGCCAATCACTGAATTGGAATTTTCAGAAGCTACAATTTTCTCCGGTTCCTCCTGATATGCATCGTTGTGAACCCCAAGTGCAGCCCGGCCTGATGGATCTAGGTTCTTGGACCATGCTGCATCCCATTCTACTGCTTTCGCCGTACTGCATGCCACACTCGGCCCACCAGGTACAGTTGCCCTTGCAGCATTCTTTTTTGAGAAAAGATTTTTAAGTCAGCAGTAAAAATGATCTATTTCAAAAGGTTTTGAGAAAGAACTTTATGCTACGTTGTCAAAAGGATACGTAAAACAAATACATGATATTGCGAGAGTTAAAATCTATATATTTAACGATAAGTACATTTGCAAAGTTCTCATGCAATCTTGTCTATTTTATTGCATAAACCCCCTGTACATTTCGCCGATTGTGTGTCGGTTTAAACTTGTTGGTAGTTTTTGTAGATTTTTTTTTCTTTCATATTCATGGCAAGGCACACAATTTCTAGCTAGAATTACTTTTGACAACACGAGTGACATTCTTCCCGAGATTAAAAATTACTAGTCATTCTGATACCTTACCATAATGTCAAAGAGAGTAGAGTTCCCCATATTATATGCTTTGCAACAGAAAGAAACCTTAGAACAAATTGAAAGAAAAAAGCAAATGGAAATCCTCTCACCTTGGGGAAGTGTTTCTCAAATATAGTCCGGTAATAGTATCCCTCTTTTGTCATAGGAGTATTATCTGGATAAACAAAGCTCGCGTTCATTAACATGGCATCTGAAACCTAATCATTTAGCAAAGAAAAGGCGTTAGCAAAAATTACTCAATACTGAATGTGAATTATAATTAAAAATTAAACAAGGATAAATTACCACTTAAGAAAAAAATGTTGCAATTGAGTTCAAACATTTTGTTTTTGTTTTTTTGCAATCACATGCATGAAATAAGCCGACCCCACATAATGAGATAAAACTTGATTGTTGTATTGTTGTATGCATGAAATAAGTGCTACTCCCCTCCCCTGCCCCCAGGCCAAGGTTCACCTCCTCTCTCCCTATTTTCCTATTTTTCTTTTAAAGCTCTCTCATCCCTTGTCTCTTTCTTTTTCCTCCCATTCTTTTTTCCCTTCCGAATTATCATCCTAGGGCAGGGTCACCTTCTTTGACAATAGCAAAGAAAGGAGGAATAGAGAAGAACTTTGAAAAAAATATAAAAAACTGATGATTGGATATCTCAATAAGCATTTTATTCACTATCATTAAATTAATTTAATTAATAGACTCAATTGCACAAGTATTGAAGTTCTGAGTATGTTTATGCAAAAGCGAAGAAAAGTAGCATACCAAATTGCAACATAATGCATAGTTTATGTATGAAATCAATAATTTATCCATTAAACAATTATCTGCAAGTAAATGATCGTGAAAGATATTTTAGGGGGTGCTGACAATTCTAAGGTTTCTTTTATGCTTATCTTCTAAAATTAGAAAATGAAGTACATGTTTATTGGCATGTTCTTTCAAGCCATCAATCCAGCTATAGCCCACTCCATCACTAAATTGCTCCTTCTGCCTGTACAAGATGTGCTACATGCAGACAAAGATAAAGTAATCATCAGGCACAAATTGTCTGATTAAGAAAGTTGATAACTGCTTGAACAAAACAATACAAAATGTGATAAGAAGAACCTTCGGTAAATAAGGATTCTGTTCATCATCAAATGCATTGCGCAGGACCCATTTCTCGATTCGACCAAGATCATGTCTTATCTGCATAAAAAAATACAAATGATGGTCCACGTAATCTTAAACCTGCTCACTCACAAGAGTTTTCACATTTTAATAAGAACCTATATTTAGAAGGGTAATATAGGTGAGGGTGCAAAAGGGTGAGGGTTGCATTAGGTTGCCTGGTTGAATTCAGACAAATGTTTAAAATTTAGAAAAGTGATGATATTTATTTTAAGGAAAAACAAACTACAAAACACCTTTTATATTATAAATTATAGCTAATAAAAGACTTTTATCACCACAAGAATTTGTTCACGTTCATGAATTAAAGAAATTCAAAATAGGTCTGTTTACCATTTTCCATTCAGGATCGATGTCCATTGCAATGTTAATAAATTGCTTGTCCAGAAAGGGAACACGAGCCTCCACACCCCAAGCTGATGTTGCTTTGTTGGCTCGAAGGCAATCATATAAATGAAGAGCTTTAATCTAAATAATGACAAGTATGCTACCATTGTGAGCAAAAGAAGAGTACATGGGAAACTATAATCAAATTCATAAAATGAAATAAATTTTATCAAAAAGTAGCTGTTTGAGAAAAAAAATAAAAGGCTACACAAACTTAAACCACTCTACACAACAAAATGTAGATGCCATGCTGGTAGAGACTGGATTTGAACATCATCATGTAGCTTAGAAAGGGAGAAACGCACAAACTGGAAGAAAAGAGGAAAATCCTATGCATGATTTTCTTTGGCTCACATCTGATAGCATTGGCCATCAGCTTGGTGGGAAGGTTTTGAGTCAAAAGAAAGAAGATATCGGATTAATAAATAGAGGATCATATGGCAGAGAAATAGCAAATGGAAGTAATCTATAGAGGGGAAGGTTTCCTCGCCTGCATAAACTAAAAGAAGAACATATGAATCGAGACTTAATTGTCCTAAATGGAGAAAAAATTGTAAGAAATACAATGATTCAAGTAAAAATATCATTTGATTATGTTGATAAAGTAAAATTAAAGATAAAATGGATACTCCAAATACCTTCCGACATGTTTCCAAATGGAACTCCTCCTTGTTTGGTGCTTTATGAAAATAAAGGTACCCGCCAAATATTTCATCAGAACCTTCACCAGAAAGAACCATCTTCACTCCTAATGATTTAATTTTCCGAGACATTAGAAACATCGGAGTGCTTGCCCTAATTGTAGTAACATCATATGTTTCTATGTGGTAAATGACTTCATCAAGCGCATCAATACCCTCCTGATAGAACAGAATGATTTCTATCATTGTCAGCCTCACATATGAACAGATCATAATATGAAAAGTAAATATACATCTTGTTCACAAAGGAAAATCGACAAAATTTACCTGTACAGTGAAATGAAATTCATGATGGAATGTGCCAAGATAATCTGCAACTTCTCTAGCAGCTTTAAGATCTGGAGAGCCCTGTACAGAAACCATAACTATGAGGGAAGCAATCTTTACCAACCCAAAGAAAAGTAAAACATATACACAATGACAAGTGGAAGATATGAACATGAAAAAATCATGTATTTTCTCTTATTTATACTGACAGGAAAGCAGAGAAATATCCAAGGTTAAGTAGTTTATGAGTAATGTAAGAATTTACGAAAGAAGTAAATCAGAATAATAGCAAGTAGTTCATGTTTGCTTATTTGGAGACGTTGTGGTAGTTTACCAGTACTTGATTATGGATACAAAGACCTGGTTGTTCTCATCAGGGAAAATACTCAAATTTCCTTCATGCCAAATCTCTCAAGTCAGTTGAAAGATCAAATTGACAAGCAAACATCTCAAATGTTGAGAAAGTAATGGTCCTTTAAGCTAAAATCATATATCCTAAAAGATAGTACCAAATAATTGAAATGTTAAGATAAAATTACATTACAAAAAAAAAGAGAAAAGATAAACAAACAAAAAAAGTATTCATGTCTTATTTCTTGTAGCTTTCATCTTTCTGTGCATCATCTGCACAACAATTCCAGGCATTTATGCAGTAAAACCAACTTTTTTGCAGTAATTCCAACTTTATAATCGTCATATGAGCAATGTGAATTATAAGAAATTGAATTCACCTTTAAGCCAATACAGAAAGTATGCAATTGAGATCCCCATTGTCTAGCAACTTTTGCCTTTGACAAATGCCTTGAGGCAACAGCAGCAACAAGAGATGAATCAAGCCCACCAGATAAAAGCACACCAAATGGTACATCCGTCATTAACCTCTTAATAACAGCCTATAAGATTGTAAAATAAGATAATATAAATAATATATTATGCAAAAAATAATAATAATAAAGGCCTTTGTTTAAAGCTAATTTCAAAGATTTTCTTAAAAACAAAAGAAACAATAAACTGGAATAGCATAGTAATGGATAAACTGAATGATAGATTAAGAATGCAGAAGACTTTCATAAGATTCGAGATGTTGTTGATAAGATGACATCAGCAGAAAACAATGAAAAAGAAAACATGCCTTTTCAAAGGCATCACGAAGAACTGGAGCATCATAAGGAGTTGATGGTACACACTCTGCAAACCATGCAGGATTATAGAACCTCCGCAGTCCGCCTGCAGAACAGTCAGATTGATAACAATGAAAACTGTCAATTCAAATTGCAGATTAGTGTCCATACTTGGCATCACAAATTTAACTTCACATTCTAAAAATGTGTACGGACACAACATTTATTTCAGTAACATAAGAATTTTATACTTATCAAATATAGCAATATTTTTCTTGTAACTCCAATCAGTAACAAACCATTTTTGCTCGAATATATATGTCCAGGTGGAAATGAGACAAAGCGTTCACAGTCATCACTTAAAGCTTTCATTTCAGAAGCAAACCAAACAGATCCTGGGACAAAGAAACAGTGATTATTAACATAAACTAGTGAAGAGATGAGAATAAAAAAATGAAAAGTGTAACACATGACATCCATGTCAATTTAGTTTAAAAAAAATCCCATTATCTATAAGTAGCCAATAAAACTAAAGGTTTCAAACTGACCAAGAAATATTTGTCCTAAAAGCACCATGATGAAAATTAAACTAATATTTGTCCTAAAAGCACCATGATGAAAACTAAAGGTATACTTCATTATATATTTATATTTATATAAAAATGGCGCATACCATCAAGACCCCATCCCATGTACAGAGGAGTAATGCCAATGGCATCTCGAGCAGCAATGTAACTTCCATCATGGGTGTCAAGAAGAACAAATGAGAACATGCCATCCAACATATGAACAAAATCTTCTCCATATTCTTCATACTGAGAAAAGATATAAATCACTAGCATTGTTACCAATACAGATTATTAGATAAGAATCTTGCTTTTCTAAAGCTCAAGAAGAGGCATATAGAAAGTACTTATATCAAACACACTATAATAGAAAGATAATGTGATCTCAGTATTTAGTACTTACAAGGTGTGCAATAACTTCACAATCACTTCCAGTCCGGAATTGATGAGATTCAAGGTTGGCTCTTAATTCCTCATGGTTGTAAATTTCTCCGTTGACCTAGAAATGGTACGCAAATGAAAAAAAATATAGTTTCACAAATAATAATACACAAAAGCCAGCACAAGAACAGCTAGGAATTTACTGAAAACTTCACCTAGAGAAACAACACAATTAGGCTCCAGCAATAATGGATTGTTAACCTAAGGATCCAACATGTTAGTCACACATCAACTAATGTATAACCAACATAGAGCCAGAAACGAATTTTGAACATAGTGTTTCTCATACCAAGTCAGTCCCTATGTCACGAAATCAGAAAAATCCTAATAAAAAATCAATTAATAATCTTTCAACCCAATCATCTCTTTGCTTTTGTTTCTTTCAATTTTGAGAAAATATGTGACATTTCATTCAGCTTTCCTCCAACGTCTATTAAAAGATTTGGGATGGTGTTTTTTAGGACAGATTTACATGCGCTGATGATAACTTAATGGCAATATTCCACAGGGTCAAGTTCAAGTAAGTGTTGTTGGACAAATATTATTTGCATGTTTACAATGCTTGCAAACAATTAAATTTTAATTTTTAGTTTTAATCACTTACAAATTATATACTTGTTTTATTGCATAATGATTTACACTTATTAATCTACTCCACTTTTGCATCTAAAATGTTAAAATGAAAAATAAGAAAATGAGGCCTTTGTTGGTCTTTCGTAACCTAATATTTTTCTTTCAAATTCTACAGCTTTTTTTTTTATTTTTCTAAATTTCTAAATTTTTATTATTTTTTAAAAAAAAATAAAATATAAATAATATTCTTGAACTGTCATGAACCATAAACCGAACTGTAACCGATAATTCCAATGCATGATCAATAACAGCCTTTGAAGGATAAGGTTAAGGGTCGATATTTTTTGAAATATCGAACCAACAGTTCTAAATCGTTAGTTCCAAAATGTGGTCAAGTCTAACTATGAAGTTCTTAAAAGTTGTTCAATTATAAAATCTTAGTTGGTATAAAGAAATTTGTTTCAAGGTACTTGTTGCTTAAGATTCCTTGCAAGCCCAAAGGCATAGATCTACTAATAACTAATAAGTTGTTCAATTGGAGTCACTTTGGGTGGCAATGGATATCATAATTCTATTAAATTTCAAGATATTTAACTTAGATTAGCTACCCAAAAATACTCTTCAAGTTATATACTTCTCAAGTTTCACCCTATTATTCTTTCCCAGCTCTTTTCAAGTCTATTTATTTTTTAAGAGGATTCTACTATTATTTTCTATCTTATTTGACGACCATATAAAACCTTGAAGCAATGAAGCCTCTGAGAGAGCTCGCTCAATTTAGCATATTTGCATAATGTGGGTTTTAGATAATTTGTATAGCTATTCAAACTTGGCAATCTCACATGATGTCACACACTTTAGGAAAATCATTGAGATGATATAAAATTATAAAATGGATTCAGATAAAGATAGTTATTTCTAGTGAAAATCAAGGACAAATAGGAAGTTGATACCAAAAAAATGGGACATGAAAATGCTCGTCAAAAATACAAACCGTAACAACAATTGACTTGTCTTCATTGTAGAGTGGTTGATCTCCGGATGCAGGATCCACAATGGCCAAACGTTGGTGTGCAAGGTAGCAATCCTTAAAACAATGCAAACCACTCCAATCAGGGCCTCTATGCTTTAACCTAATTTTATAGACAAAGTTAGCAACACAAATCACTAAAGAATTTAAAAAATAAAAGATTAATTTTCATGCTTGATGCTATTCGGAATTTAGCAATTTGAGGAAAAAACATGCCACCATGAAAAGCATGTAAGTTAGACACCATGATTATGAATGATAAGGGCTATAAATCCATGTTTGTAATAATGCATTTCATGACCTAATCATTTCCAGAAACCAATAGTTTATAGAATTAATAACGATTTTGCACCAGCAACTCAGGGATGAGTCATGTCAAACCAATGCCATATGCCTGGCCACATTTGGATAGTAATGGCAGCCTGTAACTGGTACTCTAGGTTAACAGTAACTATATCAATTTTATAAAGTGCTCTAAGAAAATACTAAGAGATACAATGAAAAATAAAATAATAATTAAAAAAGGATGAAATTAGTTCTTTATAAGCAGGACAACCTAATAGAATATAACATGTTATAAAATATTATGCCTATGCCAACTATTTGTCTAATTAAGCAACAAAACCATGTTTCTATGTTACAAGCTTGGGTACAAGATCAAGTCTTAATGGTGGTTTTGGTAATGGAACTAAGCAACGGTGAGAAATACTAGTGGTGAGAAACACATAGAGAGCAAGGATAATTGGAGAAGAGATTGCATTCACAATTTTTTTATTAACCCTATTAGGAATAATCCCCCATTAGTAGGAAAATAAATAAATAAGAAAAGGAAAAGTAATCATTTAGTAGGAAAGGAAAAAAAGAAAGAAAGAAAGTAGAAATAAAAAAATAAAAGGAATGGAATTAAAAAAGAAACAAAAAGCTCGGAAAGCCCCGGGCATTCCGCGATCGGCTGCGGCCTCGCGGCCAGGCTGGAACCTCGCTTCGTCGTCGCCGGTAAAAAATTTCTCTTCTCTTTGGCTCTGTGCCGAATCCGGTGCCGTATCCGACCGAGAAGACTTTCCTTCGGGGAACAGAAATAGAAGAGACTGTGCCGAGGGAATGAGGTTTTTGCAAGGGCTGCGTACGAATGGGATTTAGGGTTCAGCTTTGTTCCCAGCCGTTATCCTCGCGGCGGCATAAGGTTTCACTCAACAAAAAAGCAAACTGACAATCACACCACAAAGAGAAAAGGACCAAATCTATCAAACACTTCAAAATGCAAATAGCAGACTCGTTTTTCATCAAACTAATGTCGAATGATTTAAAAAGCATTCCCTCGATGTAAATCGAAAAAGGTGAAAGGAGAGCAGAAATAGAAAGAGTGAAAGGATGAAAAGAAACCTCCGAGAGAGTTCAATGATGCGGGATCTCTTGGCAAGCGAGGTATCGGCGCATCCGAGAACCGCAAGAATTCCACACATGGCGAAGACTTTTCTGCTCGCTCCGGCGCTGCGATCTACGTCGAAAGCAGAAGGAAAATAAGGAGAAACTAGCGAATGAATGGGGTTTATGCAAGGGCTGCGCCGGACAGAGAGAACAGGATGAATGAGATCTTCCAGCTTTATTCCAAGCCGTTGATTCTCGCAGTATCTTCGTCCAACCTTGAGCTGATCCACTACACTTTGCAGCGTTGGCAACAGTAAAATTATCAAACAAAAATTTGACGCGTGTTCCTACACCGAATTTCCATATTTTTTGAAAATTCAATTCGTTTAATTAAAAAAATAAATAATTTTCCGGAAAAATATTTCTACTAATCTATGTTTTGTTTTCGACGTTTTATACAAGAACTTTTTTTGGTTTGTAGATTGTTAATTTATTATATAAAAAAGAAAATTATCTTGGCCTCTATTTTCAATTTTTACTTGAAAATTCATTTGATAAATTATTCACTAAACTTTATTTTCTTGAAATACCAAAATCAAATTTACAAAAAACACAAATAATAAAATGAGGGGGCATAAATATCAATAGATGTTAAATAATATAAAAAATCATGATCAAAATTTAATTTTGGTTAAATAAAAATAATAATAATATTAAGCTGTCGAAGTTATGACAACTTCGACGGCTGTTGAAAGTTGACCAAGCTGTTGAAAGTTGACCGATTGGTTAGTTGATTATTGCATCATTATTAATTAATTAACTAACTAATTAGTTGTTCACTTTATTTGGCACAAGTTCATTTACCACCCGCTATATCAATCAGTCAGTTTATGTATTTTTATGAGATGAGCTGATGACTAGTATATAAATATTGTCATCATGAAATCTGGAAATATCCTGACTAGTAGTCAGGTTCCTACCCTCCCTTATATATTAGTCGTTCGGATTAACTAGACTAGTCCCGTGATTTACCTCTTCCGTGTTGATCCTGGGATGAACGAGAGTTTCGTCTTTTGACACCAAATTTACCTCACCGTACGTGCTTCCTTCTCATCCTCCACCACCGCCGCCGCCTCCGGCCTCCGCCATCATCTTCCTCCAAAACCAGTGCTCCCTCCACACCTTCTCCATCCTCTCGATCGGCACCCCTTTCGTCTCTGGCACCAGGGCCACCACGAATGCCGTCATCACCGCCACCCACCCCGCGAAGAAGAAGAAAACCCCCGCCCTCATCCTGCACAGCATCGCCAGCAGAGTTTGCCCCACCACCGCTGCCACCACCATTCCCACCGCCACCACCACGCTCTGCCCCGCCGGCCGCACCTCCAGCGGGAATATCTCGCTCGGCACCAACCACCCCAGCGGGCCCCATGACACCCCAAAACCCGCCACGTAGACGCAGATCGACCCCAGCACCCAGTAGGCGTACACGCTGTCCATCGCGCCGTGGTCCTTCAGCTGCGTCCACAGGACGCCGCCCACCATGACGTGCGTCGCCAGCATCAGGATTCCGCCGACGACGAGCAGGACTCGCCGGCCTACCCGGTCGACGATGAACATGGCGACGGCAATGAAGGCCGTGCTGATGACTCCGGTGAGGACGGTGGACAGGAGCGAGAAGCTTTCGCTGAGACCGATCGTGCGATAGATCACCGGCGCGTAGAGGCCGATGACGTTGATGCCAGTCATATGCTTGAAGAACGAGATGAGCACCGCCATCACCAGCTGTGGCCGGAACTTGCTCGCCAAGATCGAAGAAGTGGATTTTGTGGAGACAGAGGAAGCGGCGGTGAGCATGTCTTGGAGTTCGGCGTCGACGTCGGCGGTGCCTCGGATCTTTTGGAGGAGGATTCGGGCCGAATCTTCTGGGGAGGAGTTGTTGTTACGGCGGCGATGGAGGACGCTGTTGGGGGTGTCAGGGAGGAAGAGGGCGCCGAGGGAGAGGAGGGCGGCGGGGAGTACGGCGGCGGAAAGCGAGAGTCGCCAGCCCCAGTGCACGTGGAGCTTGTTGACCCCGTAGTTGACGAGGTTGGCGGAGAGGATGCCAAGGCCGACGAAGAGCTCCAAGGCGTTATTGATGGCGCCGCGCTGCTGCGGCGGAGCCATTTCCGATAGATACAGAGGTACGGACTGCAGAAGCATTTTATAATAATATTGGAAAAGATTAGGGGTGTAAACGAATGTTGCATGAATTTATTAAGGACAAAAATAAAAAACATAGCGTACTTTTTTATTGAATAGGAGCATACCATTTTGATTATTTTTATCAACACTTTATATTTCTGACATGCATATTTTCATTTATATTTATGTTACGGTAATTATAATTTCATAACGATTATATAATTATAATTTATATTTATTACAATTAAATTATCACGTAATTATAATAATTACAGTTTTGTAACTATTGTAATGTATATGCTAAGTAAATTTTGAGATATCATAACTTTTGACTTAGGTTGAATCATAAGACGCATAATATATCAAATCGAAAATCTCTAAACGAGCTTAGAATTAATATATTGTGCGTCCCATAGTTCAATCAGAATCAAAAATTATGGCTTCTCAAAGTTATAATTTATAATTGTAGCAGTTATGATTTCGTAGCTGCTACCACATGTATACTAGATAAATTTTAAGATACCATAATTTTTGATTCAGATTGAATCATGAAACGCATAATATATCAAATCGAAGATATCTGAACGAGCTTTAATTTGATATATTGCGCGTCTCATAGTTCAACTTAAATAAAAAATTATGATCTTTTAAAATTGAACTTATAATTATAGCAATTACAATTTTATGACTGCTACAATATATGTGCTGGGTAAATTTTGAGAGGTCATAACTTTTAACTCGAGTTAATATATCAAATTGAAGATATCTAAACGAGCTTCGATTTGATATATTTGCGTTTCGTGGTTTAAGCCGAATCAAAAATTATAACCTTTCAAAATTAAACTTATATTATAGCATTTATAATTTCATAATTATTATGGGTAAATTTTAAGAGATCATAAATTTTAACTTAGATTGAATCATAGAACACATAATATATCAAATAAAAAATCATTCAGACATATTTAATTTGATATATTATACGTTCTATAATTTAATTTGAATTTAAAGTTATAATATGATAAAGTTAAATTTGTAATTGTAAGATCCGATTTAGACATAAATATAAGTGAGAATACACGTGTCAGAAGCATATAATGTGTTAGAAGGTGTTGTGTCATTTTACAGACTTTCTTTTGATAAAATATAAAATGAGGTGCCTGATTCGATAAAAAGAAGATGCCCTTGATTTTTACCCATTTGTTAAAAAGAGTAATGCAATATTAATTAATATGAACCACAACTTAATAACTCATTTTTATATTGATAAAGTAGGGTGCGATATTAATGGAATATTAGACAATGACATAATATTAATTAATATTGAAGTTATGAAAGCTTCATGAGTAAAAATGATTAATATAATTTGTTTTTACCTGGTTGGTGAAGCCTATGCCGACGCCTAGGAGAACGCGTCCCAAGATGAGCATGTACACGTCGGCAGCGAGGCCACCGAGGATCGCTCCAGCAGTGAAGGAGGCGCCGCCAAGGAGCATGGAGGCGCGGCGGCCGAGCGCCCGCGTTACGGGCGACGCACAGAGCGAGGAGAAGAAACCGGCGACGTAGAGCGACGAGGCGAACGCCGTCAGCAACTGGCTGTTGAACTTGCAGTAGTTGCTGGCGTGCGCGCCGGCGCCGCTCACCTTCGCGTGAACCGCCGGGAAGAATTTCTCCAGAAATGGATCCATCGAAGTCACTCCACCTAGAAATTACATTAAAAAAAACAGATTTTGAGTCGACCGAACGATATTGGTTCGGGGGATAGAGACTCGAAGGTAATGAAGATAACCGGAGATGCCGAGGTCGTAGCCGAAGAGGATGCCGCCGGAGGCAGCGACGGCGCAGGAGAGGACGACGAAGGGGGTGATTCTGGCGTTGTAGACATGGTGGTCTTTAGCGGCTTCAATTCTTTCCATGAATTGTAAAATTGCAAAGGATGTTGGTGAGCTAGTGCTTAGTGAATGGTATTAATAGAAAACAAATAAATAAAAATCATCTTTCAATTCTGACGTGTCTATTTTTTTTTAATTTTTTTTTTATCATATAATAATTTTCTTTTCTCTTTTTTCATTTACATACAAGTTGATTTTTATAAATCAACATCAAGAATTTTGATATTCGATGGTGCTGATTTATACAAATTAGTTTGGGTGCTAATTTATATAAATCAGTATTTAAGTTTTTAATATTGATTTATATTAATGTTAATTTTTATAAATCAATACTATATTATAAATCAATATTTTCGTGATACTGATCTATATAAATCAATACTATATTATAAATCAATATTTTCGTGATACTGATCTATATAAATCAATATCATTTTAATATTGACCTATATCATGGTATTAATATGTACAAATCAACATCAAAGTCTTTCATACTGATTTATATTAGTGCTGATTTTTTTAAATCAGTATCATGTTATATTTAAATTAAAAGTGAAAGAAAAGAATTATGAGAAAAAAATAAATAAATTTTCACTGTATCAGATCATCCATATCGAATCTATATTAAAATAAAAACTCAGCTCGGGTTCGACAGCCTTCTCTTAGTGGACTATCTTTTTCAAATTATGTTTTATAATAAGGAGCGGACGCACTGGCGAAGCCAGCCCGGATGATTTCACCGAGCTGATCATGAGCTGCGAGCTATGAGTGTCGGCGTCGACGCGATCATCCCGGGCTGCTTCTTCTTTCTCTTACTTTTTTTTTTCTTTCTCCTATAATAAATTCAAGCTTTATTCCCTTGGAGCCTCCGGGCTACAACCCGGGTAAGCTAAAGCTGGGCTTCGCCCTTGAGCGGACGACGTTTCAATTTTGACTAAATTCCTATAGAGTGCCAAACTTGCTGTCAACCATGCACCGCACAACCATCGCACATTTCTCTTCACCATAATTCACGTGCGAAATGGGCCATCAAAATTATATATTATTTGTATTACGAGCAAGGCTATGTAAATAGATATTAGGTAAATATTCATTTTTAAGGGTTTTTATTGAATCTAGAAATAGATCAGACTGTCCATCAAAGTATACTATCAGTCCACGATAATTTGATGTCTAGTGATTGCAATATCATAAACTGACAGTATTGCTTGACCAACTGACCTTGCAATTCTGTAAACACCTTATTGCATTGAATACAACATTAAAATTGCTATTTATTGGAAAAAGGATCTGTTGCGGTTGCGCTCTAGTCTAACTTCCCTCTGCCATGACACAAAAAAAAGTTAAATGGCAGAGTCTGGCATAGCCAAAGCATTATGTGAGGAAGAAGAAAAGCTGCAAGAGTTATATGAATCAGGAATAACAAACCAAGGAAACCGGTGAGCTAGGATATCCAAGTGGTTCCTGATCTCAAGTTGATTTTTATTCTCAACGTGAGCATTATGCTAGATGCATTAAGATAGATATTCTCTCAGAACAGCCTAAGAATATCACAGGCTAATGTATAACTGAAACCATTTCTTTTGGACAAAAATGCAGTAGAATGTGAGAAAAATTAATCAACCAGTCGTATATATATGCTATCTATTCACCGACAACCTTATGATGTCTTCACCAATTATGCATACATCATTAATCTATTAGGCAATTCCTGATATTCATTGCTGCCATGACTATAGATGGCCTAAGAGAATAGAATCAGTAGATGGCTTGTCATAATGGAACATCTTTTCAAAATTAATTTTTCTCCAATTATGAGTTAGACTCTAAAAGAAATGTGAACTTTCGCCATAAAAATAAGAAAGAAACAATGTCGCACCTCTTTCTTCTTGCATTCTTTGTAATAATCAAATAGCTCCTGACATTTGCTCTTGTCTTTGTTAGTCTCTAAACCTAAGAAAAATTAAATTGGCAGCAAAATAAGAACAACTTATATTTTACAATTTGGTACAACTTCAATTGTAAAAACAAGAGTATAATGTTTGCAAATTCAACAATATTATCTATCAAATATAAACTGAGAACCTAGAAATCACAGGTTATTCGTTCAAGTGTTTCTACAAAACTGAGATCTTCAACTTTTCCAATGATATTGATTATTGACTATAGTAATAGCAAAAGAGAACCTTGTACAGCTAGTAGAGCAAGGGCTTAAAATTGCCCCTACAAATGAGGTCAAGGAAATGAGCCTATGGATAGACAAAGACAATGGTGTCTTTATGTTAAGTCAGATAAATTTAATAGTATACTTAGCCATCATGGCTTTACATCTGCTAAGCAATTACATTATATTCTACTCAATAAAGTTAACAAATAGAATATATTATATGAAACAAGTACACATCTTTATTTATATAAATAAGAATGTATTGAACTGCCTTCTTATTTTGTCTCATGACAGTTCCTATCAACATTTCAGTACTTGTTATGACGTGTAATAACATTTTAGGTTTCTATATGCTTATGGTGATATCTGTTGCATTGTTTGGAAAGCCAGCATTTAGACGTCTCGACTGCAATGGTGTGTTGGATCCAGATGGGAAGAAAATGATTAAAGGATTGCACACTCATCCATCACCAATTGAAGTCATAGGTGATTATGCGGTGGTATGCAATTAGTTTCATTAACAAGAAGTTCATATGTTGAAATATGATTATTTGTTTTGTCCCTAGTTATATAATTTCCATGATTATAATCACTACATGGAGTCTATTAAGATGTATTGTGATTGTATCTAGTTAATTCTCTTTTGTGTCATGTTTTTTTTTTATTTGGCATGTGATCTGCCTATGATGTATGTTTGTTTAATAAAAACTAATAAATTGCTACGGTTGCTTTTTTCATTTTGGTTAATCACGTCAAATGATTATTAGGTGTAATTTAACTCACTCTGGCTATTAACCCATCAGTTGCAACTAGAGTTTAGTAAAATAAATTAAAAAAAAAAGAAGAGCAATCCCTATTTTCATTAGTGACATTGCTTAAGAACATAAAAAATATCTACACAATGCATTAAACTGAGTCAATTTTAACTGACCAGTAAGTATAGTGAAATTCATGAACTTCCATAGTAACTGTTTGGTAATTTTCCAGGCTCTACTTGGCATCTCTCAGTGCTATTTTCTTTAAAAATTAAAAAGTTTATTTTATTACACCTTTCATTGTTCAAATGTTTAGCTTTGTTCTAGCAATAAGGAATCAGTTTGCACAATTGAAGTGCAAGTGTTAAATCAGTGGTTCCTTGCAATTAATGATCCTTTGAAATATGCTTCTTTATGGGCTGAGCCTGATTTTAGCCTAAGTTGTGACTTTTACCAAGTGATTTGAAATCCTTCAGATTGTATTAAACTGATTTATGTTTTCTATTTTCTCAGTATATTAGGTGAAAGAATGGGGAAGGTAATGGGTGCCGTTGCTATGGAGGCCAAGGCAATGTCTGAGGCTGATATCTCAGGAAAGGTACTTTGTCTGGCAAAGATTGGGGAATGGAATGGGTGTCATTGTAATGGGGGGTCAAGACAATGTCTCAGGCTGATAAGTTGGGAAAGTCACTTTTTCTGGCCATAGTTTGAAGCAGAATGATATAAAATTTTCAGATTATTTTTAAACCATAAGGCATGCAAGCATGACCATTAGCACAATGCTAAAAACTAAAATTAAGGTGACCTTCACATGGATTACACTTACCTATGAGAAAAATTAAAATAAAGAGAACCTTCAAGCAAAATCAGTGTGAAGGCTCACTTCACAACAATTTAGTTCCTTACCTACTCCTCTCAGCATCTCCCTCTATGCTTTCCTATTTAAAGGTCCCTCCTGCTGAATACTAAGCTAGATTCCCTTTTCCCTCTACATCATACCTTGAGAATGAATGATCCAAGTTGGGACGAACGCACCTTGTTGCTAGAAGCCGCAGAGATGAGGAAGAAGGAAGCAGAGGAACAGAGAAATAAAGACACTGAGGAACAGAGGAAGAGGAAAGAAGAGTTCAACAGCAAGACCAAGAGCGATGCAAAGATGGCAACAGCAGCACCTGCTGGGAAAAAGACATGATATAATATGGACATACTTATGGGTCCATAATCGAGGATAATTCTAGGTTACACATGAGCCCAGCAATTCCAAATCGTGTTAATCAACATTGTGTGTATTTGAAAACGACAATCTGAAAAATAAAAATGCCTTGAGCTTACTAGCCATCCTGTTTCAATAGTGTTTCTACAGGAAAAGAAGGTGGAGACTTAAAATCTGTTTCACAATTAAACAGATGAGTCGTAGGCAGCAAAACAACTGCAATTGCAGAAAAAATAGTACTACCTCTCCGAAGAAACAGTCCTAATACACCAAAAATTTATCTTTTAAATAAAATGTGAAGATCGGCCCCAATAAAATTTTTGGGGCAAATAATCCCAACTAAACAAGAACTTAGTAGTTCTCTTAAGAAACAAAACTAATATACCAAAATTTGCTATTTCCACCGTGCAAAGTTTCAATAGATACATTATCCATACGAGTATGAAGATGGAGCACCGTCGAAGAAAGAAACTAACGAATACATGCAGAAAAGTAAGAAATCAGGGGGGAAATAAATCGACAGAGACTCACACTTGAGTGAAGCGGTATACTCTGGATAGCAAAGGGAGTCAGAGATCCTCGCAACGCCGGCGTATGGTATAGAAGGAGAAGGAGAAGAGGGAGAGGAGGAAGCCAGAGCTACCATGGCGATGGAAACCCGAGCAAGTCGCGCTCCGGAGTCGAAGACAAATGGCTCGGTTTCTAGAAGAAGAAAACCTAACCGGCTACGATAGAAGCGAATCGGGTTCCTGGTCACATCTTTCCAAACTAAAATTGAAAATATTTAAAACATAATTTATTTGAAAATAATATGTAAATAAAAATATAAATTATGGATCAAATGAAAATTCTCTTATTTAAATCGCCCGAGCGGCTCATTTTTACCCAAAAACAAAACAAAACAAAACAAAACAAAACCTAGGATTAAGTCGATCGCCTCTCATCCGGAATCCCGACGCGCCGCCCCTCCGTCGCCGGCGATGGAGGACGTTTGTGAGGGCAAGGACTTCTCGTTCCCGAAGCAGGAGGAGACCATCCTCCGCTTCTGGTCGTCCATCCGTGCCTTCGAGACCCAGCTCAAGCGCACCGAGGCAATGCCGGAGTATGTCTTTTACGATGGCCCGCCCTTCGCCACCGGGCTCCCCCACTACGGCCATATTCTCGCCGGTACTATCAAGGACGTGGTCACCCGCTACCAGTCCATGAACGGACGCCACGTAACCCGCCGCTTCGGCTGGGACTGCCACGGCCTTCCTGTCGAGTTCGAGATCGACAAGAAACTCGGCATACGTAGCCGGGACGACGTCCTCGCAATGGGTATCGCCGCGTATAATGAGGAGTGTCGCTCTATCGTCACGCGGTACGTGAATGAATGGGAGCAGGTGATCACGCGCACTGGCCGGTGGATCGATTTCAAGGACGATTACAAGACGATGGACCTCAACTTCATGGAGTCGGTGTGGTGGGTGTTCGCCCAGCTGTGGGAGAAGGATCTTGTGTACCGCGGGTTCAAGGTCATGCCTTACAGCACCGGGTGCAGGACGCCCCTCTCAAACACTGAAGCCGGGATGAAATATAAGGTTCTATTCAGATTTCTTTTGTTTTTGATCAGTCCTGTTCAGAAGTCAATTTTACATTTGAGCGTCTATCATCGCATTTCTTCCCCTTTTGATAATTGTAGGATGTCTCGGACCCGGCAATCATGGTGTCATTTCCAATAGTTGGCGATCCTGATAATGCGGCGCTTGTAGCATGGACAACTACTCCATGGACACTTCCTAGCAATCTTGCTCTGTGCGTCAACGCTGATTTTGTGTATGTAAAGGTCAGTCTTGCATTAATGCTAATTTTATTCAGCGTTATTTATGAGCTTCTTGCCTTAATGCGGCGCTTTTGGTTCTATTATAATGACCTAAAAGTAATTTTGACTATCCAGTTTATTTTAATACGAATATTTGAATTACTCTTTCACCAACTAATTATTCACATATCACTTTATTTTGAATATAGTACATAATTCATCCCTAGTTTAACTAATCTTATATACTGTAAAATTATTTTTCAAATATTAATGTTATATTGTCACAATTACATGCCGTAGATACAATTAATTCAATGCAACACAGATCACAGATCAGTTATTATAAATTTTTCACTACCGAATAGGGCTTTGGCTAAAAACAACATCCTCTATCACATTCATTGTGTAAAACTTCTCTAGTTTAAGAGAGAATATTTATTTGTACCAATTCAGAAAACTTCAACCATTCAAATCTTAAAACAAGTCAAACTGTATTCCACTCGTTCTAAGGAGTAGTCCTCTATTTGTTTAGACAACATTTTGAACTATTATCTCGTGAGATCATGCGCAGTCTACTGATTTTTGCATTCAGGTTTATGAGAAATATTAATGAAGAGGCCAATTCATAATTAGTCGTATGCATTGTATGTTTGGCTTCATGATGATGATGGTGCTATACAATTGGCGTTACTAGGTGGAACATGACTATCTGTATTGCTGCATAGTGGTCACACACAAAATTAGAATTGTGATAAACCACCAGTTTGTGTTGAACCAAATCAAATAAACTTCAATTATTGCTTGCCTTCTTTTCAAACAGTAAGGATTTTTTGGGTTTGCAATCTCCATAGAGGGCCCATAGAGGGTTTGGGGCAACTCTGACTCAGAGATTGAGGGGCACATTTGGCAGGGTGCTGCTCGTCCTGTCATCCTTGCAGAGGTTCGAAGCATGGGCACTCAAACCCTCAAGTTGACCAATCAGGTTCTATTGAATTGATAGAGTATGAGGATAAGTTGCTAGGAAGAAAGGTCATTACGATTGTGAGTTCAGATTGAAAGCTGATTTTTTCTATTGTTGATTGGGATAGTCGATGACCACTTTTGAATGATTTCTGTAATTTGTAAGTTATCAAGCTCAGATATGTTTTATGTTTGCATTTTGAATAGCATCATACTTATCATTCCTTCGCATGTTTCAAACTCTTGTATAAGTTTTTTGTTTCTGTTTCCTTGTGATTCCTATGTAAACAATGACAGGTCCAAGAAAAAACATCAGGTGCGATATATATTGTTGCAGAATCTCGGTTGTCCCAACTTCCTAGCAAAAAGTCAAAATCAGAATCAGCTGGAGCAGTTGTGCCTCCACAAGACAAGTCATTAGCCAACTCTAAGAGCAAGGGAACCACCAACAGTAAAACTAAGACTGGTGTTGATGCTGGATCATATCAGTTAGTGGAGAAATTATCAGGCGCTTCTTTGGTTGGATTGAAGTGAGTAAAAATTACATTTTGTCAAATGTTTCGTTCTACCTATTTGTAGGTACCCATGGTCATGATCATTGTGTAAAAAGTGTTTTATGTGGCTGCATATGCTTATCTAATGAAGGATTATATTGCATATCCTATATGTGGTATAGATATACAGTAATACTTTTTATGCATCCTATGTGTGGTCTAGGGGTAGGCAAGTCAATATGTGTGCTGCACATTTGATGTGTCCATGCCTAACTTCAGATCAAATTGATTGTCAAATACGGATATATAAAAGATGATTTGATAAAGTTAGTATTATAGGTATGATAAAAATAGTATCTAATAATGATAAACAATGATGAAAGTAGGCTGTGTGTGATGTTTTGAAGTTCAATGATATATTTTTTAGATTAGTTCTCTCTCATAGATGGCTTGTTTGTGAGTGTTTTGCAGACTTGTTTAGGACTAGAATAGCTGTAAGGTTAGCTATATATTAAAAAAAAAATTATGCTACAGATGAAATTTACAAGCGGTACAATGTCAAAAGGTATTTTATGTGATTGAGGCTTTGGAGATGCAATGAGAAATAACAATCTTATATCTTTTAACTACAACTTCATGGGTTTGAGCTTTCTAAGTTTCAATTTCTAAAGGTGTCAACTGCATCTACTTTCCACTAATTGTATAACTATTTTGTAGGATTCTAGCCTTTCTTTCTAGAGTACGAGAGTTCAATGTTTCTTTTTTTCTATGTTTCTCGTCAATGACAAATTTGTGTTCAACATTTTTTGTGCAAAAAATTCCCAAAATCCTTCTGGAAATTCAGACATCAATTATCTTGTGCATTTTTTTTCCTGGTACAGAGCTTTCATAATGTTGTTTGTGCAGATATGTTCCTCTGTTTGATTACTTCTTGAAGGATTCGGAGACAGCCTTCAGGGTAATTGCAGATGGTTATGTAACTGATGATAGTGGAACTGGTGTTGTTCATTGTGCACCGGCTTTTGGTGAAGACGATTACCGGGTCTGTGTGTCTTCTGGTATAATTAAGGTCAGAATTTGACGATCATTTGTGGTTGTTCAAAGCCATTGTCATTTCAGATCATGATGCAATCAAAATAATCAACAATATTCTTCTAATATTTCTTTGAGCAGTAAACTTCAATTATTTTCTTCAGATTTTTGCCAACACCTGTTGGACCTTGTAGCATTTTGACCACTATGCAAATGTTAATGTAAATATTTAATTGTTTATGACAGTTTATATTAAACATGCACGTAACTACATTTTATGCTTTGATTAATATTCTAGTCATTATTGCATTTTGGTATCTATCAAATGCAAGTATGCTTCAAAGGGCCCACATTGTCCTTCAGATGATGGACCGACATTATTCCATACAACTATGTTTGTCAAAATAATGGGAGTTTGCTGAGTTGCATTTCAAGGGCTAAATTTCTCCCAATTATTCACCTGTAAATCATGCCTGTTTAATGCAATTCCTTTACAATTACTATCTGTTTGATGGATTCCATTTGATAATCATGGATGGATAAACAAATTAGTGTCTATTTTTAAATGTGTCTGTGATCTGTGTCATTTTCACTTATTTTCTAGGCCTTAAAATTCGCCTAGCTCTTCCAACTTACTATTTCATGAATGTTGTTGTTGTTGTGATGTTTATAACTCCATATGTTATATTTCTTTACGCTAAATATGAATGTTAAAGTAACACACAAGTTAATATAGCAGACACCAGAATACTAAGGTGAATGTGTGAGGCTACAGGAAAAGGTAAAATAAAAATAGGAAAGTAGGTGCGGCTCTAGTAGATGATAAATGAGAAAAAGTAATGTCAGATGGTATGGAGTATGGACATATTCAAAGACAGACATCAAATCCTATAGTAGTGTAGAAGAGCTGAATGTATTAGAATATATAATTTAAGGGGTAGAGACACTGATGAAGACAGTCACTATCATAAAAATGATTTATTTAATTTAAATATTATTAATGTTATACCTTCATAGAGCGCAATAGAGAAATGAAATTCATGTAGCTGAATCCAAATAGTCAAGCGCAGCTTGATGATGATGTATTCCTTCATACTACTAGTCTCCTTGAAGTTTTCTTCACTTGATGGTTCATTATTACTAGCTAGTACTTTACTAGTATTTTATGAGATTTTTGAACTTTTTATGTATTTTCTGGATACATGTTCTGATAGTTGGATTGTAAATGGAGAAGGAACTATTGTGATTTCCTATGTCAATATCTCCATCCCTATATCCATTATTGAGTTGCTTACTTGGATGTTATCCTACATAGTTGATTCATGATTACTATACTCATCAATATCACAGAATTATGAAGAATTATACTGTAATCTAATCTTAACTGTTTTAGGTTGCTGACACAATTATTTTCTTTTAATGAATAGGGTGTGGATCTTTTTGTGGCAGTTGATGCTGACGGTTGCTTTACTAAAGAAGTATCTGATTTCTCTGGGCGCAATGTTAAGGATGCTGATAAAGATATTATAAATGCAGTTAAGGTAAGACATTTGGTTGACGGGTTTACTCAATGTATATGGTGTTAGGCGACTCATGATTAATTAATGAGATGTGTTTTAATCCTTCTTTATATAACTCCAGAATTTGCAGGATGACAAATTCTTATGTGGTATGCTTCTATTGAAATTTTAAAACAGTTCTTAACTTTTGCAATAATTATATATGGAATTTTTGTAAGATTTTGATTAGAGTATGCTTGTTTTTAAAATCTTAGTTATAAAATTTGATAAATCCTTACATAGATATTAATGGAGTATTTAGACCCACACAATTGACCTAAAAATATATGGCATTATTTTTTTTTTGTTTTTCACAAGGTGATTCCTCGCGCTTGTTATCTTTGATGCAAATTAATACGTCACCAAGTTTTTTTGTTTTTCTTATGTTGTTAGCACAAGAACGTTCAAAATTCAAATAAATATATTTTTTTAATCTACATCACTTGTTCATCTTATCTTTATGCTGTGGTCCATTAATTATTATTTAATTGTAGAACATCTCTAATGTTTGATCAGGTGAAAGGAAGACTTGTAGATAACAAAAGTATGGTGCATTCTTATCCTTTCTGTTGGAGATCAGACACTCCCCTTATATATCGAGCGGTTACTAGTTGGTAAGTCACTATTTAATGTTGTTGATTGATTTTTTTTTGATAAATTAAGTTTTTAGTTCCACTTTTCTATAAGAAGTTTGACCTGAAAATAATGGATAGACTAGTTTTTGGTATTTTTAGAGGTGACATACATGCAAGGAAAATAAGATGCTGAGGCACATATGGGCGGAATTTACCTTTTCGCTCGCCAACTAGCACTGAAACCATTTGGCACAGGCCAAACGGAGGTGTGAGAGCGCCGCGAGGTCGCAGCAGCCTTGCGACAATCGCCGCAACGTTGTGATGACCTCGTTGCAGCCTCCGCGAGGTTGTGGAGACTAGGCATGGTCAATTCACGTAGCCTTGCAATGGTAGGCTATGGTCTCGGTGTGACAAGCAACTGCAATCGGATTTTTTTATTATTATTTTCTGTCCTTTCTTCTTTTCCCCCCTATTTCCATCTTTTTCTTTATATTTCATTTTTTTGCTAGATCAAAATAAATCCAAATTAAATCTAGTTTAAAGCTACTTGATGCTGCCGTCTCTATTTGGTGGACTTCAGCCAACTCTAAATCGATTTTTACTCAAAAAGAATGAAACATTTCACAAGATAAAATCAAAACTTAAACTCAACATTCAACATCTTAAATGTAGCTCAATAGTAAGTATCTATAACAATCAAATATTAATAAAAATATTTTTATTCAATATATTTTATATTCTCGAAATTTTAAAGCTTGCTTACATGATTATGGAGATTTTTTTGTTGTTAAGTTATTGCTCTTATTTTGAAGAAATAATGTTGTGCTGTTGAACTACCTGATTATGTATCTATTAGTTCAGCTTAACTTTTCAGGTCAAAGCATGTCTGTTAACTAGGTTAACCATTTTTTAGTTCAAATGAAACTGATTGTTCAATTGTTGTTTGGATGACTTAAAAAGTGGGAATATTGAAAAGTTGGTCATCTGTTGTTTGGTTAAATTATAATTGTGTTTGACTTTACCGCTGATGATGTCAATTTCTCTATATCGTGTTCTGCACATATCTATTTATATTTCTTGTCGAATCTTTTTAATCTTTCAGTGGTTTGGTAGCTAGAAATTCTTGTGCCTATCAAAGTAATTACAATTAAAATTTTATATTAATAAGAAAAATCATTCCTCAATCTGGAGTTACAAGTCCATTATGCATAAAACTTCGTGGATTGTGAGAATAAAAATGTACCACTTTATTATTTTTTTTGTAGTTCTTATTATGAATTATGTAGTTTCACATTCATGTATTTGTATGTTCAGGTTTGTTTCGGTTGAGAAGATTAAGGAACAGTTGTTAGAAAGTAACAAGCAGACACATTGGATACCTGAATATGTGAAGGTTTGATCTGTTCCTTTTTTTTAGAATTTGTGTAGAACGAGACAGCTGTTATGGTCCAAATCTACTTTTGACTACAGGAAAAAAGGTTTCATAATTGGCTTGAAAATGCTAGAGATTGGGCTGTTAGCCGAACTAGGTTTTGGGGCACTCCTCTGCCTATTTGGGTCAGTGAGGATTTCATTGAGAAGAGAGTTATTGGTTCTATTAGTGAACTTGAGAAGCTATCTGGTGCTAAGGTGCATTCTTGCTTTATTTTTTGGTTGGAATTCTTTCAATTTGTTATCTGAATTTTCACCTTTTTTTATTGTCTTTTTAAGGTTACTGATCTTCATCGTCACAATATTGATCACATAACCATTCCCTCTGAACGTGGTCCAGAGTTTGGTGTTCTTCGTCGTGTGGATGATGTGAGTTTTCTCAAGACAATTTATGTGTGAATAGTTATGCAGACATAAATCAGTATGGTATTTTATACATGTCATTCCTGTTTATAATTCACACATATGATCCAAAATGACTTAGGCTTTTTGAGAACTGTTTTTTGTTCAAGTGTTTTCCCATGATGCTAGTGATATTTCAAAGTATAAATATTATTTGCTTAATTGCTCTAATCTGCTGGTTGTTGCCTGTTCTTGATTGGACAAACTCATCTAGATTTCATAGGGTTGATTAACAAAAACAAGCTCTCTTAATGATTTTTTATTTATTTATAAAATGCCACATGTCTAAGTCTGTGGAAGTGCAGATATGTGAGAGAAAGCCCACTGCCTGAACTTGAATTATCGACATTCCTCAACCTCCAATATTTTGGCATCCTAACAGATTTTAAAGTTAGCATAAATTGAAGAGCTTTTAGTAGGATTGATTAGTTGATAAATGGCTAAGTTGATAGTTAAAAGTTGTTAAATAGAGCTTGATTGGTTTCTTCTGGTGTTGCAGTTTATGCTCTATATACTTGGCAAATGATTTTCTATTGAATCAAACCCTATTTTGTTGGGTGGTGAATAATTTTTTTTATACATCTTCCAGGTTTTCGACTGTTGGTTTGAGAGTGGGTCAATGCCGTATGCTTATATTCATTACCCTTTTGAGAATGCCGAACTCTTTGAAAAGAACTTTCCTGGACACTTTGTGGCTGAGGGAATTGACCAAACCCGAGGATGGTTGGTTTTTCTCTTATAACTATTTTTGAAGCATGTTAAATATAATCTATTCTATATATGACCTTGTGATAATTTCTAATGCTATTTTCCGCCCTCTTACTCCATTTTCATCTTTTAGTCTCTAAATGAGCCTCATTATCTCTATGCAACAATTTGAAGGGTTTTTTGGTGTTTCACTAGATCAGCTTTATTCATTTTAGTTGATTGTCTAATTAGAGATGTTAGATATGTAATTTGACTGGTAAGGCAAATGCTTTGTTTGTTTGTTTTTTATTACCACTTGTTGTCTTGGTTTGAACTCTTCTGTACACTCTTGATTGTTCCTATGTTAATGAAACTAACAGAGATGATTCTTATTGGTGTGTGGTGGTGGTGCAAAGCTGCAGTCTTAGTCATAGCATTTGTCATGAATTTAGGATATGAAACTAACAGAGAGGAATAGCTGATATGTAACTACATTAATGAAACTGGTGAGAGAAGATGATCGAGACTGCAAATTGGACGAAAAGGATTTGGAGTGTGAAATATGCATAAAAGAAAGAGGATGCCAAAACAACAAAATATCCATTCTTTTTTTTATTTACCATGCAAAAACATCCTCTTCCAGTTAACACAGCCTCCACTAACTTCTTAATCATGATTAAGCTATCATCAAACCTTTTAATCACTTGGTTTGCCACATGGACTTGAGTGATTTTATAGCTTACATGACCCAAGACTATATTTCTTTCATGTTCGTCTTGTTTTTGTCCTAATGTTGAAACTTCGTGCTCAGTGTACTCGATAGGTTGTAGCTTAAACACTTCTACTTTGGACAATTTATTATGTATGTTTGAGACCTGAGGACTTCCATTGACATGTTCACTTGAGAACTTGATGGTTGGTTTATTAATTTCTTGATGACTGTGTGATAGTTTGATTTTCAAGGATTACTTTTGACCATCATATTGAATTTTTTCAGAGGATATATGTACAATCTGCTTACTCATTTGTGCATATTTCTCATCATTTAGTGTCTCGAAGAATATGCAATTTATGGATGTTGTTTAAGTTCATAAATCCAATGATTTTCAGCACTATTGAGTAATTTGTGTATAAGAATATACTGAGCTATCCTATTATGTCTCATGCTAGTTCCTATAGACACCTCAGTGCTTATTTTTATGTGTGATAATATTTTAGGTTCTATACACTTATGGTGCTATCTACAGCATTGTTTGGGAAGCCAGCGTTTAGAAATCTCATCTGCAATGGTCTTGTGTTGGATGAGCATGGGAAGAAAATGAGTAAAAGTTTGAAGAACTATCCATCGCCAACTGAAGTCATAGGCGATTATGGAGCGGTATGCAATTAGCTTCATTAACAAGAGTTAATGTTGAGTTATGATAATTTGTTTTGTTCATATATATACAATTTCCATGGTTATAATGATTACATGGAACCTACAGGATGCATTGCGATTATATTTGGTTAATTCTCCTGTAGTACGTGCTGAGAATTTGCAGTTCAAAAAGAATGGCGTGTATAATGTTGTAAGTGGCTCTTTTTATCATGAATTGTTTGCCATGTGGACTGTCTGTGATGTTTGTTTTAATATATTGTTACTGTTGCCTTTTTTGTTTTGCTTAAGCAGGTCAAAGATGTCTTCCTTCCGTGGTATAATGCATATAGATTCCTTGTCCAAAATGCAAAAAGGCTAGAGGTTGAGGGTCTCCCATCCTTTGTTCCAGTGCATTATGAAGCTCTTCAGAACTCTTCAAATGTGCTTGACCAATGGATAAATTCAGCTACTGAAAGTTTAATTCAATTTGTTCGTCGAGAAATGGATGCTTATCGGCTGTACACTGTATCTGCATATCTCCTTAGTGTTCATTTTATTCTAAACTTTAAAATTATGATATGTGATTTTTCTCTTTTTTCCTTCTTAATGTGGCTTTTTTTTGCAGGTCATCCCATATCTTTTGAAGTTCATTGACAACCTTACCAACATATATGTGCGGTTTAATCGAAAGAGATTGAAGGGGCGTACAGGAGAAGAAGACTGCATAATGTCGCTTTCAACTTTGTTTCATGTATGCACATCTTTTTTACTTGTGGGATTTATCATCCTGTATTGCACTTTCTCTTCCTTTGTTTGTAGTGCAAGATATTGCATGATACTTTTTGTTTCAATTGCATTTGATGTTGTTAATTTATTTACTTATATATTTATCTATTTCATCATTGTGCTAGTATTTCTGATCAGCTAAAACCACCATAAGGAATACATTATAAGTGAGGAAATCCATACATTATGGAATTTTGTGAAGCAAACCTTTGAGAATAGGTCAAAAAAAAATCTTGGCTTCAGACTTACACTTGTAAGGTCAACTTTGATGTTATTTATTTTTAAGCAATTAATGAGAAATACTAAGAAAAGAAGGGTTTTCTCATGATTTCTATGTACTTATGAAAATTTATGCTAAAGTTCCTGGACTTTTATTTTGGTGGGTTTTAGAGAGGTAGTAAACATCTAGTAATTCAATCCTTGTATGATAATATAGTTATGTAAAACATAGCTAATAATTTATGTAATTATAGGTTGAAACACTATCTTTAAGCTCTTATCTTTTTCATTGCTACTAGATGAACTTATTAATCACATTCAGTATAAATCTCCATAGTGAATGTTATTTCCATTTAGTGGTCTGCTAATAGATGAGAATTAAGATAAACACATTTGAAGTTTAAAAAAATAGAAATCAAACACATTTGAAATTGAATATGTGAAATATTCTTATAGAGTTTCAACAATCCCAAGCTTGAATGAAAAATGTTAATATTGTGTTAGGCCTTGTTAGCCAATGCCTAAACGGTCTGACCGTGACTAGGACTAGATAGTTGTAAGTGATCCTAGGGTCTTCACTGCCAATTACCTTGATACAACCTTGCATAGAGCTCAATGGAACTTGCATAGGAGGTCAATGCAAGGATAAGAATCATGTAATAGTTGCGACAGACATGACTTGATGATGATGACAACGATGACAATATATTTCAGCAATAATAGTATAAACAGTGAGATGATAGTTAAGTAAGTTGAATGGTTTAGATATTTTGGATCTATTACTCAACAGGGAGATATTGGAATATGTTTTAATAGAATCAAATTGCTGGACCTCATGTTTTGTTTGTTGTTCTTTTGTTATTTATTTTATTGGTTTTGGTGCAAGTCTCTCTGCCTTTCATGCATTGTCAAATCCTTCAATGACATCTATATCATTCATCCAATATTTGATGGGATAAGATGAAAACTCTTATTACTAAGTTTGGTTTTGAAAACTGGTATCACTGTAGATCATTTATTTTTTTTGCTCTTTCCAGGTCATCTGGATTCCTTTTTTCAGTTACCTAAGCCAAGCTTCATTTTAATCTTAATTCTTAAGAAACATTATTATATTCTGCATAATGTGATGAATACTTTGATCACTCATATACACTGTGATATTTTTTTAGGTGCTTTTAACTACCTGCAAAGTGATGGCTCCGTTCACACCTTTCTTTACGGAGGTTCTTTATCAAAACCTTCGGAAGGTCTCTGATGGATCTGAGGAAAGCATTCATTATTGTAATTTTCCTTCAACGTTAGGGAAGGTATAATTATCAGTTTCTTAGCAGCAATTTTTCCGTTACCGTATAATTTCTTCTGGTTCCATTTTAACTTGCTTAAATAAATTCTTGATATCTTTAGAGGGACAAGCGCATTGAACAAAGTGTCATGAGGATGATGACCGTCATTGACCTGGTGCGCAACATTCGGGAGCGTCACAGTAAACCCCTCAAAACACCACTCAAGTATGAGGAATTGATTTTCACTTTTTACTATAATGTCTTCCTGTTTATTGAGGAAGTGTTTTTGTTCTTTTATTTTCAGGGAAATGATTGTTGTTCATCCTGATTCGGACTTCCTTGAAGATATTACTGGAAAGTTGAGGGAGGTCTGGTTTCAACTAAATTTTGTTTTCTTGCATTAGTGTAATTCCTATTTGCGTTTGCTACACTTAATTTAAAGATTTCATTTTTTTTGGAGGTGTAAATTTATATGAATTATATTAACATTCCCTCTGGTTACCGTTGGAGTTTAGTAGGAAAACAATAATTAAGAAAATGACCAATTTCTGTTGTTCAAGAGCATAGAAAATCCTAAATGCATCAAACAGACTCAGTTCTAACCGACCAGCTAAGAATAGTGAAATTCATGAACCTCAATTTTAGTAATACTTTGCTAGTTTTAAATTTTGAAAGCAAACCAAGCTTCCAAGAGAACAATGAACGCTAAAAGAAATATCAATCCCTTTTCTTTTTATATTTATTTTGAAATTACTTCTTTCATATGCTATTTTCTGTCAAAAATTTGCTTTATTACACCTTTCATTGTTCAAATATTTATCCTTGTTCTTCCAATATGGGATCACTTTACTGAAGTGAAATGCAAATGTTCTCTGGATATTGTAGTATGTGATGGAGGAGCTCAATGTTAAATTAGTGGTTCCTTGCATTGATCCTTTGAAGTATGCTTCATTACGGGCTGAGCCTGATTTTAGGTATGCTGTGGCTTTCACTAAGTCTTTTGGAATCCTTCAGGTTGTGGTAGCTGATTTCGGTTTTGTATTTTTTTAGTGTATTAGGTAAAAGATTGGGGAAGGCAATGGGTGCTGTGGCTAAGGAGGTTAAAGCAATGTCTCAGGCTGACATACTGTTATTTGAGCAATCTGGGGAAGCCACTTTCTCTGGGCATTGCCTGAAGCAGGATGATATAAAGGTCTAAAATTTAAGATCTTCAAAATCTTACAAAGTTTTTTTTATATGATTAATCTTCCGTAGAACACTTGAGCTAATCATTCTTTAGGAAACTTTGCAAATGGGCTACTGTCTACTTTAAATCATAGTTCTAGATCTTTTTTGTACTGCCTGTTCCAGATTGTATGCGCTCATATGGCCTGGTATACAGGTACATACTGTTTGGAGTCTAGATTGGTATTGTTATCATACTGATAATTCAAACCATTCTCTATATTTGCTGCACTGGTGAATTTTGATGTTATTATCTGATCAAGTTATGCATTTCCCATTTTGCAGAGATTTTTTCTTATGTTACATGCTTCTTAGCTAATGGAATGTCTCATCTATCTATCTATCTATCTATATTATATAAACCCTTACTTTTGCTGCAATTTGGATTTTTTAGTCCGAGGAAAGCTCTTACATTAAAATTGTGACTTCCATCACTATTCAGATACACCACCTCTCCTGTTTGTTCCACCTATCTTCCTTTTCTTGTTTGTGGCTTATCTTGTGATTAGGGTATCTTCACCACCTATCTTATTTTCTAGAATTTTTGGGTGTTGCTGTGTTGATGACGAACCTATCCGATGGTCCAATAGAGATAGAAGAAAAGTCCAAGACATCTATGCTATATTTCTGTATTATTTCTTTGGGAGTTATTTCATTATAGTTATGGCGACCTGCTTCAATGGTCCATAACAGTGATAACATGTGGCTAGCATTCTATCTTTGTCTCGCTGATTAAAGAATCATACACACCAATATGTTATTTGCCTAAACCTCTCGATGCTTGGACATTGTTTTTTTTTGCATCATCTGTCTTGATTTTCAGGTTGGTGTATTTTCTCCACAATGCACTTTGTTTTAGATAAATCAATTAACAGCTATAGCAATAAGCTGTCTTAACTCATAGGGCTTTATACATGTATCTTACTCTCACCATTAATTTTATCATATTTTACTATGCTAATCAAATAACTTGATAATACTTTTTGAGTTTTTGCATTCATTCTGGATTAGTTTGTCTTTATGACATATCATGGTGTTAATCTGTTTGTTTTTCTCATTGCCTAAACCATATAGGTCATAAAGATTTTGATGTTCCACAGTTCAACTTCTTTAAAATCTCTAATTATTGTGGTTCTGAGAGATCACTACATTTGGTGCATGCTTTCAGATATTGCGGGAGTTCAAACGGCCTGCTGGTAGCACAGAAAAGGAGATTGATGCTGCTGGAGATGGTAAAATAAAGTTTGTCTCTAGATCATAATGTAAAACTCCTTTTCCTCCCCATGCTCAGTGTCATATCCCTTTCCTCAGGTGATGTTTTGGTTGTATTGGATTTAAGAGCTGACGAATCATTGTTTGATGCAGGAGTTGCTCGAGAGGTAAGTTATGGTGTCTAAATTTTTCTTCAGATTGTGGAGGTTTTATAAGTCAATAATATTTCTTCTCCTACATATTCATCATGTTATATACGTCTTTCATTTAAAAAACAGATGCATTGTTTTCTCATATATCTGCACTGGAGATTGAAGGCTACTTTTTACCATGTCTATGTTTGAACTGCTAAATCTCATAAATCGGTCTTTTGAATTTTCAATATTTTATTACTTGCGAAGGTGCAGTACTTGAATTTTGGTTGCACTTGGAATCTATATTTCTATGATATTAGATTGATTCATACTTTCCATTTGTCTATTATGCTTTGGACCATTAAAATTTCCTCTCCAATACCATCTCTCTAGAAGTGCTCCCCTCATACTGTGTTATGTATGTGCACATATCTATGTCTTGGTTATTGAGTTCAGCCATGTTGGTCTGCTTTCGAATTGATTGGAGTTTAATGTGTTTTAGAACATTGCCAATCTTGTGTCCCTAATTGCCTGTTAAATTTGCTTGTTGCTGTGAAATTGAGTTCCAGACTGATGATCCTTTCACTTGGAGAGATATGAAAGGATAGGATATGGAAGATCTTATTTTCTTTCTTCCATAGATGTACAAGTTTTACACCTATGAAAAACAAAATAATGTTTGATGCTTGCTCAGCGTTTGTTACTATTGGAGTTAGGTTGTCAGCCGCATTCAGAAATTGCGCAAGAAAGCTGGTTTGGATCCCACTGATGTCGTGGAGGTATACTATGAACCTCTTGGCAAAGATAAAAATATTTTGGAGAAAATTGTGGAATCTCAGGTATGGTCTTCATTCTGTTCGGCTATGTGCTTATACTTTGGTTACCTTTATGGTGGATATCCTTCAAAAAACAAATTCTATGGCATTTCTGCTGCAGGAGGAATACATTAAAGATGCTCTTGGGTCCCCTTTACTTCACCAAAAATACACTCCTGCTGTCGCTGTAAGTGTTAAGCAATTAAAGAAATTATATTGAATGAGCGCATTCTATTGCAAACCTTTTTCTTTTCTTTTCAGCCAAAGCAAACATCTTTGCTCTTTATTTTGATGCATCACCATTTTATCTATTTTTTTTCTTCTGTAATTTGTCAATGGAACCGTAGTTTCTTGCAGCTTTCATCCTTATTTATTGTGTTTTTTAGTTTTCAAGGCATTATTGTTCATCTATCAATTTACTGTTGCTCTATTTCCTCTGATATTGTACTTTGTGCTATTGATCTCAGGTGATTTTGTGCCAGGAGGAGTTTCAGGTAGAGCAATTATTATATCCTCCAATATTTGATTTTATATTGATTGTGGAGCGGTGGGGGTTTGGAGGACTCCTTGTTACAATCTCAGTTGACTTGACAGACTGCTTCACTAGTTTTCTATAATCTATTGCAGGTCTTGCTATCCCATGAGGAACTACCTAATGTCTCCTTTGTTATTAGCATAGCAAAGCCTGCTCTCGTGTTTGATACTGAAGCCATTGTTGCATTATATTCAGGTTATATGCGCATATATATGCAATTTATTCCAAATTTTGTCCCAAACTTGAGGTTTGAATACCTGCATTTTATGCTGCAGGCGATAAGAAGCTTGCTGATAATTTACAAACATATTTGTCTTCAAGAGAAATTTCCAATTTGAAATTAGAGTTTCAAGGTGGAAATGGAAAGGTTAGGCCTTTCAATTGTTTTATCTTAATTCAATCTTCTCGGTATGTTAATTCTGCTTAAATTTTGTTGATAATTTACAACCACCATGCAGATCGAGGTAGATTGTTTTCAGAATCAACCTGTGGTTGAGTTGGAGCTAGAAAAGCATGTCTTTCTCAGTGTAGCAGATTCCTACTTGAGAAGGAAGGAACTACTGAATTATTAAAACAAAAGGTTATTGTGAAGTTCTTCCTAATGTATTGGTATTCAATAATTTAGTTTACAGGTAAGTATTTCTGATAGGGAGTGTGTTAGTTATATTGCTAGACTGCATAGGCTGATTAATTAGGCAATAATTAGAAAGAAATAGGAGCAAATCAATTTTAGTGTAGTTTTAACATTTTGGTTGATTATTTTAAACAATGTTTCCTTCAGTACCTTAGTGGTATAATACCAGTAGTTTTAACAGCGAAGATTTTAATTCAATATGTTGATACATTTATAAATTAAATAATTCATATTGATTTAATTTGGTTTATGCAGTGAATGTATTTTCTAGTTGCTCACCATTTTATTTGTATGAAGGGAAACCACAAGTCCTACACTGATCTACTTGTTGAGATGGTCAAATATTTCTAAACTTGGTTTAAGCACAACCTCAATTTTTCAACAAATAACAGACCATATGATTACACATTCAAATACAACCATTTGCTGACCACTACAGGAAGGAGATTCGTTTTATCAAATATATGAATGTAAGGATTGATAACATTTGAAAATTTATTAGGGCGCCAAAGCCAGTGTCTCTAATTCCTCAAACTGAAGATGGCATTACCTAGTTTGTCTTTGGAATCCGAGACCAAGAGAAAACTTGAACAAGTTCAGCTTATAGAGATTTGGCCGTAGCAATGATATTCTCCGCTGTGATGCCAAACTCCTTGTATATTGTCCCAGCAGGAGCACTTGCCCCAAACCGGTCGATACCGATGGACTTGCCTTTGCTTCCGACATACTTCTCCCATCCAAGTGTGGCTCCTGCTTCGATGCTGATCCTGGCAGTGACATCTGAAGGGAAGACACTCTCCTTGTACTCATCTGTTTGCTCATCAAACAACTCCCAGGAAACAAGAGATACCACACGTACAGTTTTACCCTCTTTCCTTAGATCATCTGCAGCCTTTGCTGCGATTTCTAATTCAGATCCAGTTGCGATCAATATCAGATCCGGTTTGTTACTGGAGGAATTATCTGAAATGGCATACCCACCCTTCTCGACCCCTTCGACTGATGTCCCCGCAAGCTGAGGAAGCTTCTGTCGAGAGAGAGCTAGAACTGATGGCCTCTTCTTGTTGAGCACAGCAACTTTGTATGCCCCAGCAGTCTCATTCCCATCAGCAGGCCTGAGCATGAGAATATTGGGCATCGCCCGGAAGCTTATCAAATGCTCGATCGGCTGGTGGGTTGGACCATCTTCCCCTAGACCTATTGAATCATGAGTCATCACATAGATGACTCCTGCCTCGCACAAAGCTGAGATCCTCATGGCAGCCCTCATGTAATCAGTGAAAACAAAGAAGGTGGCACAGTATGGAATGAGGCCTGGGCTGTGCAGGGCAATGCCATTGCAGATAGCACCCATCCCATGTTCCCTAACGCCAAATCGAACATTGCGCTCCTCAGGCGTGTCCTTTTGGAAGTCGCCAAACATTTTAAGCAATGTCATGTTCGAAGATGCAAGATCAGCACTACCACCGAGAAGTCCAGGTAGTACTTTAGCGAGGGCATTCAAGTTCTGTTGCGATAAGTTTCTGGTGGCATCCGCAGGACTTTCAGTGGTATATGTCTGGAGGAACAAAGTATTTCATCGTAAATATAATCATAATGCCAATAGGATTTAACGAAAAAGAATTTGAAGTATCAAAGAAAGTAGCATCACCGGAAGAGCTTTCTCCCAACCAGCAGGCAGTTCTCCTGATATAATAGATTTCAACTCCGCAGCTTCATCCTTGTACTTCTTCTCATACTCAGCGAACTTTGAGTTCCAATCAGCTTCAAGACCGGATCCTTCAGGGACATGACGGCTCCAATGACTGTAGGACAAAAAAAAATGTTTAAATTTATGTATAGAGATCTAAACACATCTAACAAATAGAATAGGATTTGCTCACCTCTTGACATCTTCAGGTACGTGGAAAGGTTCATATGGCCATCCAAGATTCAGTCTAGTCGCCTCAACTTCTTTGCCACCCAATGCGCTTCCATGTACACTGTATGAGTTAGCCTTGTTTGGTGATCCAAATCCAATTGTAGTGGTCACCTACAGCAAGTCAGTTCATAAACACAACCACTTTGCCTGCCACATTCCTAGTGCTCATGAAAATAAAAACAGACCTTGATGAGCGTGGGCTTATCTTTCACTGCCTTTGCTTCCTTAATGGCAGCTCGAATCTCATCATAGCCAGTGTTGCCATTCTTCACCCAGATGGTATGCCATCCGAGAGCCTCAAAACGAGCACTAACATCTTCTGTAAATGCTATCTCAGTGTCACCATCAATAGAGATGTGGTTGTCGTCGTACAATGCGATGAGTTTTCCAAGCCCCCAATGCCCAGCAAGAGAACTTGCTTCATTAGCAATACCCTCCATTTGGCAACCATCCCCAAGAATAACATATCTGAAACATATTGCTAAATTAGTCTTACGCATGAACCAAGCAAACAAACAAGGTAAAGGAATTGGATGCAAAGTGCTGTTACGTGTAATGATCAACAATCACATTGTCAGGCTTGTTGAAACGGGCAGCTAGATGTTTCTCAGCGAGGGCCAAACCAACAGCATTTGCCATACCCTGACCGAGCGGACCTTGTTCATCATTTCATGGCGAACAATCAGTGTCTTAAACTTAAACAATCAATTGAAGGACGCTAGGATGCAATGAGCAATCTTTTCTTAGTGATGCACAAATCGAGTAAACGAACCAGTAGTGACTTCAATGCCGGGTGTTTCAAAATTCTCAGGATGACCAGGTGTTCTGCTTCCCCATTGACGGAACTGTTTTATGTCTTCGATCTAAAACCAAATTCGCAGAGGTCAAAAAGTACTTTTTGACATGGAGTAGCTAAGTTGATGCATGAACTCAAACGCCCTTAAACCTTAAATTAACAGATCAATTTGGAAAAAGTGCTGGAATCTTAAGACTAAAAACAAAGCAAGACGACAATCGAGTATTGTTCCAATCAAAATGTTTACCCTGGCAGTAAATCGGCTAAAAAGTAAAAAGAACTATGGTGGCAATTATACAAAGAGGAGTAGGATCGAGAAGTCGGAAGTTGCAATTAGCAGTTCACCGGACAAAGAGATCATTGAAATAAAGAACAGAAGAAAGCCAGCAGAGATATCAACAACCAAGATCCAGCAAAAATTCCGATCTAGATAGTCGATGATAGAAAGGAAAAAGGTAAAATTGATGAACGTCAAGCTCCGAACACACTGAAAATATCCGCGTCAAATCTGGAAGTGAAACTCAGAAGAAAAAAAGGTCGAACGGCGAACCTTGACACTGTCGTAGCCAGCAAGGTGGAGCAAGGCGTACTGGAGCATGCATCCATGGCCGGCGGAGAGCACAAACCGATCTCTGTTGAACCAGTAGGGGTTCTTCGGGTTGTACTTCATGACCTCGTCGTACAAAATGTGTCCCATGGGTGCGCACCCCATGGGGAGGCCGGGGTGTCCGGAGTTGGCCTTCTCGACGGCGTCGATCGCGAGGAACCGGATGGTGTTGATGGACTTCTCGACGAGGGCCTCGGTGGCAGCCACCTCGAGCGTCTCGACCGCAGCGGCCTTGCCGGCCTTCGCGCGTCGAGAGACGGTGCGGGGGCGGAGATGCGGCTGGAAACGGAGGAAGGAGGAGGAGGAAGCGACAAGGCAGCGGGAGCCTAGAGAGAAACCGGCGGCGGAGGCGGGGACAGCGAGGCGGTCGGCATGGGAGGCGGATGGAGATCTGCTTCCGGATACCAAGAGTCCGGCGAGGGTTCGGGCGGCGGTGATGGTGGAGGAGTCGGCCATGTCTTCGATTCCTCCGCCTCTTCGCTCGAGATTTGGATTTGGAGGAGGAGCGTGGGAAATAAGAAGACTGGGACTGGGACAACAGATGAAGGAGAAGCACTTTGATCCGTTAGATGGAAGGTTGGAGAAATCGGGACCGTCAGAAGGAGGTAGGGAATGTCTGCTCGGCGTTTGTTTAAGAAGCACGCTTTTGTTTTTGTGGATAGCATTTTGACCACTGGGTGTGATTTTAATTTCTATTTAATTTAGACTTTTTTGTTAAATTGACTAATATATATATTTATCAGTGACTTTGAACAACAATTACCTTTTAATAATATTTTATTTTTTCTATTTTGTTGTGACGTTGGATATAAAAATTAATTCGGTTTTATGAAATTTTTTCATTAATTATTAAAATAAATAAGAAAATATTAATAAACTAATATTTTTAGGCTACATTTTCATTATAATATATCATAATTAAAATTAAAATTTTTTATTTTTAATTATTTATTAAAAAAATTAATTATTACACCGTTACTCCCCGGAATGAATCTTAAATTAAAAGAAAAATAAGTAAATAAGACAAAATTGCAAATTACTACTAAATCTTCTCTATATTTGTATCAAATTACTGAAGTTTGTGCTGGTTCCACAATCCGAAGTCATCGCCGCCGGCCAGCGGCGGAGGCAGGTTGTTGTTGACCAGACCTGGCAGCGGCGGCAGGTGGCCGTGAAATGGCGGTAGGCTGTTTCCGGCGCCCACCAATTGCTGCGGTAGCGGAGGAAGCGCCGGCGAGGACTCCTGCAACGGGATGTTTTGATCCAGTGGTCGATCCTCTGGAATCAAAGGAAGCTTCTCGTACGCCGCTTTCCCGAAGGACGTCGCCATGATCATCACAGGCACCGCCGCCACCATCGGCCCCACCACGCTCCCGCCCACCACCTGCCCCTGCGCGCCGACCAAGTACACCGTCAGCCACGACGCCGCCGGCGGAGATGGCGGCGGAAGGAACGACGCCGAGATCGACACTACCTCGAACCGCCCTCGCAGGAGCAGCACGGCGCCGTCTGGGCCCCGGACGGTGACGGCGGCCACGGTCCCGCGGCCGCTGATCACGCCGAGGCCGACCTGGCGCTGCCGCGCGAACTCGGCGACGCTCTCCACCACGTCGTGACCAGCGGCGACCTCCATCACGTGCGCCCGCACCAGGTGGCCGCTGTCGCACCTCATGACCACCGGAGGCTTGGGCCTGTTCCTCGACCCTGGCGGCCGGCCGCGCTTCCGCTGACTCCCCTGCTCCCCGGCCTCGCCGCCGCCGGCGCTACTATCCTCGTTGGTGTTGTTGCTAACGTCCTTGAGCTCCTCCTCCACATTGCATTGCTGCAATCTTTGACGTTGATGGAGATGAGCGAGGTAGAAAGGAGGAAGATGATCCATTCTTCTTCAATCTGATATAAAACCTGATTATTTATTTCTTTATTTATTAAAAAAAACTGATCAAGTTCTCTTGCTCTCTGTTTTTCTTCACAGAAGAGAAGAGAGAAATGAGGAGAGAAAGATGTCAATTAGGATAATTTGAATAAATATAAATTTAAGAACAGGGTTAATTAAGAAAATATATATTTTCCTCATATATGAAAAAGATCTGTAAACATTCATCTGATTTAACTATATAATATTCCTTTCTTATATTATTCTTGTTGTTAAATGGAAGATTTGGTTGCTAGATTTCATTTCCTTTAATAGTATGTTTCCAAATAAAGGAAAATTAATGGACCTAGAAAAATCTATGGAAGGCTTGCAACTTTGGTTCTTAGATTTTCTTAATTTCCTTTTATAGTGAGTTTCCATAAAAGGAAAATTCTTTATTTGTTCATTTTCTGCAAAAGGAACAATTAGAATTTGCTTATATTTCATGAAAGGAATTGATGGGATCTTAGAAGACTCATTAGGCTAGTAATTTTATTTTAGTTATCTTTTGAAAAATAAAATAAAATATCATTATCATTTTGACATCATTTACTTCTCATAGATTCAAAAGTTAATAACAAATATTTATTTTAAAATATAAAAGTTAAGGTGCTGTTCTTCTCAAACTCTTCCCTTTTTTTTTTGAGAACAAACAACACATTGAAAGAAAAACAATAAATGAGAAAGCAATTTGATTCATGTAAAAACACAGACAAATTATTGAAAGAAAGATCGGAGTCTACAACAATTTGCTCACATGAAACCAATTCATCCAGAAATTAACTGAGAAAACAAGAAAAAAAAAAGTAAAACTGTTTTTACAATATTCATGCCAAGACTTAACCTTAAACACCCACAGCACTTCTTCTTCTTAACTTCTTGATTTCACATTGCTCCATACAGAAAATCTCCTCTCTATATCGAAAGAAATTAAAGATTAGAGTACTCTACAACATAAGCATTTGGCGACTCGCCTTCGAGCAAGCTCTCACTTTCCTCAACATTGTGTTTCACTTCCCATGGATGTTGTTGTTTCCATTTTCTCAAAGTGTTGAGCTCATCAGCCACTTCCTTCATCTCAGCTCACATATGAATCAAAAGATATCTCAAAAAGATGTCCTAAACTTTTAAGGATCTTTTCTTATATAGATAACAAATTCGGTATTCTCATAGATGATAACGGATCGGGCTAAAGAGTTATACACATACGGGATCCACATCCAATAATTCAAAACTCAATAACTTAAGTTAAATCACTTAACGAACTTCGGTATCGTAAGTCTTAAATAGCATGTGAGCCCACCTTAAGAAGATTTAAATTTAGCATTAACTTCATCTCCTCTCTATATCAAAAGAAATTAAATATTGGAGTACTCTACAACATAAGCATTTGGCGACTCACCTTCGAGCAAGCTCTTACTTTCCTTAACATTGTGTTTCACTTCCCATGGATGTTGTTGCTTCCATTTTCTCAAAGTGTTGAGCTCATCAGCCACTTCCTTCATCTCCGGCCTTTCTTCTCCTTTGAACTTCAAGCATCGGCTAATTAGCCCGAAAAGTTCTTGGATCAATTCCATATCGGTATCCGCTTTCACTTGGCTATCTAGGATTATCTAAAACCCGGTCCTCTTTCATGAGCAAGCCAAAAGTTGATACCAAGCTCCTTTGTTCTTCGGACTCTTCAAAATTAACAACTTTCTTACCGGTAATAATTAACTCTAAGAGAACCACACCAAAACTATAAACATCACTTTTGTAGGTTAATTCATATGTCATTAGGCACTCTGGATCGATGTAACCATGAGTGAAATGCATCAATATAGCAAATTGTTTCTCCCCCTTGGGAATCAACTTTGAAGCTCCAAAATCTGAAATTTTTGTAGTGTAATCTTCATCCAAAAGTATGTTGGAGGGTTTCACATCTCCATGAATGATTTGAGGCAAAGCTTTAGAGTGCAAGTAATCCAAAGCATTAGTAGACTCGTAAACAATCCGTAGTCGAGTATCCAATTCCATGAGGGGCCAATCCTCCCTTCCATGAATTAGATGAGATAAGGTTCCATTAGGGACAAACTCATAGACCAACATTGGCACTTCAGTCTCCAAACAACAACCCAAAAGCTTAATAATGTTTTCATAGTTAATACGTGATAGATTAAGTGTTTCCATTCCAAAGTCTTTCTCCATGTGATCCTCATTGATAATCATCGGTTTCTTTACGGCAACAACTCGTTTATCTTCGAAAACACCCTTATACACAATCCCATTTCCTCCTCTCCCAATAACTAGTTTATCATCAAAATTATTCGTAGCTTTCTCTAGTTCATAGCTCGCAAATATCTCAAATGTGAGGCATTGTTCGGTCTTCATCTTTTCCATTAATTAATTCATGCCCTCCGTGTTGCTTGAAATATTTTTGTTTGATCTCTTTGTCTTCTTCTTTGATAGACTATATATATAGAGACCCACACCACATAATATCAAGAAGATTACTCCACTGAAACCGCCTACATGCTCATACAAAGAAAAAAAATTAGGTTACAAACTTTCTTACAAATGACAAACTTTTAGATTATGAATTTTCTTATTTTGATGTTGATAATTAGAGTGCTACAAATTTTGACTTAATTATTAATTTGAACTAGCGGTGTCAACTACATGGATCACACTCGTGACCTAGGAGCGCAATCATATATGCATCCTAAGTTATCGCATTATAGCAAAAGATAATTATATTCATCTAAAACATCTCTTATAATTCAGGTTATATGAAAGGAGATAAATCACGAAATTAGCTTATAGTCGACCGCTAAGTAGCTATGGGGTGGAAGGAGTCTTTAATTTTTTTCTGAGGGTATGCGTCCGTCAAGAATTGATTTCTGTCCTATTGTAATTGATATGGGTGATTAAATCGAACCCTATGATAGTACGGATAGATGTCACGTGGCGAATAGTCAAAGGTCCAGATTAACGAAAAAATATGCTCGCCCGACCGAGTCTACAATCTTTTCAGTCGAATATATACTATATGACCGACTGGATATACCTTACACCACCTCGATCGGGTTCAAGACCACCGACCGGAATCAAAGTCACGCTATCGGATATATTATAGTACCGATCGGAGGCGTCCTATGTTATCTAACCGATTGCGATATCGGGTATATTATATTACTGATCAGAGATGCTCTACGTCACCTGATCAGTTGAATTACCTTATCGGTCGGTATATTATATACCCGATCGGGATGACCTTATCATTGGCCCATGCCTCTGGCATGTCAATAAGACCTAGTTTCGACGCCAACAGTACGATTAAAATACTCCCACTAGTACTCCAGACACCCTCTAGAAATACGGAGAACGGCGGACCTTTCGCATCGTGATAGCTCGCTCATGCCTCAATAGTATACACTATTAATGCTGGCGATACACACCCCGAAAGAATATATAAGGGAATAGATGTTAGTGGTGCGAGGGATTTTTTTTCTCTTTTCTAAGATCTCTCTACTTATTATTTTCTAGTTACTTTAGTTACCTCTATTTGATCAGGTCTGACTTGAGCGTCGGAACGAGATCCTCAGGCCTCTCGCCTGGAGCTCTCATTTAACCCTCCGGCTTTTTCTATGTCCCTTGCAAGGCCCAGATCTGAGAAATTAGGAAGGTTCCTATTGCTCACCGCTCTACAAACGAGTTCTCCGATCGGTTATTTAGTTCAGAAGATTGGAGAACTCATCCCACTCAGTGACGTGGTCAATATTTCTTCAACTCATCGATGATTCATCCCTCAAAAATTTTCGTGTAGAAATAATAATAAATTTATCATCCATTGATCAATTAAACATCTTGTGAGATATATGCATCCTAAGTGTGTGTTACTAAGTATGTGTTGATAGCAACCCAAACCTATTATCCTTAGTCAGTGTGGCTTACGTACAATGTCGATGTCAATTGTTAATTATGGGGCAAACCTTAATAAATTTGCCCAAGACCTCTCCTACAATACAAGAGCAATCTAAATAAAAGATATAAAAACTATAATTAATATAGACAAGCCCTGTAACTAATATATAATGACAAATTAAACAGTATTCTCTAGTTATCTATTAAAAAATATTAATCAAATCGAATAATATTAGATTTGAGATGATTAATTTTGTTTCACGGAAGTTTTTTATTGGAATTTTTTTTTCTTAGGCTCATTTCTCATTAAAAGAAAATTTTCCTACAATACATCGTAACTGAGATTCAAACCTTAAATCCCTTGATTATTTATTAAAAAATTTAATCATTATATTATTATCCGAGACTATCTATTTAGCAAATTAAGAGAATGGCATGTCCCATAATAAAGCTAGGTAGGTGAGATCGATCAATAAATTGAAATTCAAATCTTAAATTTCTTAATTATTTATTAAAAAATTTAATCATTATATCATTATCCGAGACTATCTATTTAGCAAATTAAGAAAATGGCATGCCCCATAATAAAGCTAGGTAGGTGAGATCGACAAATACGAGATGTTGGAGGCAAAAAAAAAAACAACATAAAGATGCATTTATCAGATTGTACATCATGCAGAAATTGGAGGATCTATTAAGTTAACTCATGATCAATATAATTGAACTAATTAGGTTCGACCTTTGGCTTCATCTCCGCAATTACTTCTTCAAAGTCATTAAATTTTGACAGCACTGGACAGGCTAATTGAGAAGGAAAATTTGATGTGAAGATAAAAAAAAAAAGAACTCGTTGTTTGCCAATATACAAATTTCTTAATAAAAAAAAAATTAACATAATATGACATTGACATATATAAATCTTAACACATAAATATCAAAATTATCATAAATATCATAAAAAAAATTAAAAATAACAAAGAAATCCTAAAAAAAAGTGAAATTTCGGCACAAAACTTGATGGTTACTATTCCCCGATAATAAAGGTGATTTTCAAATTATGCATGATAGAATCTGATTCTAAATTTAGAATCAAAAATTATATCCTTTAAAATTTTAAAGTTTAAAAAGTCATATTGAATTTGAATCGGTCAAATTTAATACTAGCCTTGCATTTGGAAGCGTAGTTAAGTTAAAGTTACATACATACTTATGAGTAGCTTTATTGTCCAATTTACCTTATGTGGGAATATTGGCCGATAGTATTTATGGTGATAAAAAAAATGAAACTTTTATTAATTCATCTCAAAATCAATAGAAAAAAATAAATTATAAAATTTAATTTATTAATCCGAATAATAATGAATAGACAGGAATTTAATTGTCGGTAGCAACCATGTTTGATCGTAGGATTGCCTTGCATGCCCAATTTGCAGGAACAGTTGTGGCTACTAGCTGGTACGTTCTCGCGCGCAGAGGCCTTTGCATGAATATTGATTGAGATATGTATTTTTTTATTTTTTTTTTACGGAATAAATTGATAATTAATATATAAAATATTATTATTATGAAATTAAAAGTTCAAATCTTGATTACTGATCACTATTTAAATTAATTAAATTAATTTTTATAATTTATTTTTTTCATATTAATTTTAAAATAAACTGACAACAATATAAAGACAAA
>JBBUKS010000001.1:7728452-7745483 GCA_038050645.1 Hedychium gardnerianum | reverse complement strand
ATAAAAATCTTGGACTTTGGATATGGAAGGAATGAATTTTAATAGGCTAAATAAAAAATTTATATAGTTAATAAAAAAAAATGGGCTGGGCTAGAGCCCAGGACAGCCCTAAGCAAGATCCGTCTCTGATCATCCACTTCAAATTAAGGATGGTATAGTGCTCCATATTCCATCCTTTCCCTCGAGAAGTCATGCTTGAGAGACCTACGTCACACTATATAGGTTAGTCCCTTGTTACTTGTTATTAGGGGCGAGCGAAATTTTGATTAAATCGAAATAATTGACCGAACCGATTTAATTCAAAAATTCAATTAAGCTAATTTAAAATTTTAATTTTCTTTTCTATTTTTAAAAAATGATTATTTAAGTTTATTCAATTTGGTTTCGATTTTAAAATTCAAAATTCGATTAGACCGTTTGACGTATCACTCGACTATACATTAGGATTAATTGACTGTTATCCAAGTCCATGATGAAAAATCATAAAATCCCCGAACATATGTAATGACAAAATCATGACTTGATAGAATCAATTGACTGATACATTATAGAATTAATCGACTGTTGAATTGATAAACCGGTCAATAAATTTAACAATCGAGTGGCGCAATCGATTGTCCACATATCAATCGACTGCTAGCTACGGATAATTTGATTGATTGAGTTGATTACCAAATTAACTGATTTGATATCGATTTGATTTGTTAGATTTTAGTAGCAAACTTCAGCCAATCCAATTTGTCCAAAAAAAATTCAATTAGTTCGGTTCGATTTAAACCCAATGCTCAGTCATACTTGCTACAAAGATCACTCCTTTTTCTGAGATGACCTACACAATCAAAAATAAATCTCCTCAATGGAGTCTAGAAACCCTACAACACCCCACCACACCATAAAGATGCACTTCATAGTTGATGCAGTGTGAAAATGAAATAGTAGGGTTCATTCTTGCCACTTATCATACATAAAGTTAGCAAGATCTAAAATTTCGATATAAATGTTGAAATATTTTCTTCTAAAAGATGTTCATTTTTCACAATAAAACAAATACATCACAAGGGGATAAAGAATATGTACATAGTTCTGTATCGAACAATTCATGCTCCTATGCTGTGCTAAAAGTGATGGGATCGAAGGCTGGTTGAGAGCCCTTGAGCCAAATCGTAACCGATAGCAAGAAACACTACATTCTATTGTTCTATATCGAACGAATCATGCTCCTATGGTGTGATCAAAGGCTGGTTGAAAGTCCTTGGGCAAGAAACACTACATTCTATTGTTCTCCTATGCTGTGCTAAAAGTGACAGGATTGAAGGCCAGTTGAAAGCCCTTGGGCAAAATGGAAACTGAGTCGACACATAGGCCTCCTTTTGTGTGAGTACAATCGATCTGGATCATAGAGAACTTGATATTAATTGGTATATTGCAGCTTCTACTTGTAAAATCGCCTACATGGTAATGGATCCAGCTTCCGGGTTCATCTAAATAACACTTGGATTGAGCAAACTGACCGTCCGAAGTCGACAGTTGAAACTTTACGGGCTTTTTATCCCATCCATGTATGTGCTCAGGGCTACAAACCCGGCGGCCAAGTCGTTTGGCGGCCCGACCTAAATGAAGTCGGAAAAATAGGCTGTACATGCCTTCGGGAAAGCAAAATTCTAATTCCCCACGCACCTCTAGCCACCATGTTTGCTGAAGGTATGCAACCATGTGAAACCTAGCAGACAAAGAAATAACAATGTCAATCCCCTTCTTCACCATCATAATTTACATATTGCATAATTGTTTCCAATTGTAGCATGTGTTCTTCTATTACACCAAAAACTACGGATAAAACAGACTTCTACAGTGGCTTCCTATCAATCCCAACACTTAAAGTTTGCAATTAAACTAGTTTTCATATAGTTAAATCAATCTTTTAAGACACATGGATGAACAAGAGAAACAGATACAAGCAGTTAACCATAAGAATATCCTGAAGCAAAGAAAGACATGCGATCTGTTTGCGTAAATGGAAGAAGGAAAGGGAAAAAAAAAAGGACAAGAAACAGAATCATTAGCTTCACTTGTTTACTTGTAAAGAAGTTTATAGGAAGAAGGAATATAGTTCTGTCCAATTCCTCTATTTTATTTCAAACCCAAATCTGAGAGAATAGAAGGAGATGAAGTTAAAGTATCTAGCAAACACACATACTAAATATCATTTCCTTCCATTCGATCCTTCCAAGTAAAAAAAAAGAATGGATAGATTTCTTATATTCTCCTTTGACTTGAAACAATTTCATTTCCATCAAACTTCCTATCCTCCAAGAAAGCACAACACTGAATAAGTTTGACAAGAACTAAGAACATAAGATAACAAAGCAAGTATATAACAAGTTGAAGCAAACAAAAACAGGTGAGGTAGGCATTTACCTAGATTCAGGAGTAGGAATAAAGTTCCAGTGTCTCCTATCATTGATTCCCGTTATTGACAATTCCTTTGAAGAAATTGATATACAAATCAAACATCTGTTTTTCTCCAGGAAAAACTCCTACACATCCCACCAAAACCAAAAAAAATCCAATGCATATCAGATAAATGACAGAGGAAACTTAAGATCAATGTAAGCATCAGGTTTTTTTACGTTATGTTTCCATATTTCACACTGTTAAACACAAAATACAACTTGCACATGAACAAGCGAATAGAACAAAATCTCCCCCTTTCAATTTTTTCCCCCAATTTTAAACTGAAAATAAGATTTATTTATTTTTTAAAAAAAAAAATTGGGAAAGCAAAGAGATGAAATTCTCGTACCGTGTTTGATCCGTTGAAGGCATTGCGACGACAAAGCAAAGCAAAGATCTCTTTTTTGCTAAGCTTCCTTCCCCGAGAATTCTCGCTCTCCAACAGCTTCCCTAACAAGTACCTATAATTTCCCGGCAACTTGGCCTCCCAAACAAGGTCAGCTGACGCCGCGCCACGGAAGGTGCGGCAGAGCCTCGCCAACCGGCAGATCTCCGGTGGTTCAAGCCGGAGCATGATCTCCGCCAAGCAGCCCTCCGGTAAGTCCCCGAGTCCCGTCTCCCCGCTCACCCCCTCCCTAGAAACCTCGGCCCCCATCGAGGAACATAAAAACAACCCTAACCCTAGCCGCGCATCTGAATCCGCCGGGCGGCGAGTAAAGAAGCGAGCTTTCGGAAGCTAATAGTGTCAACAGGAGTAGAGGGTGAGCGATTTGGAGGAGAGTAGCAGGTCTACGCCGGGAGAATTGGCGGAGGGCGGCAAAGTCAGGAGGTGGAGGAGGAGGAGGCGGTCACCATCCATTCGAGAGCAGGCGAGGTTGCTGGCGTCGCCGTTGGATTTGCAGTAGGTGGCTTCAAGCGCTTCCTTTTTCACGTTTTCTGCGGACGCTTCCTCCTCTATTTATCGGTGTATTAATTCGTTTTATAAGATAATTAATGAAAATATTTTAATTAATTCCCTTATTTATTTATTTATAATAATTTAGATATTCAATGTGATTAATTTTCAACATTCTCACCAATTCATCTCAAAATTAATAAAAAAAATAAATTATAAGAATTAATTTATTAACTCAAATACCTTCGGAAGCGCAAGCAACTGTTAACCGCCACGTCCTTGGTGACTCGGATCCACATCCCCAATTTATTGGTGCAAGTGGATGAAGAGAAATTGAGATTCATTTGCTGAGCTGGCAATCAAACCAACGATTTTCTATACTTTTAAATTAGTATTATAACTTTTAATACCAATTATAGTAAAAAAATATAAATATACTAAAAAATATTTTTAAAAAATAAAAATGAACTAAACACGAAAGAGAACCGTGTAACACCATAATAAATTTATCCAATTTATATATATATTAATTCTTTAAACCTCAAATGAAAGACATAATATTCTTTTTTTAATAAAGTTTTCAATTATCAATTCAATATTTTTAGGAAGAGTGTTATTTATTTACGATGATTTTAGCATTATGAAAAAAAATAATTATTAAAAAGAGGATAAACGATGGAAGGAGATTAGTTTGATTGGCACAAGTAACGGAATGAATGATGCATTTAGCTACACTACGCATTACACAACATGACAACTTTCTAAAGTTTCTTTTGTTTTTATTTTATTTTTTATATTCTTTTTTACTATAATAAATATTACTTTTGATGTCTTTTAGCAAAATAGTAGAATAAGAATTCGTGGATCTGAGTCATCAAAGCTCAAGCTTTGGCCGCTCTCGTGGCGAATATGGAAGAAGGCAAGAGTACGAGGGAAAGAGCTAAACATAGTGGAATCAATTTGTACAAGCTGTGAGAGTGAGAGATGACAAAACCTACTAGGAATTTTGGATTGATATAGTTTTGTAGCTAGAGATGCTTAGTTGTTGAGATAAGTGATAGAATTTATAGATTATCGAAAATTCATGACATAATTTGTTCATTTACTTTACTAGTCTACTTGACCACATCGCTATCGCGCCATCTTACTTGTTCCACTAGCTCACACATGTTACTTAAGTCTATTTGTAGCTCCTTGTACAATAATATTTACTCATTATGATAACTCTAAGACCCTAGCCAACCTCTTAGGGTTCATACTTACTAAATTTTTCCACAAATGCCTAATTAATTAGTGGATGATAAATTTATTATAATAAAACAGAAATCAATTTCCGATTGATACACTCTCAGAGAAAAAACTCTTTTTATTCCCTAACCACTTGACGGTCGACTATAAACCAACCCCTTGGTTTATTTCCCTTCACATAACTTTGGAACGAACTGTGAAGAATGTCTAGAGCGAGCGTAAACACTTTTTTTACTACAAGAAATATTAAATTTCATTATTAAATATCATATCAAGTCAATCGACCAAAACAATTTATATGATCTACAAGAGCTAAACTAGTCAAATGAACGAGTAAGATTGTAAACGAGTCAAGCCAAGTTAAGTTTTGCGGTATTCAAGCTAGTTTGATAAGATAATCGAATCATGCCTAAAATGAACTAAGACATTGAAATGATTGTTCAAACTTTAGCTTCGTTCAAGCTTGATTCGTTTAGATATTATCGAGCTCTCAATTTAAACTTATTTGAATGTTACCTTCTAAATTTATTTGATTGATTATTGAGCTTGATAATATACAATTATTTGTTTATTTTAAAATTTTCTTTATTTAACATGCTGATAAGAGTTTCGTTGATGAACATAATTCACGAATATTGTTCATGAACATTAACAAACTAAACACATGTGTTCGTTTAATTTAACGAATTGATCAAACTTGTTTATTTAATTGATCTTTATGTGTATTGAACGAACATAAACAAGCTCTTACCAAACCGAACATCAAGCTTGTTTACTAACATTCGATTTATTTAAAACCCTATGAACTAGTAGGATCAATTAAGTCAAGTAAGCCAAGGCAAACAGGTAAGTTGGGCTAGCTGAAGAAGACAACAAGTTGAACTAGTCGATCAGGAATGACCAAATGAGCAATTGGGTTAGACAACTCGATCATGCCAAACTAGCAAATCAAACTAAATGATGCGTCACGAATGTGGTCCAGTACTAAAGCATTTGAAACAATAAATAAAAAGATCAGTGATCGAATCCTGGATGAATATTTTGAAGATCGACCTCTAAGTATGTATAAGTTGTGTTCCGGATTTATCCAATAGATGAACCAGAGGAGAAGATCATCTACTTGTACACTTGAATTATTAAAAAAAAACTAAAGGATGTATCTGCTTAAAATTGGTCAAAAAGTTTACAAGAATACTAACTTAAAAGATAATCTGCTTATCATCTCCTGTCAGTAAGTATGCAGTAGAATTTGACCATCTGTTTCTATCAAGAATGTATTGGAAATCCAATAAATGATGAGAAGGTGACCTTCGGATAAGATGAAAGATAGGGTAGAACAAGGTGCAAGAAGATAGTATAATTACAAATCTATTTCTATCATGAATGTATGTGCAATCCAATAAGCAATGAGAAGATAAGATGAAAGATAGAGTAGATACATGGTAAGTGGTATAGTGCAAACCTTAACATGTCAAAGCAGGAGCTGATTCCGATTGTGACTTTTGTCAGTTCGGCTAGCTTTTGACCCGTAATGTGCTAATGATTGCTTCCATATAGTATCTGCAGGAGTTGATAGACAAAGAGTTGCATAATAAAGAAGAGTTCTTCTCCAACTAGAACACTGGTTACAACTGGACAAATCTATAATATGTTGAGAATCTGACTTTGAACACTAGTTCTCCTAAAGAGTTTTTGTCAGATGAAAAGGACTTACTGATTGCATAAGCGAGGATCTCTGATCACAACAGAAAATCTTCTTTTGTTCACAGATAAAAAACCTCTTATTGTAAAAAATGGAAAAGCATCTCTACCAATAACAAAGCTGAAATTGTAACATACTATCATTTACAGTCATATGTTACTGATTTTACTCAAAGGTTTTCTTCATTACGATGAGGATGATGGTGATGGTGATGGTGATGGTGGTGAACACGCTTGTTCCTCAATTCTTTCATATCGTTCATCTCAATCGACAGGTAACTTCTACTATGTTTATGTTTGTGGCTTACCTTGTGAAGATGCATCTGATTGTCATCTGGAAGCCGATAGTGATGGTTTTTATGTTTGTGAACAGTTTTTCGCTTCTGTGAAACATGCAAAGGTTTTAGCTTGTGCTTGTAGTGCAGATTGAGGTCTTTTGATTTGTGATGCCTGGCATTCTTTGAGTATTCATTTCTATGATTTGTGCCACCTCCAAAGTGTGCATTAAACCAATCGTAAGTTGGATCGAAGAATCCTTTCTGATGCAGCAGCCAGAGGAGCACAGCAACTGCAACTCCAGAGATGTTACTTGCCCAGCATGTTCATAGTGCTCTTGAAACTAAATATAAAGGATACATACCTGTTGGAAGTGAGGCTATAAGCAGTCCAAACATCAATATCCAACTCACACATACATATTGTATGTGGCAACTGAAATCAAAGAAGCCTCGACATTTACTTCTGCACAAAAGGAAATAATTCAAAAGCAATACTTAACCGATACTCAAGGCATTAGGCAGGTTAATAGCTATAAGACAAGTAATTATAGGTCCAATAGATCATAAAATGAGAGAAAATATAACAACAACCAAGTCTTATTACACAACGTCATTGGACTCTATCCCCTACTATATCATCATTTATATTAATAAATTTTATCTTATTTTATTTTGTTGTTAATCAAGTTTTTTTTTTATCTTCTTCGTTTGATGTGTACATTTGTCATGGTTTCATATCGTCTAACTAGAACATTTATTGGTCATCTAAGTACATGTCCGTACCATCTTAAATATATCTCTTGAAGTTTTCCCTCAATAAGTGTAACCTTAACTTTATCTCTAATATTTTTATTTCTTATCCTATGCAGCTCTCATCTTTTGCTCATATACTCAGTCATAACCCAACATTCAATTTGATATAATATATTTCTTTCCTTTTAAGTCTTAGAGATACTTTATGATAACAAAATTGCAAGATGCATACCTACAAGTTTTCCCTGTAAAGAAATCGATCAAGCCATTCCATATCATGCTCCAAGCTCCCTTAACAGCATCAAGGAAACCATTAACACCGGGCTTCTTTGGTTGGTTGAAAGGAACAATCTGCAATATTAAGAACTAAGCTGAAAGAAAGTGGATAAAGTGTAATGACTAAATGTGATACTAAAGAGAAGTATCAAAAGCTACTTCACACCAAACAGAATTCAACTTAACTTGTGAAATCTGATTACCTGAGATCCATTATCGAGAACAGTAGCTGTGGTAGTAAACTGGCATTCTGCTCGATCGAGTACACTAAAATCAGAACCCTTCAAGATAGCTGCCCAGGAGCAATAAGTTGATTGGAGTCATGAATACAATGAGAATGCTAGGTGAAAGTAGTAACAAAGCAAATACCAAACAAAATTTCCTTTCATATTGAACCTGCACATTGATATTTTGCAGCTTGGTCTGTTGTTGGATAAAGATAAAATGACCGAGTAACCTCCTCGTCTGCTTTCATTATGAAAAATTGCTCCTGCATCCATTGGACACCACAATTTAAGTCACACAAAAAGGATCACTAAAACATCCAGACTAATCCACATGATACATAAGTTCATTAGCAAATAGCAGGGAAGAAAAGAAATAGGTTTACCTCCATGAAACTTACGCCACTGAGACAGTCAAACTGCACAATAAAAATTGGTCAAGAGATTAGATACTAATTTATAGTATGGTCAAATGTCATGAATATTTGTTAATGGTAACTTACATACCGTTAAGCTATAAGATGCTTCTAGTTTACCCGTGTTCTTAGCTGCTATTCTTGCAGTGCCAAATTGTGATAAGGCTTCAAAGGTAGGGATCATTACATTCAAGATCTTTCCAGGGCTCCTGAAAGAAAGAAAAAGGTATTTTTCTATTGCTAACCAACCATATTAAAGGCTGATGTTCAGCAAAAAATAATTAGATTCACAGACAAAGATAATACAATGTTTTTTTTCTTATCAGTCGATTTCCCTGTTGTTTCTACAACAATCTCACTTGTCGAGCCTACTACTCCAGATAAGGAAGTCTTTATGAACAGTGCTCCCACCAGTGTAAGTTTTTGGAGGACTATCTAACCTTATTACACTAGGTCTCAAGATCATTGTGAAGAAGCAACCTTACTATTGCCAAAGGTAACTGAAACACCAGTCATCACAATAATTCATCAGTTTCACCATGCAAACAAGATTATTGTTCACTTCTAGCATTGTGAATCACAATGTTTAGCAACAATTGTATCTTGCTTTCCATTTCAAACAGCATTTAAAATATACAAAGAGATCTATAGCACAATACAGGCATTAATAGATTTTTCAATGACTGCAAATGAACAGAGTGAGTTTGTGTACTTAATAGTAGCTAATGATTTATGCAAGAATAATCAATGACTAGAAGAAATATGAGTCAGAAGATACCTTTGATAGACATATTCTATATCATCAGCACTAAGCTCTATTAATAAATTAGAATTAAGGACTTCAGTTATCCCAACTGAGAACGTATGACTCCCAGCATTCTGAAAACAATAAATTGTAGAGGTTCAAGATAGTGTTTCCTGAACTATGGTATTTAAAGAGAAAATGATAGTGTATCTTGAACCTAACTGGGTGTTGATTGATCCTTTCGAACCTCCTCTCAACCATATATTGAGGTGGTTGATTCCTCCTTATTCTGTTTTGATCAGCCTGTCCATAAGATAACCATCGATACGAGATTAACTAAAATCCAAATATGAAAATTTTGTATAAATTAATATAAATGAAAAAGAACAAGCCTTATCTTCAAGATTACTTACTTCCCAAAAATGCCACGGTTGATTATGCAAGCAACTCCAAAATGGGGAAGAGCAGAAATTTGGCTGGGACCTATATGCTTCATAACTGACGCCGATTTTATTGCACTCCAAACCATCTAGTGAGAACCTCACTCTCTCCAACAACATCCATCTTGAAAAATTCTGCCCAAGATTTTCTGGTTGACCTCCTGGACCCTAGCAATATGGGGGAAAAAAGACAAACATAACAGTAGGATCAAATATTGACTTTCTATGCACAACATTTTAAGAACATTGATAGTAAAGGGACCATAATTCAAGTTCCTGAATTCCTATATTAATATGTTGCAAGAAAAGAAGCAGAGTCATCTACATAGATGTTAAGGTTATTTCAAAAGCACATAACAGCATAATTTGTGATTCATTCCTAAAATATTTGCTCAAGAATAACAGTCATACATGTCCTTGTAAAAGCTGAAACAAGGAAATGGACTAAAACATTTTCCATTGGCAATTCCAAGCTTAGGAAGATCCAGACATGCAACTAAAATTTCATTTTCATGTATTTTACTCCTTCCAACTAGTGATAGACACCCTATTAGGAAGTAAATTGCCTGGATTTCTTTTTCAAAAATCATCTGTGGGCCTTGTCGAGAGGTACACAGTGAAGTCCTGTAAACATACCGATCTTGGTGTCACCAAATAGAAGTCCTCAAAAGATGGCAAACTTGTGTATCCAACAAAGTCACCAATTAAGTTGACTCTTAAGAACTTGTCATTTGATAACACTGTCCTATTTTCAGGACCAACAATAACTTCCTGCAAAAACACTAAGATTAACAAATAAGATAAACTTAATCCCCTAAATCAAAGAAGATTATAAAGAACTTATTCAGAATATGCATTAAGAATGTTTGAGTCAGGAAATGATCAAATTTCCTTTATGATGATTTCCTTTGCAAACTTTACAAGAGTTGAAACCATTGAAGATTAATCAAACATTTCAAAAACACTATAGGTGATCAGTGACATCAGGAAACCCACCGAAAGTGAAGATCCTTTCTTGACTTTGATATGGACACTAAACCCAAGTGACCTCTTTCCAATACCAAATACATGAAACCTTGCAAGAAATATAGGATATCAAGAATTAGACTAACTTTTGATTATGATTGAAGATATCAAAACTTATGCAACTTTCACATACTTGATTAAAAAAAAGGTAGTTAATAGAGAACACCCAAGTTCAACAACAAACAAGCTAGTTTGAAAGGAAGAAAGGTTATTGATGGGCATACCAATCACCTGGAAATCGAAGACAATGAGCAGTATTGGCCTTCCCTTTCATCAATTTATCAACTGTTCAAACACATCAAAGCATCACTTATAGGAACCAGAAGTGCTATGAAAGAGGAGCCATTATTTTCAGTACTTACAAAAGTTCCCACAGGAAGATGGAACACGATGTCTCGGTCCACATGGACAGCAAATTGGCTAGAACAGAAGAGAATATAAAATATTATTGAACACTTTTATTCAAGTTTAATGGCAACTTTCTTTTAGCTTACTTAAAGAAAATATTGCTAATGCATAATGCTTTCAAGGAGATGAAAGACAACCTGCGTATTCTCAATAACATTACCATCTTGATCCCTCAACCTAGCAAAAATTGGAAACAAGAATCACTAATGTTGAATTAAAAAATACTGATAAACTTGAGAAGTGAATATGCACCTATAGAGGAGTAGAACAAACTTGAAAGAGTTACGATGATCACCTTTCACAAATTTTAACAACTTCTGCACTTGCATCTGGTTTGCATTTTCGTGTTTTGACATAAAATTCTTCTGGTTTATATGAAACATCCTAGAAGAAGGGGAAAAAAAGTAACATTTACATGTTATCTAAATGCAATTAGAAAAAACATTCAGTTCTAGAAATTTTGTTATAGCTGATGATAGTAACATTTATATTTTTGCAAAGTGTGCCACATAAATTGATATTAGTAAACCTCTCAATGGAAATGATGAACTATTAACTTAATGAGAATAAAATGGGATGAGAAAATGACTAGGAAGTTGAATTTTTCAAAAGGAAACTTGTTCACATAACAAAAATAAAGGAATCTACAGAGTTATCAAACATGATGGATATATTCTTCATTACCTAGCTAGTCTCAAAAGAACTCAGGAAAACATGATAAAACAAATAAAAATATATCTTAATCAGAAATACATCTTGCTGGTTGAAACTCCTTTCAGCTCAAATCAGGGATTTTCTGTCTTGCTAGATATTAGAATTTGTTGATTTAAACTTCTTGCAGTTCAAAAAAATATTCCAACTTTCAGCCACAAAATGGAAACATGCAGTCCTTTCAAATTCCTAAAAATCAGTAAAATATTATACTTGTTCAAAATTAATAGCCATCGAAGAAAAAAAGCTACTAAAAAGAGAATTTAGCTCGACCAAGAGAATCATTAAGGAATCCATCAGTAATTTCACAGCATAGAACAAGCATCTACAGAGTTAGCGATGCGTAAGTCCATACCCTTATGTACGTTAGTTCATAAACTGCATATGCTGCAGACTTGGTGATCGTGATGATCGGAGGCAACCTAATCGTCTGCATATTTTGGGTCTCGTTCTCCTGGACTTCCACTAATTCCGCCACGATGGAAGCCTCCCCTCCACTCTGCCATTTTCCAGACAATCACAAATTAGGGTTCGTCGCGAGAAGTGCGACGAAGAAATTGTGACGAGGAAAGCGAAAAGAAGAGATGGGGCTTCACTACCGATCCACTGGGAACTGCCAAGTTGAGGACGATCTTCTTCTCGCAGTCGAGATTATCAGATTCGGAGTCCCTGGCGCAACTCTGGAGCTTCGATTTGGAGAGAACCTCGAGGGCCACAGCCGCGGGAGTGAGACGCGGGAGGATGAGGATAAAGAGGAGGAAGGCGAATGGAAGGGGAGAGCGGAGAAGCATAACCGCCGGAGATCGCCGCCGGCAACGCATTGCGACGTGGGGGAGAGAGAGAGAGAGAGAAGGAGAGAAAGGGGGAAAACAGAGTGAGAGATGATAACCGGCGCTCGTGGCGGGAAGAGAAGAATGAGTACAAACACGGCTTTCCCAATGGGCGTATTAGACCTAAATTAAAATAAGAAATTATCTTTTTTTTATCTAAATAGAATCGAACACCAAATTAAAAAATAAAAAAATTATTATTATTTTTCAAAGAATTATATATAAAAATCATTGATCATTTTAAATAACTTAATTTTTTTTTAAAAAAAATAAGTGATTAAATTCATGATCATCTTCTAAATTTATTTATATTTTATATTTTAAAATTTTAATAATTTTTTTAGAAATATAAAAAATTAATAAAATACTTTAAAAATACTTTTTATTTTTTATTATTTAATATCTAATTAGAATAAAAAATAAAAACTTAATTATTTTATCAAAGACTTTAATATAAAAATCATTAACAACTTTAAAAATCTTAAATTTATATCAAATTAATATTGTTCACTCTGAATACCCTCCTTATTTTATTTGTATAATTTTTTAAATTTTTAAGTCTATTAATGAATTTTGACCCAAAATCTAAATTTATCTATATTTTTAATTTTGGAAGTTTAATAATATATATATATATATATAATTTAAAAAACATTAATGAAAACAAAAAATAAATAAATAATTTATTTTTAAAGTTTCTATCTTTTTAAATAGCTAATTACAAGAAGAATTTGGTGCATCACTTTTTTTAAAAAATAAACTTTAATTCTATAAATTCAAAAAAAATACATAATTAAGATGCTTAAGCTCTTTTTTTTTAAAAAAAAATAATACATTATTTTTTTATCACTTGTTTTTAAATTTAACCTTCTTAAAAAAAATACATTATTATAAAATTAAAATAAAATCAGATTCATTCCCCCATGAATCTTCTTCCAAGCATACGTGGCTCCTCCAAACCAGTTCTTCTCCTCTGACTCGCCACCGAAAATATCAACTAATTGATTCAAATAATTAATTACACAAAAATTACAAATTTTAATTTAAATATTATTTATTTATTTATTTATTGACCATCCTGCATGGGCCATGCACGTACGTTCACGCGCGGCTATACATACACACGCACATGCATGCACGTAGCCAAGTCCCGTGACGCATATACTGAACCACTTACACTACTCGCTGCATGAGCCATGCACGTACGTCCAACGTATACGTGTACATGCATGCATGTAGCCACCTTCAATTATTGATATTTATACTGAGGCCCTGCATGAGCCATGCACGTACGTCCAAACCCTCTCCTTTCTTCATAATTTCGATATCTCACTTTAGGGTTTCTTTCCATAATTGAACGACTGATTAGCAGGTGAGTGCAATGGTCACCTGTGCCTAGGTTTAACATGGATCTAAGACCTAACTGCATTTGTAGTGCATCTAGAACTTCTTTGTGTCCATCGATATGCGGAGAAAACTTTCCTTCTCTAGTATATATGATCATCAATTAGGCGATATAAAATTATGATAAATATATACATTAAAATAAGAGATAAAATTAAATAACGTAGAAAGATTCATAACTGTCTAGTAAAATAAAAATGAAGAGGAAGAGGAGGCGAAAGAGGTAACGGGGGACAAAGAAAGATGGAAACAACAAGACCTTTACCACCGCTATCTATTTGTGGAGGGAGGTCGGTCGACCGAGCTTTTATAATTCATTGGATCGATGTCCTTTTAGGGGTCATTTTCAAGTAATTAATGAAATATCGAATTAGATGAGGTTGAGGTTGGGAGTTGGAGTTAGAGTTGGTCCTACCTAATCACATGGCTCCAGCACCTGATCAGTCACCTCGCCATATATCGAAATCGAATCTTGCCGGTTCAATCGAGCCAAACCGGAGCCAACCAAACGGGCAGGGGCCACCATTCCCCTGGACCCGACCCTTGCCTCCTCCCTTCACTCCTTATCGTTACTTTTTATATATGTCTATTATCCAATACCCTAATAATTCACCATTATTTTATTTATTTTATTTATTTTATTTATTTTATTATTTTATTATTTTATTTTGTGGCCAGACAAAGTACAATGTGCACTCCAAAAACGTCAATCCAATGATGGCTCTCAAAAGTTTGTATTTAATATTAACTATTTGTATTTAATTAATATATGAAATATACAAAAAATAATAATAATAATAATAACAAATAATTTAATTAGCCTTATTCTAGTGTGATTCAATAGTTTGATCATTTTGATTATCCAACTATAAATATGGATAAACACTATTATTATAAATTGAACTCATATTTATGGATTTCTCCTTCCTTTTAATTCTCATGTTAAAGGTTTAGTTTGAGGTTTAACTTTATCATTCATAAAATATGTGGTCAAAGACTCCAAAAAAAATAAAAAAAGATAAAATAAACGATCGACTCAATGATTAATCGATCAAATCGAATTCTTCCTACCCACCCATCGACCTTCTCCTTTAAAGAGCCCTTACAACTTTGGACCCCCGCCAAGACTCAAGCACAGTCTCATCGTACACTCTTAGCTACTACTTCCTTCTTCTTCATCCTCCTCGCCAATGAAGGTAACAATTCCTTATCGTAATTCATAAATTATTTATTTTTATTTTTTAAATAATTTTCACCAACAATCTCTCTAATTTTAATTATAAAACACATGAATAGATCTTCCTCAACTGGATGAACCGTAAATTGCACCCTACGGGCGTCAAATACTCCCAAGTCCCCCAAAAGAAAGGTTAGTTTCTCGATCGTTTATCTCCTTTGTATGCTCTTGCGACGATGCTAACTCGATCTCTAGGTGAAAGGGCCGGAGAGATGGCTGAAATGGTGGCCGAGGAGAAGGAAGCTTTGCTTCTCCACGACATGCTCAACGGCATTCTCACCATCGGCACTCTTGGCCAATACCAAGACCCTTTCCTTTCGAGTCCCCCGGCTTTAGAAGATGAAGAAGCACCACTAATTGTGGCCATTATCGAAGAAAAAGAAGAAGATAAGACAACTATAACACTAGAGAAACAAGAGATAGTCGTCGAAGTAGAAACAAAGCTACTACGAGAGGACTTAAATTTGCCTCTCTTGAAGGAGGACAAGGAAAGGAGGGAGAGAGCAAGGACGACGCTGGCCGATCTCTTCGCGGCTGATCCGGCGGCGAGGAAAAATGCCAATGCCAACAAAGGCATCAAGAACACTAGCAACGATAACAATAAATCGCGGAAGAAGAAGAAGGCGGCGGCAAAAGACACCATCAAATCCTACACTATTGCCAAAAACAGCAACAACTGCGACAGTAACAACAAGCTAAAGAAAGTATGCATGTCTATAAATGACAGAATTTCAGATTATTTTTTGGGTATTAATTTTGGTATTATTTTGATTAATTAATTTTGGGTGAATTATTTATTTATGGGTAGCTAATGACGAGAATGCTGAAGAAGAAGATTCACCCGGAGAGCATTACGTCAGCGGAAGCGACGGCGGCGGCGGCTATAAAGAGTATTAATAAGAATGATGACGTCATCGGGAACAGCTTGGTCTACTGGTAAATAACTAAATATAAATATTTATTTTTTTTAATTTTTAGAAAGAATAAATATAAGAAAAATCTTGGTGTCGAGGTTAACATAAGAATGGGTCATTATCTGAATTAATAAATTAATTTTTATGATTTTTTTTTTATATTAATTTTTATGATTTTTTTTTATGGTGGCCCACTTGACTCGCTTTTTTACTTTATTTTTAATATATTTTGTGCGCTTTTACAAAAGTTTATTTACGTTTAGGTCCACTGATTTTTGTTAATTACATAGATTAAATATTTATTATGAAATGTAGAATTCACTTTTGGCTCTCATAGTTTCATTTAATTTTTTTTAAAAAAAAGCCCTTGCGTTTTTCTAACGTAGTAATATAATGGCCTTAAATAAAGGAGCCACAATGAGAAAAGTAAAACTTAGCTAAAAAATAGTGACAAAATAAATTTTAAAAAAAATCTAAAAAAATTGATAAACTCATATTTTTAAAATATAAAATTATAATTAAATAACTCTTTCTAATTTACCCCTAATTAATTTTAAAGAATTTAACATCTTTCTTAATTTGAAATGGTTCCTTAGTATTATCTATGTTTGTTGTTTTGTCTCCATGTCTGTTTTCATTATTTTGCAGATTTGGAGGACTATTTCGGCTTTAAATGATGTATTTAGCATGGCTATTGTGTAATAAACTTATCTTCATGTATGCTTTCGTTATTTTTTTTCATGTTAATTATGTAACGCGACAATAATCGTGTATAACTTCCAAATTTTCTTGAGACTTAATGTTTATCTACCTTTTAATTAATTATATTTCCCTCAAAATATATACACCAAAAAAATGAACCTTTGCAATAAATATTTAGATTTGGTGACGTGTAAATTTGGTAAGTATTTTTTTCTATTTCGAAATCATAAATTAAAAATATTTTTTAGGAAAAAAAAATATTATGAGTGAAATTAATTTATTAGGTAAAGTTTATAATTTTCACACACGATTCACCAATTTGTATGAAATCAATCACCTAATTCCTGGTGTCGCTGGCGTTGGCGACAG